>OZ007587.1:305311946-305911946 GCA_963931845.1 Maratus michaelseni | reverse complement strand
CGAGAATTATAAATTTGCATTTTGTAAGTTACGTTTAGTTACGTTTAGTTAAGTTTTGGTGAAATAAATCTAACACTGTAATCTGCTGTTTAATATTGTAAATTGTAATATCCAAAATATAATTTATTTCTAATGTCACTTAGTTTCAGCATACGTGACAGGTTTTGTGTTTTCCCCAGATGTTTTTGCCCTCAATAAAGATACCTAATTTCCAAAAAAACGTAATAGTGATATCATTAAAGTAATGCCATGTTGTTACTCAGAATATCTCAAATGTTACTAAGATATTGGCGAAAAAACTTCAGGTTATATATCTTGATTTGAGTATCTGATCAAATTTTAAAATTTGAAATATCTCAGAAGTTCAAAAATGTGGCTTGGCACTCTCTTGCCCCGACTCCCTCAATTGACAAGCTAATGTTAATTTACTTGTCTAACCCATCTTATTGACTTCCTTCAGGCGAATATCGTCAATGTCTGCAATATGCGTTGCTATGGTTAGGACAAAAATATTTAATCTGAGAATATGTCATTTACAGACTCTTGTTCAGACTCCATGCATAAAACTCCAGGTTATATCACATCCAATCTATTTTCATTTTAAACAAATGCAATAAAAATATTTCATTCGAATCAATAATATTAAAATATTTCTGTGTTTTCATAATAACTTTAGTAAATGTGGAAGTAAGTCATGAATGTTCTCTAAATTACATTTTAAACAAATGCAATAAAAATGCTTTATACGAATCAATAATATTAAAATATTTCTGTGTTTTCATAATAACTTTAATAAATGTGGAAGTAAGTCATGAATGTTCTCTAAGTGACATTTTAAACAAATGCAATAAAAATACTTTATACGAATCAATAATATTAAAATATTTCTGTACTTTCTTAATAACTGTAATAAATGTGGAAGTAAGTCGTGAATGTTCTTTACATTACATTTTAAATAAATGCAATAAAAATATTTCATACGAATCAATAATACTAAAATATTTCTGTGTTTTCATAATAACTGTAGTAAATATGGAAGTAAGTCATAAATGTTTTTTACATTATTTTTTTTTAAAGCGAATATAAACTGAAAATTATTAAATTGATTTATTATAACAAAACAAAAATAAAGATATTATTGAAATATTTCAGATAGCAGATGATATCGCATTATTTAATTTTATTTTATTTTTTTAATTAAAATATAAGTGTTATTTCGTTGCCCTCGTTATAGAGAAATTTCGTTACAAGTTTCTTAATATTTCATAAGCTATGTAAAATTTAAAAATTTTGAGAGTTTATATGGCATCAACAGATGTATACGGTTAACTGTGATGATTACGGATACGTGATAATTTCCTTGCATTAAGTTTCATATTCCAGGAGTAAGAATGATGAAATAAAAACCGACGGTCAGATTTTAATGTAATAGATATTCATCGCAATTAGGAAAGGTAAGAGGTATTATGCCTTTGTATTGTATCTATTACTATTTTTTATGATAATGTAATCAGTATCGAATGAAATAATTATAAATTTACACATTGGAATAGTATACGTTGCAATATTTCACAAAAAATGAAGTAAGATTATATTTTCTGACATTACGGATTTGAATCTGTATTTACAATATTAATTTTGCATGTTATTTTAGGCATAAAATTATAAATATAAATTAATTAATCTCATAATAAGAATTATGCCATACATCTATTTTCTAACAATAAAATAAACGACATAATTGACAATACTTTGTATTGTTAATTTAATGAAAAAACAAATTTATATGGCAGACTTTCATTCACTTTTGAGAAAACTAAGAAAACATTATTTTGTCTTCAAAACTAATCTTGATTCTTATACTGAAAAAGAAATTTATTCAGTTATTGAATTTTCCGAATGTCTGGAAAGCATCTTTATTAGAGTTCTGCAAATAAAAATAAAAATACAATTGGAATTCCTATATATTTTACATGGTTGTTTTACATTTGTAACGTCATCTAACATACTATATATTAAAACACTTTACACTGAATAATATTCGAACATTGCTTGCAGGGATTTATCAGTATATTTTGAAGTTTGATTATAAGTTAGACCCGTGTTTCCCAACTTTTTTGTCGTATCACACTGGTGCACCGTGATACGATTCCAAGTGTGCAGCGGAAAATATTAGTACAGTTCTATGAAGATTTTATGAAATAGTAAGAAATATAAAATTTATTTAAGACATTTTTACATATATTAAGATGGTTGCTACTAAAAGGTTGAAGAACTTATCCATCTATCAAGAAATAACACAACTAATTTAAAATTGTTATATTTCTTATTGAAATTATGAGATGTTCCGAAAAAGACACCGATGTCAATTTACACTTATTATGAATTTTTATAAATGCTTTCATATTTTCCTTGAAAGTGTTAATTCATATACCACACACTTACCTCGTGATTTCATTTTGCTGAGTCATATACATATGTAATGTGTTGATGGCAAAGAAAGGCATCCACAAAGTGCACATAGATCAAAGAGGTCAAGAGTAAAATTGATTATCCTATCGTGACCGAGCTATAAAGATATTACTATTAACGAATTCTCATGTAAAGGTTTCTTTGTAACCAACTAGCATTCCAAGAAAACTCACAAAACAAGTTTAAAATCGCTGCGCATGCCTTCATAACCGAGAAAAACGGTAGTTTTTGCAAACAGGGGATGGTCATAATTCGTCATCCTTTGTTTTATAGTCAAATGAATATCGAATTCGTGTGAGGCGCAATTCTCTGTACAAAGCAAGACGGACTGTTGTATTATTCCACTTCCCTACAATGTGTATGCTATCTATTTACTATCTAATTTACTATTCACTCAGAATACGGCTCTAATATGTAATAAAACATATAAATAATAAAATTGCATCATTGATTTGATTACTTTATTAGGAAGAGAAGACCAATAAGGATAATTCATTTTTTATAATTAGTTCGTCGCATATTTAAATGCTCATTCTACATATTTGGACCTGATCGACACCCTGATTTTATGCTCAGTGTAGTAAAGAAAGTGATATTCTATTATACTATTCTAAATGAAGCATTGCTCAAATAAATCACGTGACACGTCACTCTAGACATTTAGAAATGAAGGGTTTCTGTATTTTTAATTTACCGCAGTTCCTGAAAAAAGTACAAAACTTTCCCTAGGGGAAGAACATATTAATGCTTATTAAAATGCAAATTACAGACATATTTAAATAAATAATTATGTCTTTATATCTTAGTATATTAAATAATTGATGTAGAGATTAACCGAAAAATAAAACTATCATTATCACAAAAAAATATATTTAATTTAGAACACTAACACCTAAGTTTCAACATAATATAATCAAATCATTCTAAAACTCTTTACGTGGTTTGTAGAAATACTTCTATGTTTCGTACCTTTTCGCGCAGATATGTAACCTTACTGCATTTGTTACCTGGAGAGTTTTAGAGCAGACATCTATTATCATAAATATATACTAAAATACCAGAATACATTCTATATTTAAGCTAATAATACCAAATAATTCTAAGACACGTAAGGTACATATTTCTACCATTTAAAAATATTTTTTCTATTCTTAGCTTGATGACATGAGTAAATAGTATCGTGGTTAGAATGAAATCCATTTGTATTATATTTCAAACATAAAAACATATTTCATAAAAATAAATACATAACAATGAAAGGTAAAATGAATATTCAATAATTCTTTTATTCAATAATTCAATAATTCTTTTATTATTATAATCCTTTCTCACAAGAGTTTAGTATAATTGTTTGCTTAGATAAAATTTCGTAAATTTTTAACAAGAGTTTCCTAGTCAAGAAGTACAGAATGTATTATGTCTAGCATCATGTGATTCTATCTTGTATTCATAAAGTGTATGTTCTTCCATCTATAATATATCTGTACTAAATATTACTTCTATGTCTCTGTTTAACGCAAAAGTAAATATAATTGTTTTTATGTAAATTTTAGGAACATATTCATCTTTTGTCTACGAAGGTCTTTCTATATTTTTTTCCTTTTCGGATTTCATTTTATAAAAAACTATTGCGCAGCATCTTAGGTTGATTTTGGAAGTTACTTGTATTTAGAAATAATAGACTGAAGTAAGGGGAGATAGGTATTAAATGAGTGTAAAGTAAATACATATCTTAACACGTGTAAAATTTTCGTGCAGTGAAATTACATTTTAAAACATTAAATTACGTAATAATAAATTATAAAATAATACAATTCATTTTAATCTGAAATACTGTAATTACACATTTTATTGTCAAAAGCAATACATTTTACTGTCAATTTGACAGTTCATAAAAATTTTTATTAACTTGAATAAATAAAACCAGTTACGTTTCAATAAAATTACCGCGTCAGTAAAGAAATTCACAAAATAACATAACAATTTAATGAGACACATGTGATTACATTATTTTTACTATAAAATCTCTGTAAACAGGAGACGTATTTAACAGAATCATAGTTAAATGAAAAAAACTGCTGGTCCCGTTAATGAGTATGCAGCCCAATTATATCTGTTAAAAGAGAAATTTGTCTGATAGAGAGTTTTGCTGTGGAATTTTAATATCTGTTAATAGTTCGGTTGCACGAGGTTCAAAGGTTGGTAATTGCAATTCGAGAAAAATTTTAGATTTTGTACCAAAGCAGATTCTTAATCTGTTATTTCATTGATTTTTTTTTTTTTTTTTTTTTTTTTTTTTTTATGATAAAGTGGCGGAACTCCTAGAATGTGAAAACGAACACTTACAGCCTGCTAGGAACCTCTACTATAAGCGAATTGGTCATTACAATTGAAGCGGTCTGAAAGAGAGTGCTAAGCCACATTTTTGAACTCCTGAGATATTTGAATTTGAAAATTTGATCAAATACTCAAATCAAGATACATAAAATAAAGTTTTTTCGCCAACGTATTTGTAGCATTTGAGATATTCTGAGTAACAATATGGCATTACTTTATGATATTACTATTGCGTTTTCTGTAAATTAGCTATGTTCCTTTGGGGCATAAATGTCTAGGGCAAAAACGAAACCTGGGACATATGCTGCCACCAAGTGACATTATAAACACATTTTATGTAGAATATTATAATTTACAATATTAAGCAACATTGTTAGATGTATTTCACCAAAAATGTGGCTTGACACTTTCCTGCCCCAACCTCCTCAATTCCTATACACCGATCCGTGGAAGGGGAGAGTTCAATAGTCAGCCAGTATTCTCAGATATATTATTAAATTTTATTAAATTTTTAATTAAATTTTATTTAAAGAATTTTTAGAAAAATTCATCAAAATAATATCTGTATTTCAGAATAATCAGATAAAATAAGTCTTGACTAGGCATATAATACATTAAATATTTATCCCTAAAGTAACTTTAAAGAATGACTTTATTCAATAAATCTATAAAAATATTCTGGAATTCATTATTCATTATACATTCCTCCATATATGTCAAATGTTTACTTTCATAAAAATAAAAATAAAATAATAAAAACTACACATTTAGAAATTTCCCGTTTAAGTGATCTAATTAAAACTTAAAAAAAAAAGAATACATATTTGAATGTTGCATGAGATTTTATATAGATGAGCATAAACAATATATATATATATATATATATATATAAATGAAATAGGAAACTTTTGTTACAAGTATTACTTAAAATAAATTGATTTTTTTTATAATATGTCTTATAAAGAAAAAACGTGTTCTTGAGTGAGTAACACTGATGTCATATTGACGGTGGGAAAAATTGAACTAAAGATTTCGCAATTTTTAAAACTTCTAAATATTGCCTAATTTCAATTGCACCTTCGAATAAAGAAAAACAATCTACTTTAAAATTCAATTTTTTAGAAACCTGAATCTCACTTTACTGATTGTTTTATTTTTCTTCTGGCTAATATTCCATAACGAAAATAAAACTTCATCAATGGAGAAATAAAATACTGTAATTAAAACGCAAATTTAACAGACATGTAATCGAACTATTCATTTAAGCCTCTGAAAATGTCAGAATCAGAATGTGTTTGCTGTAAATATCGAAATTTTTGTCGTTTTATTCGGCTACTAATTCTTGTCATGTGGCTAATACAAAAGTTATGCTTTTAATAAATTTCAATACTTTATTTCAATACATAATTGATATTTCTCAGTGCTGTTAGTTAACAATTTATAAAATATACATTACATTAAATAAAAGAAATATATATATTAGTTGTGAATTAAAAAAATTATTTTTCACCTACATTCTATAGTTTGAAATATCTAGGTTTGGTTCCCTTAGTATATCTAATAAAATAACAATGTATTTGATTCATGTAAAGCTTTCTGATAAACGCCACCCTGTTTCAAAATATTAAAGGATATCCTATAAAACATTCCAAAGCTACAAGACAGTTTTTTAACTCCAGGGGTCTGTTATTCTGCTTCTTTGTTCTGTTATAAGATTTTATTCCGTGAATCTTGTAGTTTTATAAATTTGTTTTTTTGATGCAGCGTATAAAATTGGATTTGAAAACCAAATAATCCCTTCTTAGCTTTTCTGATAGGAAATGAAAACATTGACTTTGCGAAATGTGTGACATTAGAATATCGTAAATGAAGTTGAAATGAAAATGATTTGAATATTTAGTTGTATGATGGATAAAAAAATATGCAATAATAAATTATTTTTTAACTGTTTATTATGGATTTCACTGATTAATTATCAAAATATTTTCATAATATTTTAAATAATAATATGTGAATATTTTGTATTATGTTTAATCATTAATGTAAATGAAATTCAATAACGCGATTTTTAATTTAAAATGCATTATTTCTATATATAGCTTAAATTATCCATAAAAGTTAATTATAAAATTGTATAAAAATTTGTTTAACCTTTTTTTATTTAATTTCGAAGGAATTTTTAGATTCGAAGATTATTGTAATAAAAGTGTTTTGCATGCGTGCATTATAAAATGTTATATAAAATAAGAATTTAGCTCAATAACTATAAGGTATACAAAGTTTAATTATTAAGTTTTCGTAAATATCGCGTTGATAATATCTAATAATAAAGACAATTTGATTTTAAAAACAAATCATTACTGGATACTATTAATATTCTCTAAATATATTAATTTTTTTGTTTAATCATATATCAAGGTTTTGTAAATATTTTAAAATAATAACCTATATTCAATGTTTACTTAATTTTAATGTTTCAGACTTAGTTTAAAAAGTTGTACTTGAACGTAATAAACATTTTGACATTTTTTATGTTTCCGAATTTTTACGTATATTTACAGATTTTTTAAATTCGGATTTTCATTGAAATGAAAGAAAATATTATTGTATTTGGAAAAATGTTTAAGAAGAAAGTTTGTACTAAATACCCAAATGTAATTCATTTTCAGAAATTTTGAAGAAAATTTTGATGACATAAACATACTGGTCATTTATTATGCAAAACGCCTCATGGTTGCAATTTATCTTCTTAAAGCCAATAATCTTTTACAAAAAGAAACTTACATAAAGTGTAAATTGAGTTTTCTTCCCTCATTAGTGTCACCACAGTATCCCTTTCCCGTGTTATGAAGACACTTTATAAAAAAAATAGCAGGAAGAAAAGACTGTTAACATTATCGATATCACAACATCGATTACAATAAATACACGTAAATTATTGTAAAAAATATATTCATTTTAAGAACAAAAAAACTTTAGTCAGAAAAATATTTTAAAATATGGATAGTTGCCTAAAATAACCCTGAAATGAAAAAAAAAAAAAAAAAAAAAAAAAAAGCTCTTAATAAATAAAAAACACGAGGTTAGATAGATCTCAATATCATCACATATATGGTTTGTATGTTTAAAGAAAAATAAATTATATTTAGATGGTCATTTATGATCTCTTGTTATGTTTATTCACAGACGTTACTCAATCCGTTAGTGTTTTTTTTTTCCTTTACAAGTCTCAAATTTTCGAGGTCAGATTAAATAAATATAATCACCTCAAAAATTCTGTTAATCATACATCTTCCAATATATAAACGTATTTTTTTAGAAGAACAATTTTCATTTTCAACTTAGGAAACATCTAACATGAAACAGTTTTAAATAAAACTTAACGGTTTGTCATGAAATCATTTGACACTAAAAAAATTTAAATTTAAAATATTGATTAGATTCTTTTATATTTGAAACTTTTAGAAAAATTAGTGCCATTTTGAGCATTAAAAAATAGATTAAAATTAATAACAATTTAAGAAACTAAAATATAATAAACTGACAAAAATAATAATTTTAAGATAATAAATTTAGAACATGAACTGAAGGTTTGGGGACTCCTTCGCTAGATCATGGGCCGTTGGTTCACACTTGTGGGCTATCATTCGTAACGCGGGTGCGATCGGGTGCTCTGGACCCTCTCGTTTTTATTAATTGGTGTTCTATCGCAGAGTTTGGAGTATGTTTAATAAATCATCTCATGTCCAGTATTGTATGAGTTCCTTTAACGAACTGGTCTAACTTAAAGTACTTAGAAAAATCTATCATATCTTTAAGTACGTAAATTAATTTTTTTTTTATATTTTGGTGTCCTGAACCAAAATATAGTACATATTTGGTGTCTATTTTAATGTTAAAAATTATTACTCAGAAAGTTGCCTATCTGGCTTAGTGTATCAAAGAACGAGTTTCACAGAAGGAAATGAACTCTGGCCATATTTATCAACTTGATATTAGCTTCTGATCGAAGTTGGAAGGGCAAGCATATTTAAAAAGTGATTAAAGGCAAAAATTAAAGGCAATATGATGAATTAGTTAAATTTATTTACGGTAATCATTACAGTTCAATCTTAAATTTCTGAGAATTTTAGGTGGATATCAGAGTAAAAAATATACAGACCAGGAACCTGACCTGGGACTTCCTACTCTGTCCGGCTTAGAAATGGAGAACCACACGATATAATTCTTAGTTGTACCTATTTTTAACATAGTTATAAAAAAATTCAATTATTACGCATCAGTGCAATGAAAGGAAAAAATATATAATTTTTTACACCACTTTAGCTCTCTCTAAATCGACTAAAATCAAATTATTTATTTATTCCATATAGCTTATTAAGTTGTTTAAATACATTGTATAATGTGATTTTCACGGCAATAAGGGTGGAGATATGCAGAAATGATTTTTTTCTCTATAATGGAAATTACCAGAAAATTAAACTAATTGATATATTTATTTTCATTCTTTGTATATATACCATTTATTGCTTGCAATGAATGGAATATATAAAGCATATTATTAGAAATTACAACGATTATATAAATATTAATTTTAATGTAAATGTGAAAAATTGTAACTATAAAATATGCGTCTTTAAATTCCTTTATCTTATTTTACAAACAATATTATTGCTGTGTTTTTTCTTTTATTCTCGATTTCAGAATATTGACTTTTTTCTGCTACATTAAATTAAACCCGTACTTTTAAAATAGGAATGAAAGACGATTAGAGATAAAAACAAAAATTACTATATATTATCCATCAGTATTTTATTTATAAAAATCTGTAATCGTTTAAATTTTTAATTAACTCACTATAACTGGAAATAAAATATCCATATTATTTTAAAATAAAGATTTTTAGTAAAGATTACAATTTCAGTTTTGAATTTATTGTAATGAATATGCTTTCTTTAAAAGCAAAATCTTCAAAGAATTTCTTTAAATGTAAATTCTTCAAAGAAATTTATTGAAATTTATTAACTGAAAAAAAATTTAATTAAAGATATTTTTTTCATATTCATTTCATATTCATATTCATTCGCTTCACTAAATAAGTTAAATGTGATAAAAAGTAAGTTAAATTTAATCTAAAACAGTTCAAAACTCTTTATTATTAGTAAAAATTATCATTGGTTTTTAAATAGAAATATGTCATTCAGCATTAAATTAAAGTGAATGTTTTAAATTCAATTTATGCAAAGGATATTTTTAATTCACTTTCGAAATCTTTAAAAAATATTGATTGTTTTTATTTAAAATTCATGCAATAATTCTCATTTATTCTTTTATTGCCTAATATTCTTTTACAGTAAATACATTTAATGCATTTTAAAATTTCAAAAATGAAAAATTCTCATCACGTTTTGTAATAGAAAGTTCTTATTAAAAATGTTTCGTAAAAAGGATATAAAACATATTTGTTGTTACATGTTACATATTTATCGGATTATAAATAAATAAATAAATAAATAAATAAATATCACACTGACTGCGATAAATTGTACTGCCTTTCTTTTTACATAAATGCCACATATTTTATATTTATTGGTTACAATGAATGTAATAACAACGTATTTTATTGCGTTTTTTCTTAAATAAAAAATAAAAATAGACATTATAAAATAGTATTAAATTCACAAATAACAGTAAAAATTTCAATAGAAAAGAAATTTTAGGGATTGAATTTAAAAATAAATATTTTAAAAATATCTGATTTGTTGTGAAAAAATTTTAAATTTTCATTAATTGAGAAAAGTTCTAGCAAAAACTGTCTGAAATTTGAATAATTTGAATAATTCCTCCAATTCCTTCAAGAAAAAAATATTTAAAGTTACATTCATTAAAGAAATCTTTAAATGTTTTAAAATAGTCTTTAAATGAGTATATATAAATATACATATACATCTATATATATATATATATATATATATATATATATATATATATATATATATATATATATATATATATATATATATATATATATATATATATATATTATATATATATATATATATATATATATATATATACACATATATATATATAGCTCTTTAAATGGATATTGACATATATATATAAATACATACTATATATGTGTCTGTATTCATGTGTAAAATTCACTGATTTTAAATTAAAAAGAGTTTTTAACTTCATTTTTTTTTCTTAATTTGTATTTTTTCGATACATTTGGAAATAACACAAATTATCACAGATGTTTCTTTCAAAAAATTTCTATAACTGTTTTTACAAGCATAGCTCATCAAATAAAAAATCCAACCTAAAAATGGCTATGTTTGGGAAAGTATGGCAAAACCTTATAGTCGTGCAAACATTTATGTCCAAGTTTTGCCTCAATATGAGCAGCCATGTATCGGGGAATCGTTCAGATACTTAGCGCTAGGGGAGTGAAGGAATATCCCATTATGTTTCTCTATACTAGCATTTGTACTGCTTCTGTGTTGAAACTATTATTTTAACTTTTTTATATACACATAATTCCTAGAATTCAATATATTTAAATATGAATACATTTAAAGCTTTTGAAGCGTTTTACATTATCGTGTGTAGCTTGTTTAATAAACATATATTTTCAATAATGAAGCTGTTGTAGCATTTATATAATTATTTTCAAAACTTACTTTACGGATTGAATTGTCGGTAAAAAAAAAAAAAAAAAAAAAAAAAAACTTGAAGAAATGTTACTCAAAATCACATTGACAAGAGTGTGATTATGATTTACCTAAAACTTTTTAAAAAAGTGAACTTCTTTTCTGCAATTTCTCAAATTGTATACTGCAGAGAATTGTCATTTTGTATTTGGATAATAAATCGTTGGATGCATAATCGTAATATAGCTATTTCACGGTCTTAATTAAAGTGGTAAATGAAAATATTTTGTTCCTTTTGAAATGAATGTTTGAACATTTTAATTTCCGGTAATATTAGCACATTCTGTAAGATTGAAATTTGTCCCATCGATGGGGTAAGACCAGATCAATTTCCTTTTTTTAAAACATCATTTAAAAATAAAAATGCAATTAGCTCTTGATATATTTAAAATGGTATTATTTCACAAAGAAAAATTCAGACTACTTTCTTAATGTTACTTTAAAATCTTTTGAAAATTCTGGCTTTATGCAGCAACTAATAATAAAGTATGCGGTTTTAACCTACTTTCAACTAAATGTGAGATTTTTTTTTAAATATGTGTTTTCTTCGATTTTCCTCTATGTAGTTTGAAAAGGAGAATTACCTGTACAATTTTATGCGTTAGTATTGCGAAGGAATTATTTTGAATAACCTCAATATTTCATGTTATCAATGAAATGGTATGTTGTTTGGAAATACATTAATTACAAATGTATTATGCTCAAATAATATAATTCTATGAAATAATTGTATCGAATAAATATATGAAATAATATGCTTAATAGTTTATGTAGATAAAATATAAGTACGGCACATAAATCTTTATTCGATTCTATGTCTTTACTAATACTATTAAATGTTTGTTAAATTAATATTCCTATCAATAATAACGTCTCTTTGGTTCAATAGACTTATAATTGAACAACATTAGATCATATATAATACAGTTGGATTTAATCTTAAACTAAATTTGTATTGTGCCTGACTACTTAATCCGAACTATTCATAAAATATTTAAAGTATACAGACGAGACATTATATTTAATGGATTTGAGAGATATAGAAAGACAATGACCGAATGTTTATGTACGTGGTAAGAAGAATTGTTATTCCCATAACATATCTGATAATAGTTGCTACATAATAATGTTATTTCGTTATCATTTCAAATGTAACTATGTTTAAAGATATGAATGACAGATATTCTATTAGAAAATATACAACTATATAGAAATATATATATATACATGTTATATCAAATCAGGAGAAATTTACAAAAAATAAAAAATATTTTATTTAGAAATTTAAGAACAAATCTTATTTCTAATTTGAATATAATTTTAAGTCTGGAACATAAGTATATTTGTTTTTAATACATTGTTGTTAAATTATATTTTCGAAAGAAATTCTAATATTTTTCGTCCAAAATACGTCTTCCAAAAATATTGATTATGATACTAATTTTCACAAATATTTATTATTAAGGACTTAAATTAATATTATTAAATTTTAGATTTTTAGAGACAAATAATAAATATGTAGTAAATGAAGTTTTATAGAATATATAAAATATAGCAATGTCTAAAACAGTTCACCATTTGATTAAAAGAAACGTTCCGTTCGTATTCAAATAGAATATTTCTAAATATACTTTAACGTATTTTCTGTTCTCATAAATAAAAGTATTCTTTTTCTTAACATGTTCCCTTCAGATCACGGTTAATTTAATTACGTACTAAAAATTGAATTAAATAATTAGTTAAATATTTGAATTCAATAATTAATTAAAAACAGGTAAGCAAAATTAAATTCACCAATATTCTTTTTCAATTATTACTTTCAATCAAACTATATGTTTGTAATTAATATTTATTTTTAAGATATTGGAATATAACTGCAGATTGTTTATAATTCCCGTTCATCAGTCCGTCTGTCCGTGTGTTTCACCTCTAATTTTCGTAGTTTCTATGATTTTAAGGCTGTAACGAGCATTTACTTTTGCGGGGGTCGCTATGAGCGCACGCGTTTCTTTTACTCCAAACGGAACGTTTTATCCCCTTTCGCCCCGCAATGTGATTTACCTTCTGACATTGACGGTCTGTATAGCAATTTTAGCTTTTATAAACAGGATATCCTACATGTCTTTGACACATTTTAAAATTCAATAAAATATCAAGCAATTGGCGTACGAGAGAGTGGTTTGAATGAAAATGATTCTTATGATTGAAAATTTTGTTTAAGCAAGAAAAAGATTAGTTCCAGAAATTTCACATAGATGGAGCTGATTCTGACAGGTTATCGAATAGGTAGAATCCGTTTATACATAACAATGGCGAAATATGCACAATGCGTATGTACAGTTTTTTCCAAACTTTGGCAACCCACATTGCAGAATTTAACAATACTCGTCTATACTTCCTTACTCGTCTAATCCAACTCAGGAGAGAGAATATTGTTCAGTTCTGTAATGTGGGTTGCCTCAGTTTGGACAAAAATTGTAGGAGAAGCTGAAGAAGAAATTGTAAGCGGCATATCTTACTTAATTCATAGTTGCCAACCTCCCGATTTTTTTCATACCAGTATTTTTATGGAAAAATATTTGTTTTATTGAATCGTGCAATTGCTGCTATTTAATAAAGCTGAAGTTTTTGCATGATTTTACTGGTATTCAAAAAATCGGGAGGTTGGCAACTATGTATAATTGAAAGTAAATCATCGGGTTGCAATTAATTACAATACATTTGCTACGCATTTCAGGTCACTTTAGAAAACTAGAAACATCAGTTACAAATAAATATAGTCCTATAGACCCAATCAGTCACCATCATAGCAAATCAGGTAAACTTTAGCAGAAACATTGCAAAATGAGCAACATTTTCGTAACAAAAAAAAAAAAAAATATATATATATATATATATATAATATATATATATATATATATAGACATAAAAGCACAAAATTTTGTAAAAGGAAAATATCATAGAATCACTCAGCTTTCCATAAATACAATTTTTTTTAAAAAAAAAGCAGCTAGTATGGTTTTTATCATTTAATTTTATTAAATACTATATTTTTATAAGCCTGATATCTTCATTTGTGTACTAGTGAGTACCAAAAAAGTGCGCATTAAATATTACAGATTGTTATATGTGTAAAAATTGTACATATTAAAAAAGTATGGTAGTTTTAGGAAACATTCTTCGAATTTTATGAATTTAATGGACTGAATGAAAATGAATATAACTTACGTAATATTTTATCTGACATTTGAATTTATTTAAGAACATAATTAAATTTGAAAAAATCTTTATTAATCAACTACAAAAACTTTTCTTAATATATCTATTTTAATATAAATGATCCTATATTTTAATTTCTATAAAATTGTAGAAAATGTTGAGTGATCCAGTTTTTTCCAGTATTGTTTTTTTTTTTTTTTTTTTTTTTTTTTTACATAAAGCTTTATTCACATATTTTTATCTATAAATATATATAATTATTTTAATTGTTATCAGAATTTATTTTTCTTCAAAGAGAGCTCTTAGATTCATTTTTATTTTGTAACATTAAAATGATTTTTTCATTCCATTCTTTCAATATATATATATATATATATATATATATATATATATATATATATATTAGAGCGTAACAACTTACAGCAGTTTCCACTTTCCTTTAATATGTTTAAGACGTTTTAGTGTTATAAACCATTAATTAATTTTAATGACAGATCTTTCATTACCTTTTATCTCTTATATTATTAAGTTCATAAAACAAATCTGTATTCCAATTAAAATATCTTCAGTTAATGGAAGAAATCTTTTAAATGAAAGGAGTATTTAGTAAAACATATTTTTTTTAATTGGAAATCTATAATGTATTATTATCACTCATTATTATTTTTAAATATTTTTATAGCGTGATTAATTTATACGCATGTTAGTTATTATAATAATACTTTTTTAATGTAAATAATTTAATATATTATAAAAGAAGACATATTTTAATGTCTTTATGTGTTCTTTGATTATTTTTTTATCAAAATATTCTTTACACCATGCTGTATAATGTAAAAGATACAAGTAAATTATTTCTATTTTGGAAAGTTTTTTCTTTTCGATAGAAAACAAATTGAATGAAGCTACTTTTATACAATTTTAAGTATTCAATGTATCATTTAAAATTTCCCAAAACCTCAAGGGCATATTTTGTATCTATCCTAAACTTTGAAAAGAAAGTTAATGAATGCATTGTATTGCAAAATAAAAAGAAAAGAAAAATGCTTTCTTTGTAATAAATGTAGAAAAAAAAATATTAAAATATTGAATTGAGAAGCAAAATCTTTAAAATATAATTTTTAAGACTGATGTAACTAGAAAGTAAATTTGATTAGCAATTCTAGGAGAAATTAAAAATAGATAAATTATTTTTACATAATGTGAGAAGGTACATTTTATTCAACCACAAAATCGATTTTTTCATTCATTCATACCAAATTTTCATTAATTTAATATATTCTAATAAATGCAGAAAGTTGCGCTAAAAAGCATATGTCTTGAAAGAAAATCGTTTGTGACTTAAAATCAATAAAAATTGAATGTATTTATTTTTAAATAAGGGAATATGAAAAGAATCGAGACATGGGTCTACTGAGTTTAATACTCAATTTTTCGGTGACTATCAAAGACGTATCAAAGATGCCTGGATCTTTAAGTACTATGCTTTTTATCTGTATCATAGCATTTCTCCTCGTAGATGTCATGACAATAAAAACAAATAAAGTTATACACATAATTAAATATATATTCAAATGAATAATTAACTCAATTTGTTCTTCATGAGACATAAAATAGTTAATATCATACAAAAAGACGGATATTTATATATATTGCCCATTTGCGTTTTCCGAACGGGGTTTGAGTGACACTGGTAAAGATTTAAAATCTTGTTTAATTAATTAAATAAAAATAATTAAATATTTGATATTAACATTAATATTTTACGATTGATTCATTAAATCTTACAAAATATTCTTAAATGGGGATTCTATGGTGTCTGGCTGGTAGTGGATAGAACCGTCCACCCAGTGAAAATGACTGTTGCCTCTTATAAACTCAATTGGTTAGATTAATGGGAAAACTGAGCTCGCCGCCAGTCTCCTGAGGGCAAAATAAAAGTGGGACTTAAACATAATAAAATGTATTTTTAATTTTAAATAAATGTGCTGTTAAAAAGTGTGTTTTTATTTGAAAATTCAATACAGTAACAATTTTTACAACAATTCCTAAAATAATATATTTGCTGTTGTTTCGGTTCGAGTCAAGCTGACTGGAATTTTTTCGGTACGGGTTGATTTTGGATTGGGATTGTTTCAACTTGTGTTAGGAATACCCCTATATTTCAAAAGACAGACTATAATATTGTTTAAGATGAAAAAGTATTGTTTTATTTGAATTAGTCATTATACATGTTTAATTATAAAATAAAATTGCGACGAGGGAGATCATGAATACACAACCGAACTACTGAATATAGAAACAATAAAATTGTGCAAAAATACTTTTTAAGATGTAGAGAAGTCCAATAATGCATGAGATAATGCACATCTTCGAATTTGGCGATGTCTTTGACGGCAAAAACTCAAAATGTCTGACATGTGATAATTTCTAAAAAACTTCCGTCCTATGTTATAGATCTAACAGTGCGTGGCGATTTATCATTTGCGACTGGATAAGTAAAAATGTAATTGATATTTTGATTATGTAAAATCTCAATAATGGCAGTTGTCGGGATATATTTTTTTTATTATTTATGTAATTGTGTATTATTATTATGCCCATAAATGCCACAATTTTGAAATAAAATGTGCTTACTGAAATGCGGTTTCGATTTGGCATATTTTCTACATTTTGGCGATGTTTTTAGCGCTAAAAGATCAATATTTCTTAATATTACAAGTGATAATTTCTAAAAAATACACCCGTTATTTATAGTGCGACGAAATCTATACCAACAAACACATGTATACTCTCGGACTGGTTTCATTACGCCGGCAATTTCAGACACCATGTGATTAGTTTCTCAAGTATTGCATCTGTATCAGCCTGTTATAAAAGCAATTTAATTTTTTAAAACTTGTGTTCGAGTGTAAATAAATATGCTAAGTTGTTGTTTCAGCAATTTCTTTGGTGATCTATTAGATTTCTGAAGGTTATATTGTTAAGAGTTGATGTGTTTTTTCATTTAACTTTTTTCTAATAGAAACTTAAGATATAATTTTATTGATTTGATTGTAGCTTATCAATGCTTAAGGTATTATAATGGACGGATAAGTTGTTGTATATAACAAAATAGAGGTCCTTTGCCGAATTATAAATATCCGTGATGACGGTGCGTTGCTGTTTTGCCTCGTGTCCTATACGATGTACCGTGAATCTCAAAGGCTCATCAAATACGTGGTGACATTGTGAGTCATGTATCTAATAACTTGCGGAGGATTAACACATTTCACTCAAGAACAGTCTGAGTCTCCTTATAGTACTAAAAGCTGATACCTGACAAAAATGTCTAGACTTTACACCTAAGGTACTACTTGCGAATTGAAGGCGGCAGCAGAGATATGTCCTTATAAGTTTCAAGTGTTTCATGGTGGCACTGTTCTTGCTGCATTTGGAGAGGCACTACAGTGTGTCAAAAAATCCGATTAAAAAGAGATTGTAATGTAGAGAGCTTTGGTGTACTAATTACAAGTTATTGAAACAAATACTCAGAATGTTCAATCAATTAATCCTGATAATGTGCAAAAATCATCGACTACCAGTGAGCCAATGGAATGCGAACCAATTATGTCCTGCATATTGTTTCAGTCCTAACTTGCACATTTCACTGACTTGTGCCATTCTGTCGAAATTTATCCTATCACCGTAATGCAAGTTAAATGTAAAAGAGGGACAAAACGAAGAAAACGATTTACAGATGGGATGAGAAAAATAAATAAGGGAAGCTACTTTACAATATGTGAAAATCAATCCGCACATAAAGAAATTAGCTCAAAAAAAAGTGTAAAAAAAATTATCCTGAAGTGAATAGAAAGGCAATATAAATACATGCATATAACAATGTAAGCGTTCGTTAGGTAGCTACAGGAAAATATGATCGCATATCAGATTATTGGCTTGAATTGCTAAGTATTTGTCTGGCTTTAAACATGACCCTCATATTGTATATTCCAGGAATAAGGCTGTTGATCTCAAATATCAGTTACCTGTACATCGTGTCGTGCTTTCAAGTGGCAGGATGAGACTTCCGGGATGTGTTGCAGTGGTGGTAAAGTCCAGTTTCCAGTTCCGAAGCCTTACACTGAACCCTTACATAACCTCCTCACCCGACAGTATCCAAAGGTTCAACACTTTCTGCTATCCAAAGGTAAAACGGTCGCTTTAAAATGACGTCTATTAGAGCCTGGGAAGTGAAGGAGGGCAATGTAACGAAACGTATCAGAAACGTGAACTTACACACGTTCATATTCTCCTGTAGCTTGAAGAGAAAGTAAGACCTCACGGCATGAACACAAAAGTCATAAGTGCTGAAATACCGGAGCCCGACTACGTCCTCCATGACATCATCAAGAAAATAATGATCCAGTCCCCTTGTGAGGCACAATCAGGAAATCATCATTCATGGTGAACAACAAACGTAGCAAGAAATACTCCCAATCCTCTTTGAAGGGAACTCAAATTGGAGAATATGGCTATCCTCAGTATCGCAAGCGGTCGAAGATGAATGGTGGAATTAAAGCCAACATCGACGGAGTAACTACTAACAATCACTGGGTGGTGCCGTATAGCACCGTTCTGTTACACACATTCTCGGCCCATATAAATGTTGAATAGTTCAATTCATTTAAATCCATAAAATACATGTGAAAATATGTAAAAAAGAATCTGTCCAGGCAGCGTTAACCATTCAAGATCTGGATGAGCTGACGAGGTATGAGACAGTACGATACATCAGCAGCTCCGAGGCTAACCTGGCGCATTTTTCCCTGTTAACGAAAGGTTTCCTTCTGTTATACATCTTGTCGTACATGTCTGAAATGGCCAGGGAGTTTATTATACTCAGAACAATATCGTTGACACGTTTATTAACCCTTCCACAACTACACTTCTGGCCTATTTTCAGTTGGGCAAAAACGATGCCTTTGCAAGGACGCTTTTATATTGTCAATTTCCGATTTACTATGCATGGAAACGCAAGAAGTTCCGCAAGCGGAAACAAGGGAAGCCTGTGCTTGGTTATCCGGGGATGAAGAAAAGATTTTGAGCAGAGTGTACTGTACACTCTGCATACGGTAAATAGTGAGTGTTACTACTTACGTCTGCTCTTTCGAGAAATCCGTGGACCCATATTATTCACTGCCCTTAAAACTGTGGTAAAGGTAGTTCAACCAACATTTCAAGCGGCGTGAAGAGCACCTAGCTTTCTAGAAGACGATGTTCACTGGGAACGAAGCCTCGAAGGAGCCTCAATTTCTGACTCTTCTAACAATATCCGTGAGCTGTTTGCCATCATGTTGTTTTCTGACTAGTTGGAGATCCCCAAAAATTGTGGGTAAATATCGGATAGTCTTGCAGAAGATTACAAATGGCAATTGCAGAGACAGTGTAGACATGCCCCATTGTTCATCGATTTTGTTTACAACCGATGCCTTATCTTTCTTGAGGATATTGGGATACCACGTCGAATAAAACACTCGTAGAGTTCGGACTTACAACACTCTCACGAGAGCAACGAGCCATTGTCGACAGACGTCAATACCTGAGTGAAATCTCTTATGATAGTGTTCAATTGGCTGAAGCAGTTTCTGCAACTGTTCCAAAATTAAATCAACAACAGAGGAAAATCTACGATGAAATCATGCACAGTACTGACTCTGACACTGGACTGGACAGTTGTTCTTTCTTGTCCTGGTGGCACTGGGAAAACGTGCTTGATTAAACTGCTGCTGCATACGATTGAGAACGAAGAAACATTGCCGTTTCTGTTGCTTCCTCGGGTATTCCAGATATCTTGATAGACGGAGGAAAGACTAGTCACTCAGCGTTCCAGTTGCCTCTCAACATTAATCATTTTGAATCTGCACTTTGTAAAATCTCTAAGCAGAGTGACATGTCTCAGGTGTATCGTGAAGTAAAACTTATTGTATGGGATGAGTTCACCATGGTTCATAAGAAAAGTATTGAGGCTGAAAACAGGATTTTTCAGGGCATTATTAGTTGCAACAATCTGATGGGTGGAGTTACAGTACTTTGGCTGGAGTCTTCAGATATACTTTGTCTGTTGTGAAGAGGGACACGTGCAGATGAAGTCAAAGCATGTTTCACTGTTTCAAATTATTCGTCTTAAGAATTCTTTTTTTCAAATTATCCGTCATTTTAAAATTACTTTTAAATCCCTTAATAATTTATTGGCACAATTAATCACACATGAAATATTATTAAAAAATATATTCTCAATTTTAGAATAATAAATCTATAGATATATTACATTTGCCACAGAACACTTGCATTTGCCACATAATACAATATTATTGTTATTCCTTCCCACATACTGTTATTATACTAGAGGATATATTTCAAAATAATCATGAAAAATTTTAATATTTTATCACAAATTGTGTCTTCCTATTGTTTTAAAAATGATAGCTTATTGAATATATATGCAGTAGTAAAGTTCATTTTATGTCTTGATTAGTGTCAATAATGGCATGAATCTTCTGGTTTCCTTCAAAAACGTTCGTAAAACGTTTAGGAAGGAAATTACATTACAAATTACAAATAAATCATTTTGTTCAATATTGCATGACGAAAACAAAACCCTCATAAAATAGCAGAGTTAAATATTTATATTAAAACCACCCTCAATTCTTCATAAATAAATATTTATTCGTTTTAGGTAATGATTATGATTTTATTAACGAAGGAAATGGTAGCTTAGAAAACTAAAGTAAGATACCATAATATATCTATACATTATTTTTAAGATTTTATTAAATTTTTATATGTATAAACTCTAAAACTGATGTCTAAAATAAAAAAAATTATGTTAAAAAAAATCATGGGTAATTTAAAAATAATAATTAAAAGATAATTTTTATACTAAAGTTTTTCATATTTATAGAAATTTAGTACTGCAAATAAAAATAAATGGGTCATTGACTTTTTTCCGATTTCGAGTAACTAATAAATGGGCTTGAAAGCGAAAATATAAGTTCATACTTCTTACATAAAAGAGTTTTTTAACTACTGCTTTCATGGCATAAGTTAATAGAAATTCCATGAAAATTTAATAATTTTCTTTATTATTCGATGGAAAATCAACATCACAACATCTATCAACTGGATAACACAAAATGAACTCGAACATTTGCTCGTTATGATGTTTTATTCTGATAATTGAAACAATGGATTGTGAAAAAAGCACAATCGAATCATGTATTTTAACACTGGGGTTCCCTTATAGAAAATAAGATCTTCCATATTACATACATTCTTTATACATGATAATTTTACCTAACATTATCATTTTACCTATACCATTTTACCTAACAAGTGCTATTCCTAATTATTCTACGTTTTCGATCTTTAAAAATTTAAAAATTGTTATATCATCGGTACCATGTCAAACTATCGAATGTGTGCAATTTTCATTACTTTTAAAAATGGGCAAATTGCCACAACTAAATTCTAATACTATTCTTCACCAGTGTTGTCAGTTTGGTCTCCATTTTTGTTACGAAATTCCGAATCTGTACCAAAAATTTTAAATAGAAATTTTTGCTTTATTTAAGGACAGACATTTCCTGATTACATAAAGAAAAAAAATTCGTCTGATATTAATTCGGCATCTCTGAATAAACAAGTAATATAAAAACTTCAAGTCAATTCCTACTTACGTCAAATAGAAGATTTATTCCAGCGATCTACACGTTTCGCCACTGACGGTATTTATTCCTAAGTTTATATCCTGCTAAATATCTTACATAAGAGAAATTTTTTAAATGTATTAAAAATTAAATAAAAAATAAATAGCTAAAATACCAAAAATTAATAGCTCGAAAAGTATTTCTCACAAAATTGTTAGACAAACTGCGTTAGAAAGTTAAAAAAAATTGTATTTTTCTTGATATAAATTTAAAATCTAATGGTTATGCCTTTTTTCAAATATTGAATTTCAAAAATTACCAAACTTCACAATAAAGTGCCATAGCGATGTTACAGTTAACGATAATACAGTTTTTTTTCAAATATTAATTAATTAATTACATTTTGTTATTTAATTTTAGTTTTATACTTCATTTCTGTTCAAAAGTATAGACTCACTCCACATTTATAGTCTCCTTCGCCTGCGAGCTGCCTGATCTTCGTTCGTGAACAGCCCCATTATCTTTTTACGTGTGAAGGTGAGAATATAAATATGGAGTGAGTCTATACTTTTGAACAGAAATGCATTATAAAATTAAAATTAATTAATTAAATTTAATTAATGAATTAATATTTGAAAAAACTGTATTAACATCAATTGTCATCCAGTACAAGTTTTAAAAAAATTATTTGAACTTGATAGGATGAATAGAAAATATTTTATTAACGATTGAAAATGTGAACAAGATGTATAAATATATAGAAAGTATGAGCTAATAGTAGGAATTGAAAAAGAAGACCAAACTGGCAACACTGTTCTTCACAGAAATGTTATTAGTATTTTTACTACGCGAATAATTCTAATAAAATTTAGTGGTGATATTCGGCCTATTTTTAAAAGTACATTTTGAAAAATGCTTTTTTCCATGTTCGATAGACATGGTAGTGACGATACAACGCAATGCTTAGTAAAATTTATTTGCATTCAATATAATTTAATGAAACGATAATACTGCAAATATATCTTAAAATACACATAAAAAAAAGAAAAAAAAGAAAAAGACCCAACAATCTCACATTTTAGATGCACGTAATATGCTTCAGCACATTATACGAAATAATTTACGGTATTTTACATTAAAATAAAATCGGTCAAGAGCGAGTATAACTTGCGCTCACAGAGTTCCGTACATTAAATTTATTAATTAATAAACTCCTACTATCCCTAATTTTTCATAATTTTAGTTCCAAGAGATTCGGAAAAAGTAGGGGGGAGACATATTTTTCCTGTATACTTTCGACGATATCCCAGAAAATATATTACCTAAAATTAAAACAAATATATTTTTGAGTTCGATGTTATAAGATCTTTTTAACAATACACTAAACGATAGATAAAAATATTTTTTTCAAGTAACTTAATTAATATCTCGACTAATTACCGACATTTCTTTTCGAAAATCATTATTAAATATCCTTGGATAAATCTGCATAGCTACATATCCCGAGCGCCCATCAACTCTCCGTCTGACCGCCCGAATAATAAAGTTTGTGTGTAAAGGAAAAATGCGTTTTTCTCAAAAACTGCGTTACCTAGGCTAAATCGCTATGGTTTTCGTACAAGGTTTAAATAAACTCATACTACCCCTAAGTTTTTTATAATTTTAGTTTGAGTAGATTCAGAAATAGAGGGGGGTGGGACATATTTTTGCAGTGCATTTTCGACAATAACTCTGAAAATATAATACCTAAAATTCAAACAAATATATTTTTAAGTTAGGTAATACGAGATCTTTCATACGATACCCCACACGATGTACAAAAAGAAAATTTTCTCTTTCAAGTAAGTTAATTAGCCCACTAAATTTTTCCTAAACATATTTGTGAATGAAAAATAATCTGAAAATATGTGGATTAAAAGGTTTTATAACTTTCCATGGCCCATAGTTTACGAGAAAAAGGACTGTGACAGGCGGACGGACAGACACAGTTATGATCTTATAATGGTTCCGTTTTTACTTTTGAAGTACGGAACCCTAAAGAGAAAAATAATTCTTGGAAACTATTGGCAATGAAAATAAATAATCTCAAAAATCCTACATTGATAATTTTTCCTCGCCACCTTCCTATGAAAATTCTAAGAAATTTTAGTTGACTCCAATTTTTTCTGACTGTGCCTTTTATATTTTGTTCGTGTTTTACTCCATTTTAGAAATACATAAAAAGCTTTATTATATAGAAATTACAGGTTTATTTAATAGAATGCTATCAAATATCAATAATGTCAATTTGTTTTAAAATTGCTTTGGTGTACATTTGAAATTATAATTATATTTTAATTTTGTTTCACTGAAATCGTTGTAAATTCCGAAGTAGTTTTCTGACAAAATATCTATACCGAAGTAATTTTCTCCGTAATTTTCAACCAAAGAAAATTTAATATGCAACGAACAATTTTCTCTGCAGTAACATTTGCGGAATGTTAAAACATTATTTATCAAGAAATGCATAATTTTCTGTCCGATTGAAACTGTAACTCAGTTATCTGTTAATTTGGAAGACCACATTATTTCCACTAATTACTTCAATGTCATTCTGACTATTGCTATAATTTGTAACTAAATTTAACTATGCATTTGAAAACGGTGGAAAATCACATCTGTCGTCAGGAAACAATTTCTTATTCTATCTGCTGATTATTTATTGAAAATATTGTGATAAAATACTGACATTTACAATAAAATTATCGTAACAAATGTTGATATTAGATTTTTTATTATAAGCAAGAAATCGTGTTAACAATACAAAATAAATAGATAAATAAATAAATAATAAAATTAATAATAATAATAATAATAATAATAAACGGGATTTGTTAATTTGCATTTTGCAAGTTACGTGATTTTGATGCAATTATATAGTACAATCTCTTTATATGAAAATGGCAACATACGGGTAATAGTTCGAAAGGGTTTTGCTAAAAAATTTCTAGAGCTTGTCATAATTGACAAGCTAATGTTAATTTACTCGTCTAACCCGTCTTATTGAATTCGTTCAGGGGAGTATCGTCGTTGCTATGGTTGGGACAAAACGATTTAATCTGACCATATGACATTTACAGACTCTTGTTCAGACTCCATGCATAAAACTTCAGGTTATATCACATCCAATCCATTTAAATTTTAAACAAATACAATAAATTTACTTCAATAATATTAAAATACTTCTGTATTTTCATAATAACTTTAGTAAATGTGGAAGTAAGTCATGGATGTTCTTTACATTAAACTTCAAACAAATGCAATAAAAGTATTTCATACGAATCAATAATACTAAAATATTTCTGTGTTTCCATAATAACATTATTAAATGCGGAAGTAAGTCATGAATGTTCTTTACATTAAATTTTTTTAAAAGCAAATATAAATTAAAAATCATTAAATTGATTTATTCTAATAAAATAAAAATAAACATATTAGTTAAACATTTCAGTTAGCAGATGATATCGCATTATTTAATTTAATTTATTTTTTTTAGTTAAAACCTTAGTGTTATTTAGTTTCCCTTGTTAGAGAAATTTCGTTACAAGTTATTTCATATTTCATAAGCTAAGTAAAATTTTAGAATTCTGTTAGTTTATATGGCATTAACAGATGCATACGGGTAAATGTAATAATTACGGATACATGATAATTTCCTGGCATTCGGTTTCATATTCCAGTAGTAAGAGGATATACATACCGACGGTCTAATTTCAATGTAATAGATATTCATCACAAATACGAAAGGTAAGAGATATTATGCATATGTATTGTGTCTCTTACTGTTTTTCTATGATAATGTAATAAGTATCTCAGAAAATAATTAGAAATTTACACTTTGGAATAGTATACGTTGCAATATTTAACGAAAAATGAAGTAAGATTTTTTGTCTGACATTACGGATTTTTATTTGTTTTTACAATATTAATTTTACATGTTATTTTAGGCATACAATCATAAATATTAATTAATTAATCCCATAGTTCACCGTTCATCGATTTTCTTGCAATAAAATAAACAAAATAATTGGAAATACTCTTAGTATTGTTCAGTTAATTAAAAAAACAAATTTCTCTGGCAGACTTTCATTCACTTTTGATAAAAGTAAGAAAAGATTATTTTGTCTTCAAAACTAATCTTGATTCTTATACTGAAAAATAAATTTATTCAGTTATTGAATTTTTCGAATGTCTGGAAATGTTCTTTATTAGAGTTCTAGAAATAAAAATTAAAATAAAATCAGAATTCCTATATATTTTACATGGTTGTTTTACATTTGTAACGTCATCTTACATACTATACAATATTAAAATACATAACATGGCATAATATTCGAACATTGCTTGCCGGGATTTATCAGTACGTTAAGAAATTTGATTATAAGTTAGACCAGTGTTTATTCAACCGGTTTGTCTCGGCACACCGGTGCGCAGTGATAAGTTTTAAAGTGTGCCGAGGAAATTATTATTAAAGTTCTATAAAGATTTTACGAATTATAGCAAATTATATAAATTTTGTTTAAGACATTTTTACATACTTTAATATGTATGCTACAAAAATTTTGAAGAACTTATCAATCTATCAAGAATTTACCAAACTAATCTAAAATTGTTATATTTTTATTGAAATTCTGAGATGTGCCGAAAAAGACACCGGTGTCAATTTACACATATTATGAAGATTTATAAAAGCTTTAACATTTTCCTTGAAAGAGTTCATTAATGTCCCACTCACCCTTTTGCTGAGTCATAGACATATGTAATGTTCTGATGGCAAAGGAAGGCATCCATAAAGTGCACATAGATCAAAGAGGTACACATTAAAATGGATTATCCTACCGTGACCGATCTATAACCATATTACTATTAACGTATTCTTTTTTCTTTGTAACCAACTAGCATTTCAAGAAAACTCACAAAACAAGTTTAAAATCACTGCGCATGCCTTCACTAGCGAGAAAAACGATAATTTTTGCAAACAGGAGATGATCAGAATCCGTCAACCTTTGTTTTATAATCAAATGAATATCGTATCCGTGTGAGGCGCAATTCTCACTACAAAACAAGACAAACTGGTGTATTATTCCACTTCCCTTCAATGTGTATGCTGTCTATTTACTATCTAATTATTTACTATTCACTCAGAATACGGCTATAATATGAAATAAAACATATAAATATAAAACTTGCATCATTCATTTGATTAATTTATTAGGAATAGAAGACCAAAAAATTATAATTCATTTTTTATAATTAGTTCGTGGCATATTTAAATGCCCATTCTGCATTTTTGGTCCTGATCGACATCTTGATTTTATGATCAGTGTAGTAAAGAAAAGTATATTCTATTATACTATTCTGGATGAAGCATTGCCAAGATAAATCGCGTGACACGTGACTCTAGACATTTAGAAATGAAGGGTTTCTGTATTTTTGATTTACCGCTGTTCCTGAAAACAGTACGAAACTTTCACTCGTCAAGAATATATTAAGACTTCTTAAAATGCAAATTACAGACATATTTAAATAAATAATTATGTCTTTATATCTTACAAGGAAGGTCTCCTTAAAGCGCATACTCAGAAAAATTTTAAAAAAATGCTAATGAAGCTACTCATGTATGTGATAAAGGATCAATCAAATTTAGCTGCGGAATCCCAGTAGAAATTCTACAAAAAAATAAAAACTTTCGAGTATTTGGCGGAAAGAGACGCGATTTGGCTTAGCAACATTTTTTCCTCGCCAAACGCAAACGATCGTTTGCATTTTGAAATTGCTTGCAAAATTATTATTCGAATGCGCAATACGTATTGAATTTAAACTTAAACTATGAAATAGTTTATTATTTTTTCTATAATATATACAACATATATTAAATTTCCTTATACATACATATAGATGTGTACACAAAATTGTAGCTATAAAAATTTACTTATTATGTAAGTTAAACTTACATAAACAAGTTCAGCAAGAAAAAGTCTTTCCTTAAAGTTTATTTGTCATAACAGCGTATTTTTTTTAAATTTCATTCCGTCGCACAGTGGGGCGTTTTGATGATCTAGGTGGACAAAATTCATTTTTCCGATTATCTCGGAATTTAACAAGACCGCGTATACTGGTAGCCGAATGTCTCTTTTGTCGAGATCCGTACGAGTTTTGTCGAAAAACCCCGAAGTGTCGATTAACTACGACCGTAAAGAAGGCAGTTGATTTGAGAGACTTTAAACAGTTGCATTATTTTTCTGTAAGTTCGAAAGCAAGTCGTGACTTTTCTGTTTTATTTGAAAGCAGGAGTTTATTGAACATATGTCACATGTTTGTCACACGATTTAACCTATTGTTGTTTGAAAATAAGCGCCATATTGTTTTCAAACTTCATCTTGACTTTTAATACAGTATTAAGCATTATTAAGCAATAAGCATTTTTTTAAATCAATGTGCCATTCCTAAAGTATTGAAAACTTAAGACAGCTCCTGCGAAAGTTTGCGAATCATTAAGTTATATTAACTTGAAGTGTGCATCTGAGTGTTTAATTCAAATCTTGCAAGTCAATTTTCACCGCTTTTAATTATCCGATTGAGCTGAAACTTTGAATTCATGTGTAGTTTCAATGACAATACAATATTATAATTTAAAAAATAATAATAATATAAGTAATAATATAATAATAATAATAATAATAATAATAATAATAATAATATAAATAACTAAATAAGTAAAATATTTATCACTGTTTGGTTATTTTATTACTAATACATTTGAAAACCCAGCAAAACCTAATTAAACTTCAACGCAATAATTTTGTCCACCTAGATATTCAAAACGCCCCACTGTGCGTCGCCAACCAGTGATAAATCGCCAAATAAACGAAATTTTCATAATTCTTTACGGACGTTATATCGAGGTTCCGCAGAAAAAATTGTTATAGACGTATATACACTCATGAGAAGAACATTCTGTAATTTTTTCAAAATTTTCTGAGTATGTGCTTATGTAGAACTTCCTTGTTCGTATATTAAATAATTTATGTAGAGATACCCAAAAAATAAAGCTATTATTATCACAAAAAGATATATTTAATTTAGAACACTGACACGTAAGTTTCAACATAACATAAACAAATCATTCCAAAACTCTTTACGTGCTTTGTAGAAATACTTTTTTTTTCGTACCTGTGCGCGCAGGTATATATCCTTACTGCATTCGTTACCTGGAGAGTTTTAGAGAAGACATCTATTACCATAAATAAATACTAGAATACCACAATACATTCCATATTTAAGCTAATAATACCAAATGATTATAACACACGTAGAGCATATATTTCTGCCATTTAAAAATATTTTTTCTATTCTCAGATTGATGACATGAGTAAATAGTATCGTGGATAGAATGAAGTATATTTGTATGATATTTTAAACATAAAAACATATATCATAAAAATAAATACATACCAATGAAAAATAAAAAGAATATTCAATAATTCTTTTATTCAATAATTCAATAATTCTTTTATTCAATAATTTAATAATTCTTTTAATAAATAATTCAATAATTATTTTATTCAATAATTCAATAATTATTTTATTCAATAATTCAATAATTCTTTTATTAAATAATTAAATAATTATTTTATTCAATAATTCAATAATTCTTTTTATTATTATTATCCTTTCTCACTAGAGTTTACTATAATTATTTGCTTAGATAAAAATTCGTAAACTTTTAACAAGCTAACGTTTTCCAAGAAGATCTTTTCAGACAAAAAGTACAGAATGCATTATGCCTAGCATCAAGTGATTCTATCTTGTCTTCATATATAAGTATAGGGTCATCACATCTATAATATATATCTACTAAATATCACTTCTGTGTCACTGTTTATCGCAAAAGTAAATATAATTGTTTTTATGTAAGTTTTAGTAACTTATTTATCTTTTGTCTACGAAGATCTTTCTATAAGTTTTCCCTTTCGGATTCCATTTTATAAAAAACTATTGCGTAGCCTCTTTGGTTGATTTTGGAAGTTAGTTGTATTTAGAAGTGATACAGTGAAATAAGGGGAGGTAGGCATTAAAGTAGTGTAAAGTAAATATATATCTTAACATGTGTGAAAATTCCATGCAGTGAAATTACATTTTAAATCATTAAATTATGTAATAATAAGCTATAAAATAATATACCACATTTTAATTTGAGATACTATAATTACGCATTTTATTGCGAAAATCAATACATTTTACTGTCAACTTGACAGTTCGTAAAAAGTTCTTGTTAACTTCAATAAATAAAATCATTTGCGTTACAAAATACGTTTTACCTAGTCAGTAAAGTCATCCATAAAATAACATAACAATTTAATGAGACATATGTGATTTTATAAGACACACATGTGATTTTATAAGACACACATGTGATTTTATAAGACCTTTATAAAGGGACCGAGAAGGATCCTGTGCTCTAAAGACTTGGTTTCTATGTCCGAGCAGTCTCTCTTAGGCAATCAAATAAAATCAAATAGAAGTATTTAACAGAATCATAGTTAAATGAGAAAAATGCTGGTCCCGGTAATACGTATACAGCTCAATTACACTTGCTATAACAGAAACATGTGTAGTAAAGAATTTTGCAGAGAAATTCGAATCACTCGTAATAGTTCCGTTGCATGAGGTTCAAAGGATGATTACTGTAATTCCAGATAAATTTTAGATTTTGTACCAAAGCATATTCTTAATCTGTTATCTCATTGAAAATATTTTTATTTTGTTGATAGAGCGATGCCATTCCTGGAATGTGCAAACGAACACTTTGAGCCGACTAAGAACATCTAATATAAGCGAATTTGTCAATACAATTCAATGCCATTCCTACACACCTTTCCGTGGAAGGAGAGGGTTCAATAGTCAGTCAGTATTCTCAGATATTTTATTAATTAAATTTTATTTAAATAATTTTTAGAATCATTCATCAAAATAATTTCTGTATTTCAGAATAATCTGATGAAATAAGTCTTCACTAGGCATATAATGCATTAAATATTTATGGCTAAAGTAACTTTAAATAATGGTTTTTTTAATAAATCTATAAAAGTATTCTGGAATTCATTATTCATTATACTTTCCTCCATATATGTCAAATGTTTACTTTTATGAAAAAAAAAAACTACACATTTTGAAACTTCCCGTTTAAGTGCTACATTTAAAACTTTAAAAATACATATTTGAATGCAGCGTGAGATTTTATATAGATGAGCATACAAAAAATATATATATAGAAAAATGAAATAGGAAACTTCTGTTTTAAGTATTACTTATAATAAATTGATTTGTTTGTAATGTAGCAAAATCGTGTTCTTGAGTGAATAACGCTGATGTTATAATGACGGTCGCAAAACTTGAACAACAGATTTCGAAACTTTTGAAACTTCTAAACATCATGTAATTTCAATTACACCATAGAATAAAGTTTAAAAAAATGTACTTTAAAATCCATTTTTTTAAAAACTGAATCTCACTTTACTGATTTTTTTTCTCCGGCTAATACTCCATTTATCAATGAATAAAATAATCGAAAATGTAATCGAATGTAATCGAAATGTTCGTTTAAGCCACTGAAATTATCAGATTCACAATGCATTTGATTTAAGTATCGAAATTTTTGTCGATATATTCGGCTATTAATCCTTGGCATGTGGCTAATACGAAAGTAATACTTTTAAGAAATTTTAATACTTTTTTGAATACATAATTGATATTTCTCATATAAAAATGCTTCTTATTTCTGTAAGTTAGCATTCTAAATAATTTACATTAAATAAATAAAAAAAAACATTAGTTTTGAATTAAAAAAAACAAATCACCTATCTATAACCCGAATTATCCGGTTTGGATCCCTTAGTATATCTAATAAACTAAAAGTCCTTCCGGCCTGTACCGGGAGGAAAACGTAGCTTTCACCGTCCATGTTTTTAAAAATTCAGCTCAGTTTACTCAAACACCCGAAGCTAAATTTCTTGAAACCCGAGTATGGAGCATTCAATACCGGTTTTCGTTAATACTGAATTTGAATGCGAATTTCAGCATGAGAGTCACAGCATAACAAAAATCGGATTGTTTCAAAATGTCAACCACCCTATTATTACAAACTGTCATATCTCTGCCATTTTTTTAACATAAAGCCAAAACAAAAAATGTTCCGGAATCCTTGTATGACGATCTAACACTTAACGGAAACAACGTTTTCAATTTATAATTTTTTATGCTTTTTTAATTTTTTTTTAATTTTAACTTGCCGCCATTTTGAAACAAGATGGCGCATGAAGCTGGCCAACGAACTCGGTCGAGACCTTGGTATGTTCTGTACACATGATCAGTCACATTCATATCGGTTCATAAATACGAGAGAAAAAGCATAACAAATATCACATTGTTTCAAAATCTCAGACACTCTAGAATTTCAAAGTGCCATATCTCAGCCATTTTTTAAGATATAGTAAACATTTTTGAATTTTTAAAATTAAAAATTTTTTGTAACTGGCCGCCATTTTGAAACAAGATGGCGGATGAAGCTGTCCACCGAACTCGGTCGAGACCTCGGTATGTCCTATACACATACTCAGTGACATCCAAATCTGTTCATACATATGATAGTTACAGCAAGACAGATGTCAGATATATACAGGGTGTCCACGTATAACCTGACCGACCTTTATTTTCGCAACCGTTGGTCCTAGATGCATACTTCCAATTGCAGAGCAATCCGAGCATATTTGCGGGAGTTAGAGCACGGCCAGACGGCCAGACGGCAGACGGCCAGACAAACCGAAGTCATAAACACTTTTCAGTAATACTTTTTATAGATTGGAAAGATAGGAAGATTGGAAAGATTTTATAGATTTGGAAAGTGTTAAAAACTATGGGTTCGCAAAACCGATTATACCAACAGATCTGAATCTTACAGGTAACGCCGGTGACAGAAAAATGTCACCGGCGTTATAAAATGGCGCTATAAGCCAAAATTGCAGGTTCTTTTTCGGGGCTTGATGTTTTTAACCCTGTTGAGAAAAACGGATTCAACTTTAATCTCCACATAAAAATCTGAATCATGCCGCGCTTGAAGTTAAGTATCAGGACATTATGTACGTTATTACTCTGTCCGGCTGAGAAAGGGAGAACCACACGATATTGTTCTTAGTCGTACCTATTTTTAACATAGTTATAAAGAATTTCAATATTATGCATCAATGTAATGAAAGGAGAACATATTATTTTTTTACACAACTTTAGCTCACTCTAAATTGTCCAAAATCAAAATATTTATTTATTCCCTATATCTTATTAAGTTGTTTAAACACACTTTGTAATATGATTTTCACGGTAATAAGGGTAGAGATATGCAGAAATGACTTTTTTTAAAAATCTATAATGGAAATTACAACAAAATTAAACTAATTGAAATATTTATTTATGTTCCCTGTACCATTTATTGCTTGCAATAAATCCAATCTATAAAAAGTATTACTAGAAATTACAAACGATTTTTAAAATATCAATTTTAATGTAAATGTGAAAAAACTGTAACTATAAAATATGTGTCTTTAAATTCCATTATTTAATTAATTAATTTTACTATAAACAATAGTATTGTCGTGTTTTCTTCTTTTATTCTCGATATCAGAATATTGACCTTTTTTCAGCTACATTAAATGAAACCGGTACTTTTTTGAAAAGGAATGAAAGACGATTACAGATAAAAACAAAAATGAAAATATATTATCCATTAGTATTTTATTTCTAAAAATCTGTAATCGTTTAAATTTGTAATTAATTCACTGTAACTGGAAACAAAATATCATTAATATTTTTAAGTAAAGATTTTCACTAACGATTACAATTTCAGTTTTAAATTTATTGTAATGAATATGCTTTCTTTAAATGCAAAATCTTCAAAGAATTTCTTTAAATGTAAAATCTTCAAAGACATTAATTTAAATTTATTAGCTGAAAAAAGTATTTTAATTAAAGATATTTTTTCATATTCATTTCTTGCGTTTCATTAAATAAGTTAAATGTAATAAAAATTAAGTTAAATTTAATCCAATATAGTTCAAAATTCTATATGATTAGTAAAAATTGCCATCAGTTTTTAAATAGAAATATGTCAGCATTAAATTAAAGTGAATGTTTAAAGTAATTTTATTTAAAGGATATTTTTAATTCACTTTCGAAATCTTTAGAAAATATTAAATGTTTTTCTTTAAAATTCATGCAATAGTTCTGAATGTCTCATTTACTCTTTGTCTAATATTCCTTATATAGTAAATATATTTAATGAATTTTAAAATTCAAAAATGAAAATTCTCATCACGATTTGCAATAGAAAGTTCTTATTAAAAATGCTGTCGTAAAAGGAATATAAAATATATTTGTTGCTACATGTTACATATTTATCGAATTAAAACAAAATAAATAAATAAATATCACACCGACTGCAATTAATTTTACTGCCTTTCTTTTTACATAAATGCCTCATATTTTATATTTATGTGTTACAATGAATATAATAACAAACGTACTTTATTGCGTTTTTTCTGAAATTAAAAATAAACATAAATATTCTAAAATAGTAGTAAATTTACGAATAGCAGTAAGTATTTCAATAGAAAAGAAATTTTAAGGATTCAATTTTAAAATGTATATTTTAAAAAAATCTGATTGCGTGCGTGTTTTGTGTGTGCATGTGTAAAATTCACTGATTTTAAATTAAAAAGAGTTTTAACTTCACTTTTATTTCTTAATTTGTATTTTTTCGATAAATTTAGAATTAACACAAATTATCGCAGATGTTTCTTTCAAAAAAAATTCTAGAACTGTTTTTCCAAGCATAGTTCACTAAATAAAAAATCCCCCACAAAAAAGGCTATGTATGATAAAGTATGATAAAACCGTATCGTCGTGCGAAAACTTATGTCTCAGTTTTGCCTCAATATCAGCAGCCACGTAGCAGGATACGTTCAGATACTTAGCGCTAGCGAGTGACGGAAGCTGCCATTATGCATCTCTATATTAGCATTTGTATTGCTTCTGCGTTGAACCTATTAATTTAACTTTTTATGTACACATATTTCCTAGATTTCAACATATTTAAATATGAACACATTTAAAGCTTCTGAAACGTTTTATACTATCGTGTGTAGCACGTTTAATAAGCATTTATTTTCAATATTGAAGCTGTTGTAGCATTTATATAAACATTTTCAAAACTTACTTTACGGACTGAATTGTCGGTAAAAAAATACTTGAAGAAATGTTAGTCAAAACAACATTGACAAGAGTGTGATAGCGATTTATCTAAAACTTTTTAAAAAGTGAACTTTTCTGCAATTTCTCAAATTGTATACTGAAGATAATTATGGCTTTGTATTTGAATAATAAATCGTTGGATGCATAATCGTATTATTGCTATTTCACGGTCTTAATTAAAGTTGTAAGTGAAAATATTTTGTTCCTTTTGAAATGAATGTTTGAACATTTTAATTTCCGGTATGATTAACACATTCTGTAAGATTAACATTTGTCCCATCGGTGGGGTAAGACCAGATGAATTCCCTTTTTTTAAAACGTCATTTAAAAATAAAAATGCAATAAGCTCTTGATATATTTAAAATGGTATTATTTCACAAAGAAAAATTCAGACTACTTTCTTAATGTTACTTTAAAATCTTTTGAAAATTCTGGCTTTATGCAGCAACTAATAAAAAAGTATGCGGTTTTAACCTCATTTAAACTAAATGTGAGATTTATTTTAAATATGTGTTTTCTTAGATTTTCCTCTCTGTATTTTGAGAAGGAGAATTACCTGTAAAATTTTATGCGTTAGTATTGCGAAGGAATTATTTTGAATAACCTCAATATTTCATGTTATCAATGAAATGGTATGTTGTTTGGAAATACATTAATTACAAATGTATTATGCTCAAATAATATAATTCTATGAAATAATTGTATCGAATAAATATATGAAATAATATGCTTAATAGTTTATGTAGATAAAATATAAATACGCACATAAATCTTTATTCGATTCTATGTCTTTACTAATACTATTAAATGTTTGTTAAATTAATATTCCTATCAATAATAACGTCTTTTTGATTCAATGGACTTATAGTTGAACAACTTTAGACCATATATAATACACTTGGATATATTGCTGACTACTTAATTTGAACTATTCATAAAATCTTTAAAGTCTACAGACGAGACATTATATTTAATGGATTTGAGAGATATGGAAAGACAATCACCGAATGTTTATGTATGTGGTAAGCAGAATTGTTATTCGCATAACATATCTGATAATAGTTGCTACATAATAATGTTATTTCGTTATCCTTTCAAATGTAACTATGTTTAAAGATATGAATGACAGATATTCTATTAAAAAATATACAACTATATAGAAATATATATATATACATGTTATATCAAATCAGGAGAAGTTTACAAAAAATAAAAAATATTTTATTTAGAAATTTAGGAACAAATCTTATTTCTGATTTGAATATAATTTTAAGGCTGGAACTTAAGTATATTAATTTTAATACACTTTTGTTAATTTATTTTTTCGAAAGAAATTCTAATATTTTTCGTCCAATATGCGTCTTCCAAAAATATTGATTATGATACTAATTTGCATAAATACTTATTATTAAGGACTTTAAATTAATATTATTAAATTTTAGATTTTTAGAGACATATCAAATATGTAGTAAATGAAGTTTTATAGAATATATAAAATATAACAATGTCTAAAACAGTTCACCATTTCATTAAAAGAAACGTTCGGTTCGTATTCAAATAGAATATTTCTAAATACACTATAACGTATTTTCTGTTCTCATAAATAAAAGGATTATTTTTCTTAACATATTCCCTTCAGATCACGGTTAATTTAATTACGTACTAAAAATTGAATTAAATCATTAGTTAAATATTTGAATTCAATAATTAATTAAAAAAGGTAAACAAAATTAAATTCACCAATATTCTTTTTCAATTATTTGTAATTAATATTTATTTTTAAGATATTGGAATATAACTACAGATTGTTTATAATTCACGTTCATCAGTCCGTCTGTCCGTGTGTTTCACCTCTAATTTTCGTAGTTTCTATGATTTTAAGGCTGTAACGAGCATTTACTTTTGCGGGGGTCGCTATGAGCGCACGCGTTTCTTTTACTCAAACGGAACGTTTTATCCCCTTTCGCCCCGCAATGTGATTTACCTTCTGACATTGACGGTCTGTATAGCAATTTTAGCTTTTATAAACAGGATATCCTACATGTCTTTGACACATTTTAAAATTCAATAAAATATCAAGCAATTGGCGTACGTAGAGTGGTTTGAATGAAAATGATTCCTATGATTGAAAATTTTGTTTAAGCAAATAAAAGATTAGTTCCAGAAATTTCACATAGATGGAGCTGATTCTAACATGTTATCGAATAGGTAGAATCCGTTTATACATAACAATGGCGAAAGATGCACAATGCGTATGTACAGTTTTTTCCAAACTTTGGCAACCCACATTCCAGAATTTAACAATGCTTGTCCATCTATCCCACTCGTCTAATCCAACTCAGGAGAGAGAATATTGTTTAGTTCTGTAATGTGGGTTGCCTCAGTTTGGACAAAATGTGTAGAAGAAGCTGAAGAAGAAATTGCAAAGAGCGGCATATCTTACTTAATTCATAGTTGCCATCCTCCCGATTTTTTTCATACCAGTATTTTTATGGAAAAATATTTGTTTTATTGAATCGTGCAATTGCTGCTATTTAATAAAGCTGAAATTTTTGCATGATTTTACTGGTATTCAAAAAATCGGGAGGTTGGCAACTATGTAAAATTGAAAGTAAATCATCGGGTTGCAATTAATTACAATACATTTGCTACGCACTTCAGGTCATTTTAGAAAACTAGAAACATCAGTTACAAATAAGTGTAGTCCTATAGACCCAATCAGTCTCTATCATAGCAAATCAGGTAAACTTTAGCAGAAGCATTGCAAAATGAGCAACATTATCGTAATATATATATATATATATATACATATATATATATATATATATACATATATATATATATATATATACATAAAAGCACAAAATTTTGTAAAAGTAAAATATCATAGAATCACTCAGCTTTCCATAAATACAATTTTTTTTAAAAGCAGCTGGTATGGTTTTCATCATTTAATTTTATTAAATACTATATTTTTATAAGCCTGATATCTTCATTTGTGTACTAGTGAGTACCAAAAAAGTGCGCATTAAATATTACAGATTGTTATATGTGTAAAAATTGTACATATTAAAAAAGTATGGTAGTTTTAGGAAACATTCTTCGAATTTTATGAATTTAATGGAATGAATAAAAATTAATATAACTTACGTAATATTTTATCTGACATTTGAATTTATTTAAGAACATAATTAAATTTTAAAAACTCTTTATTAATCAACTACAAAAACTTTTCTTAATATAACTATTTTAATATAAATGATCCTATATTTTAATTTCTATAAAATTGTAGAAAATGTTGAGTGATCCAGTTTTTACCAGTATTGGTTTTTTTTTACATAAAGCTTTATTCACATATTTTTATCTATAAATATATATAATTATTTTAATTGTTATCAGAATTTATTTTTCTTCAAAGAGAGCTCTTAGATTCATTTTTATTTTGTAACATTAAAATGATTTTTTCATTCCATTCTTTCAATATATATATATATATATATATATATTAGAGCGTAACAACTTACAGCAGTTTCCACTTTCCTTTAATATGTTTAAGACGTTTTAGTGTTATAAACCATTAATTAATTTTAATGACAGATCTTTCATTAGCTTTTATCTTATATTATTAAGTTCATAAAACATATATGTATTCCAATTAAAATATCTTCAGTTAATGGAAGAAATCTTTTAAATGAAAAGAGTATTTAGCAAAACATATTTTTTTAATTTGAAATCTATAATGTATTATTATCACTCATTATTATTTTTAAATATTTTTATAGCGTGATTAATTTATACGCATGTTAGTTATTATAATAATACTTTTTTAATGTAAATAATTTAATATATTATAAAAGAAGACATATTTTAATGTCTTTATGTGTTCTTTGATTATTTTTTATCAAAATATTCTTTACACCATGCTGTATAATGTAAAAGATACAAGTAAATTATTTCTATTTTGGAAAGTTTTTTCTTTTCGATTGAAAACAAATTGAATGAAGCTACTTTTATACAATTTTAAGTATTCAATGTATCATTTAAAATTTCCCAAAACCTCAAGGGCATATTTTGTATCTATCCTAAACTTTGAAAAGACAGTTAATGAATGCATTGTATTGCAAAATAAAAAGAAAGAAAAAATGCTTTCTTTGTAACTAATGTGGAAAAAAAATTAAAATATTGAATTGAGAAGCAAAATCTTTAAAATATAATTTTTAACACTGATGTAACTAGAAAGTAAATTTGATTAGCAATTCTAGGAGAAATTAAAAATATATAAATTATTATTACATAATGTGAGAAGGTACATTTTATTCAACCACAAAATTGATTTTTTCATTCATTCATACCAAATTTTCATTAATTTAATATATTGTAATAAATGCTGAAATTTGCGCTAAAAACCATATGTCTTGAAAGAAAACCGTTTGTGACTTAAAATCAATAAAAATTGAGTGTATTTATTTTTAAATAAGGAAATATGAAAATAATCGAGACATGGGTCTACTGAGTTTAATACTCAATTTTTCGGTGACTATCAAAGACGTATCAAAGATGCCTGGATCTTTAAGTACTATGCTTTTTATCTGTATCATAACATTTCTCCTCGTAGATGTCATGACAATAAAAACAACTAAAGTTATACACATAATTAAATATATATTCAAATGAATAATTAACTCAATTTGTTCTTCATGAGACATAAAATAGTTAATATCATACAAAAAGACGGATATTTATATATATTGCACATTTGCGTTTTCCGAACTGGGTTTGACTGACACTGGTAAAAATTTAAAATCGTGTTCCTTTAGTTAAGTAAAAATATTTAAATATTTGATATTAACATTAATATTTGACGATTGATTCATTAAATCTTACAAAATGTTCTTAAATCTGGATTCTATGGTGTCTGGCTGGTAGTGGATAGAACCGTCCACCCAGTGAAAATTACTGTTGCCTCTTATAAACTCCATTGGTTAGATTAATGGGAAAACTGAGCTCACCACCAGTCTCCTGAGGGCAAAATAATAGTGGGACTTAAACATAATAAAATGTATTTTTAATTTTAAATAAATGTGCTGTTAAAAAGTGTGTTTTTATTTGAAAATTCAATACAGTAACAATTTTTACAACAATTCCTAAAATAATATATTTGCTGTTGTTCCGGTTCGAGTCAAGCTGACTGGAATTTTTTCGGTAAGGGTTGATTTTGGATTGGGATTGTTTCAGCTTGTGTTCGGAATACCCTTATATATCGAAAGACAGACTATAATATTGTTTAAGATGAAAAAGTATTTTTTTATTTGAATTAGTCATAATACATGTTTAACTATAAAAGAAAATTGCGACGAGGGAGATCATGAATACACAACCGAACTACTGAATATAGAAACAATAAAATTGTGCAAAAATACTTTTTAAGATGTAGAGAAGTCCAATAATGCATGAGATATTGCACATCTTCGAATTTGGCGATGTCTTTGAAGGCAAAAACTCAAAATGTCCGACATGTGATAATTTCTAAAAAACTTCCGTCCTATGTTATAGATCGAACAGTGCTTTGCGATTTATTATTTGCGACTGGATGAGAAAAAATGTAATTGATATTTTGATTATGTAAAATCTCAATAATGGCAGTTGTCGGGATATATTTTTTTATTATTTATGTAATTGTGTATTATTATTATGCCCATAAATGCCACAATTTTGAAATAAAATGTGCTTACTGAAATGCGGTTTCGATATGGCATATTTTCTATATTTTGGCGATGTTTTTAGCGCTAAAAGATCAATATTTCTTAATATTACAAGTGATAATTTCTAAAAAATACACCCGTTATTTATAGTGCGACGAAATCTATACCAACAAACACTTGTATACTCTCGGACTGGTTTCATTACGCCGGCAATTTCAGACACCATGTGATTAGTTTCTCAAGTATTGCATCTGTATCCGCCTGTTATGAAAGCAATTTAATTTTTTAAAACTTGTTTTCGAGTGTAAATAAAGATGCTAAGTTGTTGCTTCAGCAATTTCTTTGGTGATCTATTAGATTTCTGAAGGTTATTTTGTTAAGAGTTGATGTGTTTTTTCATTTAACTTTTTTCTAATAGATACTTAAGATATAATTTTATTGATTTGATTGTAGCTTATCAATGCTTAAGGTATTATAATGGACGGATAAGTTGTATATAACAAAATAGAGATCCTTTGCCGAATTATAAATATCCGTGATGACGGTGCGTTGCTGTTTTGCCTCGTGTCCTATACGGTGTACCGTGAATCTCAAAGGCTCATCAAATTCGTGCTGACATTGTGAGTGATGTATCTAATAACTTGCGGAGGATTAACACATTTCACTCAAGAACAGTCTGAGTCTCCTTATAGTACTAAAAGCTGATACCTGACAAAAATGTCTAGACTTTACACCTAAGGTACTACTTGCGAATTGAAGGCGGCAGCAGAGATATGTCCTTATAAGTTTCAAGTGTTTCATGGTGGCACTGTTCTTGCTGCATTTGGAGAGTCACTACAGTGTGTCAAAAAATCCGATTAAAAAGAGATTGTAATGTAGGGAGCTTTGATGTACTAATTACAAGTTATTGAAACAAGTACTGAGAATGTTCAATCAATTAATCCTGATAATGTGCAAAAATCATCGACTACCAGTGAGCCAATGGAATGCGAACCAATTTCCTCCTGCATATTGTTTCAGTCCTAACTTGCTCCTTTCACTGACTTGTGCCATTCTGTCGAAACTTATCCTATCACCGTAATGCCAGTTAAATGTAAAAGAGGAACAAAACGCAGAAAACGATTTACAGATGGGATGAGGAAAAATAAATAAGGGAAGCTACTTTACAATATGTGAAAATCACTCCGCACATAAAGAAATTAGCTCAAAAAAAGTGTAAAAAAATTTATCCTGAAGCGAATAGAAAGGCAATATAAAAACATGGATCTAACAATGTAAGCGTTCGTTAGGTAGCTACAGGAAAATATGATCGCATATCAGATTATTGGCTTGGATTGCAAAGTATTTGTCTGGCTTTAAATATGATCCTCATATTGTATATTCCAGGAATAAGGCTGTTGATCTCGAATATCGGTTACCTGTACATCGTGTCGTGCCTTCAAGTGGCAGGATGAGACTTCCGGGATGTGTTGCAGTGGAGGTAAAGTCCAGTTTCCAGTTCCGAAGCCTTACACTGAACCCTTACATAACCTCCTCACCCGCCAGTATCCAAAGGCTCAACACTTTCTGCTATCCAAAGGTAAAACGGTCGCTTTCAAATGACGTCTATTAGAGCCTGGGAAGTGAAGGAAGGCAATGTAACGAAACGTGTCAGAAACGTTAACTTACACACGTTCATATTCTCCTGTTGCTTGAAGAGAAAGTAAGACCTCACGGCATGAACACAAAAGTCATAAGTGCTGAAATACCGGAGCCCGACTACGTCCTCCATGACATCATCAAGAAAATAATGATCCACTCCCCTTGTGAGGCACAAACAGGAAATCATCATTCATGGTGGACAACAAACGTAGCAAGAAATACTCCCAATCCTCTTTGAAGGGAACTCAAATCGGAGAATATGGCTATCCTCAGTATCGCAAGCGTTCGAAGATGAATGGTGGAATTAAAGCCAACATCGACGGAGTAACTACTAACAATCACTGGGTGGTGCCGTATAGCACCGTTCTGTTACACACATTCTCGGCCCATATAAATGTTGAATATTTCAATTCATTTAAATCCATAAAATACATGTGAAAATATGTAAAAAAGAATCTGTCCAGGAAGCGTTAGCCATTCAAGATCTGGATGAGCTGATGAGGTATGAGACAGTACGATACATCAGCAGCTCCGAGGATAACTTGGCGCATTTTTCCCTGTTAACGAAAGGTTTCCTTCTGTTATACATCTTGTCGTACATGTCTGAAATGGCCAGGGTGTTTATTATACTCAGAACAATATCGTTGACACGTTTAATAACCTTTCCACAACTACACTTCTGGCCTATTTTCAGTTGGGCAAAAACGATGCCTTTGCAAGGACGCTCTTATATTGTAAATTTCCGATTTACTATGCATGAAAACGCAAGAAGTTCCGCAAACGGAAACAAGGGAAGCCTGAGCTTGGTTATGCGGGGATGAAAAAAAGATTTTGGGCAGAGTGTACTGTACACTCTGCATACGGTAAATAGTGAGTGTTACTACTTACGTCTGCTCTTTCGAGAAATCCGTGGACCCACATTATTCTCTGCCCTTAAAACTGTGGTAAAGGTAGTTCAACCAACATTTCAAGCAGCGTGAAGAGCACCTAGCTTTCTAGAAGACGATGTTCACTGGGAACGAAGCCTCGAAGGAGCCTCAATTTCTGACTCTTCTAACAATATCCGTGAGCTGTTTGCGATCATGTTGTTTTCTGACTAGTTGTAGATCCCCAAAAATTGTGGGGAAATATCGGATAGTCTTGCAGAAGATTACAAATGTCAATTGCAGAGACAGTGTAGACACGCCCCATTGTTCATCGATTTTGTTTACAACAGATGCCTTATCTTTCTTGAGGATATTGGGATATCACGTCGAATAAAACACTCGTAGAGTTCGGACTTACAACACTCTCACGAGAGCAAAGAGCTATTGTCGACAGACGTCAATACCTGAGTGAAATCTCTTATGATAGTGTTCAATTGGCTGAAGCAATTTCTGCAACTGTTCCAAAATTAAATCAACAACAGAGGAAAATCTACGATGAAATCATGCACAGTACTGACTCTGACACTGGACTGGACAGTTGTTCTTTCTTGTCCTCCTGGTGGCACTGGGAAAACGTTCTTGATCAAACTGTTGCTGCATACGATTGAGAACGAAGAAACATTGCCGTTTCTGTTGCTTCCTCGGGTATTCCAGATATCTTGATAGAAGGAGGAAAGACTGGCTACTCAGTGTTCCAGTTGCCTCTCAACATTAATCATTTTGAATCTGCACTTTGTAAAATCTCTAAGCAGAGTGACATGTCTCAGGTGTATCGTGAAGTAAAACTTATTGTATGGGATGAGTTCACCATGGTTCATAAGAAAAGTATTGAGGCTGAAAACAGGATTTTTCAGGGCATTATTAGTTGCAACAATCTGATGGGTGGAGTTACAGTACTTTGGCTGGAGCCTTCAGATATACTTTGTCTGTTGTGAAGAGGGACACGTGCAGATGAAGTCAAAGCATGTTTCACTGTTTCAAATTATTCGTCTTAAGAATTCTTTTTTCAAATTATCCGTCATTTTAAAATTACTTTTAAATCCCTTAATAATTTATTGGCACAATTATCACACATGAAATTTTATTAAAAGAAAAGATTCTCAATTTTAGAATAATAAATCTATAGATATATTACATTTGCCACAGAACACTTACATTTGCCACAGAATACAATATTATTGTTATTCCTGCCCACATACTGTTATTATACTAGAGGATATATTTCAAAATAATCATGAAAAATTTTAATATTTTATCACAAATTGTCTCTTCCTATTGTTTTAAAAATGATAGCTTATTGAATATATATGCAGTAAAGTTCCTTTTATGTCTTGATTAGTGTCAATAATGACATGGATATTCTGGTTTCCTTCAAAAACGTTCTTAAAGCGTTTAGGAAGGAAATTACATTACAAATTACAAATAAATCGTTTTGTTCAATATTGCATGACGAAAAACAAACCCTCATAAAATAACAGAGTTAAATATTTATATTAAAACCACTCTCAATTCTTCATAATTAAATATTTATTCGTTTTAGGTAATGAATATGATTTTATTGACGAAGGGAATGGTAGCTTAGAAAACTAAAGCAAGATACCATTATATATTTATACATTATTTTTAAGATTTTATTAAATTTCTAAATAAAATGTCTAAATTTTGAACTTACCATGCCTCATAGTTTACGAGAAAAAGGGCTGTGACATACAGACGGACATACACAAGAGTGATCTTATAATAGTTCCGTTTATTCTTTTGAAGTACGGAACCCTAAAAAGAAAAAATAATTCTTGGAAACTATTGGCAATGAAAATAAATAATCTCAAAAATCCTACATTGATAATTTTTCCTCCCCACCTGCCTATGAAAATGTTATTTGACCCCAATTTTTCTGACTGTGTCCTTTATATTTTGTTCGTGTGTTACTCCATTTTAGAAATACATAAAAAGCTTTATTATATAGAAATTACAGGTTTATTTAATAGAATGCTATCAAATATGAATAATGTCAATTTGTTTTAAAATTGCTTTGGTGTACATTTGAAGTTATAATTATATTTTAATTTTGTTTCCGAAGTAGGTTTCTGACAAAATATATATACCGATATAATTTTCTCCGTAATTTTCAACCAAATAAAATTTAATATGCAACGAACAATTTTCTCTGTAGTAACATTTGCGGGATGTTAAACATTATTTATCAAGAAATGCATAATTTTCTGACCGATTGAAACTGTAACTCAGTTATCTGTTAATTTGGAAGACCACATTATTTCCACTAATTACTTCAATGTCATTCTGACTATTGCTATAATTTGTTACTAAATTTAACTATGCATTTGAAAACTGTGGAAAATCACATCTGTCGTCAGGAAACAATTTCTTATTCTATCTGCTGATTATTTATTGAAAATATTCTCATGAAATACTGACTTTTACAATAAAATTATCGGAACTAATGTTAATATTAGATTTCTTATTATAAGCAAGAAATCTTGCTAACAATGCAAAATAAAATAAATAAATAAATAAATAATAAAATTAATAATGATAATAATAATAAACTGGATTTACGAATTTACATTTTGCAAGTTACGTGATTTTAATGCAATTATATAGTACAATCTCTATATAAGAAAATGGCAACATACGGGTAATAAAATTTCATTGTTCGAAAGGACTTTGCTTAAAAATTTTTAGAGCTTGTCATAATTGACAAGCTAATGTTAATTTACTTGTCTAACCCGTCTTATTGAATTCGTTCGTACCGTCGTTGCTATGATTGGGACAAAACGATTTAATCTGACCATATGACATTTTCAGACTCTTGTTCAGACTCCATGCATAAAATTCCAGGTTATATCACATCCAATCCATTTACATTTTAAACAAATGCAATAAATTTATTTCAATAATATTAAAAACTTCTGTGTTTTCATAATAACTGTAGTAAATGTGGAAGTAAATCATGAATTTTCTTTACATTAAATTTTAAACAAATGCAATAAAAATATTTCATACGAATCAATAATATTAAAATATTTCTGTGTTTCCATAATAACATTATTAAATGCGGAAGTAAGTCATGAAAGCAAATATAAATTTAAAATCATTAAATTGATTTATTGTAATAAAATAAAAATAAACATATTAGTTAAACATTTCAGATAGCAGATGATATCGCATTATTTAATTTTATTTAATTTTTTAGTTAAAACATTAGTGTTATTTAGTTGCCCTCGTTAGAGAAATTTCGTTACAAGTTATTTAATATTTCATAAGCAAAGTAAAATTTTAAAATTCTGTTAGCTTATATGGCATCAACAGATGCATACGGATAAATGTAATAATTACGGATACGTGATTATTTCATGATTGTATTCAGTTTCATATTCCAGTAGTAGGAGTAACAAAATACAAACCGACGGTTTAATTTCAATGTAATATATATTCATCACAAATAGGAAAGGCAAGAAAGAGATATTATGCATATGTATTGTGTCCCTTACTGTTTTTCTGCGATAATGTAATAAGTATCTCAGAAAATTATTAGAAATTTACACTTTGGAATAGTATACGTTGCAATATTTAACGAAAAATGAAGTAAGATTTTTTGTCTAACATTACGAATTTTAATTTGTTTTTACAATATTAATTTTATATGTTATTTTAGGCATGCTATTATAAATATAAGTTAATTAATCCCATAATAAGAAGTTCACCGTTCATCGATTTTCTTACAATAAAATAAACAAAATAATTTGAAATACTCTTAGTATTGTTCATTTAATTAAAAAAACATATTTATCTGGCAGACTTTCATTCACTTTTCATAAAAGTAGGAAAATATTATTTTGTCTTCAAAACTAATCTTGATTCTTATACTGAAAAATAAATGTATTCAGTTATTGAATATTTCGAATGTCTGGATTTGTTCTTTATTAGAGTTCTACAAATAAAAATAAAAATAAAACCAGAATTTTTATATATTTTACATGATTGTTTTACATTTGTAACGTCATCTGACATACTGTATATTAAAATACATAACATGGAATAATATTCGAACATTGCTTGCGGGATTTATCAGTGCGTTATGAAATTTGATTATAAGTTAGACCAGTGTTTATTCAACCGGTTTTAAAGTGTGCCGAGGAAATTATTATTAAAGTTCTTTGAAGATTTATGAATTAGCAAAATGATATAAAATTTATTTAAGACATTTTTACATTTTTTAAGATGTATGCTACTAAAATTTTGTAGAACTCATCAATCTATCAAGAATTGACCCAACTAATCTAAAATTGTTATATTTTTTATTGAAATTCTGAGATGTGCCGAAAAAGAAACCGATGTCAATTTACACATATTATGAATTTTTATAAATGCTATAACATTTTCCTTGGAAGAGTTCATTAATGTCCCGCACACGCTTTTGCTGAGCCGTAGACGTATGTAATGTTTTGATAACAAAGGAAGGCATAAAGTGCACATAGATCAAACAGATCAACATTAAAATGGATTATCCTATCGTGACCGAGCTATAACCATATTACTATTAACGTATTCTTTTTTTCTTTGTAACCAACTAGCATTTCAAGAAAACTCACGAAACAAGTTTAAAATCGATGCGCATGCCTTAACTATCGAGAAAAACGATAATTTTTGCAAACAGGAGATGATCAGAATTCTTCATCCTTTGTTTTATAATCAATTGAATATCGTATTCGTGTGAGGCGCAATTCTCTCTAAAAAACAAGACGGACTTTTGTATTATTCCACTTCCCTTCAATGTGTATGCTGTCTATTTGCTATCTAATTTACTATTCACTCAGAATACGGCTCTAATATGTAATAAAACATATAAATATAAAAATTGCATCATTGATTTGATTAGGAAGAGAAGACCAATAAGGATAATTCATTTTTTATAGTTAGTTCGTCGCATATTTAAATGCTCATTCTACATTTTTGGACCTGATCGACATCTTGATTTTATGCTCAGTGTAGTAAAGAAAGTGATATTCTATTATACTATTCTGGATGAAGCATTGCCAAGATAAATCACGTGACACGTGACTCTAGACATTTAGAAATGAAGGGTTTCTGTATTTTTAATTTACCGCAGTTCCTGAAAACAGTACAAAACTTACACTCGACACGAATATATTAATACTTATTAAAATGCAAATTACAGACATATTTAAATAATTAATTATGTTTTTATATCTTAGTATATTAAATAATTTATGTAGAGATTAGCCGAAAATAAAAACTATCATTATCACAAAAAAATATATTTAATTTAGAACACTAACACGTAAGTTTCAACATAATATAAACAAATCATTCTAAAACTCTTTACGTGCTTTGTAGAAATACGTACCGGTTTGCGCAGGTATGTAACCTTACTGCATTTGTTACCTGGAGAGTTTTAGAGCAGACATCTGTTACCATAAATAAAAACTAAAAGACTAGAATACATTCCATATTTAAGCTAATAATACCAAATGATTCTAAGACACGTAAGGCATATATTTCTACCATTTAAAAATATTTTGTCTATTCTCAGCTTGATGACATAAGTAAATAGTATCGTGGTTAGAATGAAATATATTTGTATTATATTTTATACATAAAAACATATTTCATAAAAATAAGTACATACCAATGAAACTTAAAATGAATATTCAATAATTCTTTTATTCAATAATTCAATAATTCTTCTTATTATTATAATCCTTTCTCACTAGAGTTTACTATAATTATTTGCTTAGATAAAAATTCGTAAACTTTTAACAAGCTAACGTTTTCCAAGAAGAATTTTCTAGTCAAGAAGGACGGAGTGTATTATGCCTAGCATCATGTGATTCTATCTTGTATTCATAAAGTGTATGTTCTTCCATCTATAATATATCTGTACTAAATATTACTTCTATGTCTCTGTTTAACGCAAAAGTAAATATAATTGTTTTTATGTAAGTTTTACGACCATATTTTTCTTTTGTCTACGACGTTCTTTCTATAAGTCTTCCCTTTTCGGAATCCATTTTATAAAAAACTATGGCGCAGCCTCTTAGGTTGATTTTGGAAGTTGGTTGTATTTAAAAGTAATAGAGTGAATTAAGGGGAGATAGGTATTAAATGAGTGTAAAGTAAATAAATATCTTAACACGTGCGAAATTTTCGTGCAGTGAAATTACATTTTAAAACATTAAATTACATTTATTGTCAAAAACATTTTATTGTCAAAAGTAATACATTTTTTTATCAACTTGACAGTTTATAAAAATTCTTATTAACTTCAATAAATAAAACCATTTGCGTTAGAATAAAGTTTACAGCTTCATTAAAGAAATCCACACAATAACATAACAATTTAATGAGACACATGTGATTGCATTATTTGTCTCTGACAACAGTAGACGTATTTAACAGAATCATAGTTAATTTAAAAAAAAACTGCTGATCCCGATAATGAGTGTGCAGCCCAATTATATCTGTTAAAAGACAAAATTGTCTAATAGAGAATTTTGCAGTGGAATTTGAAGCTCTCTTAATAGTTCGGTTGCACGATGTTCAAAGGTTGGTAATTGAAATTCCAAAGGAATTTTAGATTTTGTACCAAAGCAGATTCTTAATCTGTTATTTCATTGAAAATATTTTCTTTTGATAGAGCGACGGAACTGCTAGAGTGTGCAAACGAACACTTATAGCCTCCTAGGAATCTCTAGTATAAGCGAATTGGTCATTACAATTGAAGGGGTCGGGGCAAGAGTGTGCTAAGCCACATTTTTGAACTTCTGAGATATTTCAATTTGAAAATTTGATCAAATACTCAAATCAAAATATATAACAACAAGTTTTTTCTTCAATGTCTTAGTAACATTTGATATATTCTGAGTAACATTATGGCATTACTTTATCATATTACTATTACGTTTTTTGTAAATTAGCTATGTTCATTGGGGGCAAAAATGAAACATGGGACATATGCTGCCACCAAGTGACATTATAAACAAATTATATGTAAAAAAATATAATTTACAATATTAAGCAACAGATTACAGAGTTAGTTTTATTTCACCAAACATGTGGCCTGGAACTTTCTTGCCCCGACACCTCAATTCTAAGCCATTCCTATACAACTTTCCGATGAAGGGGAGAGTTCAGATATGTTATTCAGATATGATTCTCAGATATGTTATTAAATTTTATTAAATTTGTAATTAAATTTTATATAAAGAATTTTTAGAATCATTTATCAAAATAATTTCTGTATCTCAGAATAATCTGATAAAATAAGTCTTCACTACGCATATAATGCATGAAATATTTATCGCTAAAGTAACTTTAAAGAATGGCTTTTTTTAAAATAAATCTATAAAAGTATTCTGGAATTCATTATTCATTATAAATTCCTCCATATATGTCAAATGTTTACTTTCATGAAAAAAAAAACTACACATTTTGAAACTTCCCGTTTAAGTGATCCATTTAAAACTTAAACAATACATATTTGAATGCAGCGTGAGATTTTATATTGATGAGCATAATATAGAAAAATGAAATAGGAAACTTCTGTTTTAAGTATTACTTATAATAAATTGATTTTTTTGTAAAATAGCAAAATCGTGTTATTGAGTGAGTAACACTTATGTTATATTGACGGTCGCAAAACTTGAACAACAGATTTCGGAACTTTTGAAACTTCTAAACATCGTGTAATTTCAATTACACCATCGAATAAAGTTTAAAAAAATGTACTTTCAAATCCAATTTTTTTGAAAACTGAATCTCACTTTACTGATTTTTTAATTTTTTTTTCCGGCTAATACTCCATTCATCAATGAATAAATTAAGTACTATAATTAAAACGCAAAATTCACAGACATGTAATCGAAATGTTTGTTTAAGCCACTGAAATTATCAGGTTCAGAATGCATTTGATTTAAGTATCGAAATTTTTGTCGATATATTCGGCTATTAATCCTTGGCATGTGGCTAATACGAAAGTAAAACTTTTATCAAATTTTAATACTTTTTTTGAATAAATAATTGATATTTCTGATATAAAAATGCTTGTTAGTGCTGTTAGTTAGCATTCTAAATAATTTACATTAAATAAATTTTTATAAAAACATTAGTTTTGAATTAAAAAAAAAAAAACAAATCACCTATCTATAACCCGAAATATCCGGTTTGGATCCCTTAGTATATCTAATAAACTAAAAGTCCTCCCGGCCTGTACCGGGAGGAAAAGGTAGCTTTCATAGTCCATGTTTTTTAAACTTCAGCTCATTTTACTCAAACACCCGAAGCTAAATTTCTTGGAACCCGAGTATGGAGCATTTAATACCGGTTTTCGTTAATACTGAATTTGAATGCGAATTTCAGCATGAGAGTCACAGCATGACAAAAATCGGATTGTTTCAAAATGTCAACCACCCTATTATTACAAACTGTCATATCTCTGCCACTTTCTTTAACATAAAGCCAAAACAAAAAATGTTCCGGAATCATTGTATGACAATCTAACACTTAACGGAAACAACGTTTTCAGTTTATAATTTTTTATACTTTTTAAATTTTTTTTAAAGTTTAACTTGGCGTCATTTTGAAACAAGATGGCGCATGAAGCTGGGCAACGAACTCGGCCGAGACCTTGGTATGTTCTGTACACATGATCAGTCACATTCATATCGGTTCATAAATACGAGAGGAAAAGCATAACAAATATCACATTGTTTCAAAATCTCAGACATTCTAGAATTTCAAAGTGCCATATCTCAGCCATTTTTTAAGATATAGTAAAAATTTTTGAATTTTTAAAATTTAAAATTTTTTGTAACTGGCCGCCATTTTGAAACAAGATGGCGGATGAAGCTGGCCACCGAACTCGGTCGAGACTTCGGTATGTCCTATACACATACTCAGTGACATCCAAATCTGTTCATACATAAGATAGTTACAGCAAGACAGATGTCAGATATATACAGGATGTCCACGTATAACCTGACCGACCTTTATTTTCGCAACCGTTGGTCCTAGATGCATACTTCCAACTATAAAAATGGTTTAAATAAGGTAAAGAATTATTTTTAAAGCGATTTGGGTCAAGAAAAACATTTATAAAAAAAAATACGAAATTAAAATTTTTATACGGCCCCCCGGACCTATGAGTGATATATAATAAAAAATTACTGTGACACTAACAAGTAAGACAAAAAAAGTTCCATTCATCTAACATTAAAATTGACCGAGTAATAGCTGTTTAAAGTTGGAGTAATTTTTTGCTGCGAAATAGGGGTCATTCACAAATGTAGTAGAAATCGCCAGATATATCAAAAAAATAGTTGAGAGCAAAATTAGCATTGCAATCTAATGTGAAATCTATAAAATCACCCTGACATATTAATTCAAAATATACAATTTGTACTGAACATTTAAGAGGATAAAAATAACAGAATTTTTGTTAAATAAAAGCATGAAAAACAACAGCCTCAATTGAACAAAATGATACAAATATTAAAATGCTGTTAGATTACACTGTTTCAAAATTTGGGTTGCGCCATAAGTTTTAGCTTTTGAAAAGTGACTCTTATGTATTTTTTAGCGCTGAATCCGTCTGAAATAGCTTCATTTTAAACCATCGTGTCAGGATTTTTCTCAAATCGCAAATTTCAAAGTTAAAAAGCTCAAAGTTAAAATTGATCCCCCCTCCCCTCCCAACCACATCGGATCCTAGAGCTGTTTAGCTGTAAGATACCCAGTATAAGCCAAATAATTGAATTAATTATTGAATTAAATAAAATTAAACTGAATAAAAAAGTCTTTCATCTATTTTATAGTATCAGATTTTTCGCTATTTTTTAACCTTGAAATTTACGATTTCCGAAAAATCCTGACATGATGGTTAAAAGTGAAGGAATTTTTTTTATTCAGTGTTAAACAATACATAAAACGTAATTATAAAAGTAAAAAAACACAACCATCGCAGGTTTATATTATCTAATCTAAAACTCTTTCTTAAACTTGTTGACGGTAATCTATCCGAATTTTTTTGTGTAATCCTCTAATATAAGTATGTATAAGATGGTAAGAGTCGAAAATCATAATAATATTACATTGTCATCGGATTTAAGTCAGTATGTAAAATTTAACTTCGATCGGACATTTGAAAGTGAGTTAAAGTTCGAGTAAAAATTTTAAACTCGAAAGATAATCGTTGCAAGTTAAATAAAACCTTATGAAAATAACATAATTATTGTTAAAAGAAATCATAGCCTTTATTCCTTACAAAATAAAACATATGTTAAAATATAATTATTTTAACTAACCTGAAACTTAACTCATAAAATTAACTCAATCGTAAAGGTTATACTATTTCTTTTAAAGCGCAGACACCTTGAAATAAGTTCAAGTACTTTATATACGACCCCTGAAAGCATGGCCGAAATCATCTGTTTTGAGATGCAAAAAAGTGGTATAAGTCATGCATTTCAAAGTTTCATAATTCGGTCAATTTTAATGTTAGATGAATGGGACTTATTTTTGTCTTACTTGTAAGTGTCACAGTGAATTTTTACTAAATATCACTTATAGGACCGGGAGACCGTATAAAAATTTAAATTTCGTAATTTTTTAATAAATGTTTTTCTTGACCCAAATCGGTTTAAAAATAATTCTTTACTTTATTTAAGCCATCAAATCATATTTTCACGTTTCTGTTGGTGTTTCGGTAATGTTTCATTAAGGGTTATATATATATATATATATATATTAACATTTGAACGGAGTTAGTTTGGGGGTCAGGGGGTCATCATCAGCAAAAATATACCAAAAAATACCATTGCTTTCCTCCAAACAGCTTGAATAGGTAGCTTTTTGTAATGGAATCTACCTAAAAAGTAATTGATTCATATAGAGTTTTTTGATAAACCTCACCCTGTTGCAAAATATTAAAGGATTTCCTGTAAAACATTCCAAAGCTGCAAGATAGTTTTTTAACTCCAGGGGTGTGTTATTCTGCTTCTCTGTTCTGTTATAAGATTTTATTCCGTGAATCTTGTAGTTTTATAAATTTGTTTCTTTGATGCAGCGTATAAAATTGGATTTCAAAAACAAATAATCCATTCTTATTTTTTCTGACATGAAATGGAAAACATTCACTTTGTGAAATGTGCGACATTAGAATATCGTAAATGAAGGAAAAATGAAAATGATTTGAATATTTAGTTGTATCATGCATAATAAAATATGCAATAATAAATTATTTTATTAACTGTTTTTTATGAATTTCGCTGAATCCTGCTCTTGATTAACTATCAAAATATTTTCATAAGATTTTAAATAATAATATGTGAATATTTTGTATCATGTTTAATTATTAATGTAAAATAAATTCAAAAACTCGATTTATAGGCTATATTTAGGAATAATGCATTTTAACATTATTACTAAATATAGCTTAAAAATCCATAAAAAGTGTATAAAATTGTATAAAAATTCGTTTACCTTATTTTTTTTATTTAATTTCGATGGAATTTTCATATACGAAGGTTATTGTAATAAAAGTGTTTCGTATGCGTGCATTATAAAATGTTATATAAAATAAGGATTTAGCTCAATAACTATAAAGTATACAAAGTTTAATTATTAAGTTTTTGAAAATATCGCGAATAAAGGCAATTTGATTTTAAAAACAAATCATTATTGGATACTATTAATATTCTCTAAATATATAAATTTTTTTGTTTAATCATATATCAAGGTTTTGTAAATATTTTAAAATAATAACTTACATTCAATGTTTATTTAATTTTAATGTGTCAGACTTAGTTTAAAAAGTTATACTTGGACGTAATAAACATTTTGACATTTTTTATGTTTTCGACTTTTTACGTATATTTACAGATTTTTTAAATTCGGATTTTCATTGAAATGAAAGAAAATATTATATTATTTCGAAAAATGTTTAAGAAGAAAATTTCTACTAAATACCCGAATACAATTCATTTTCAGAAATTTTGAAGACAATTTTGATGAAATAAACATACTGATCATTTATTATGCAAAATGCCTCATGGTTGCAATTTATCTTCTTAAAGCCAATAATCTTTTACAAAAAAAATTGCATAAAGTGTAAATTGAGTTTTCTTCCCTCATTAGTGTCACCACAGTGTCTTTTCCTTGTGTTATGAAGATACTTTATAAAAAAAAATAGCAGGAAGAAAAGACTGTTAACATTATATAGTCGGTACTTATCATAAATAAATAATTGTGTTATGTGTTTATTTACATAAATTTGTATGCAGTATCCAATTTTAAATTGAAAAGCTCTTTATTCAGTACATGTTTCAATATTTTTAAAGATTGATCAATTATAATAAGTATACATAAATTATTGTAAAAAATATGTTTATTTTAATAACAAACAAACTTTAGTCAGAAAAAATATTTTAAAATACAGATAGTTTCTTAAAATTACCACAAAATGCAAAAAAAAAAAAAAAAAAAAAAAAAAAAAAAAAAAAAAAAAAAAAAGCTCTTAATAAATAAAAAACACGAGGTTAGATAGATCTCAATATCATCACAAATATAGTGTGTATGTTTAAAGAAAAATAAATGGTATTTAAGGTGGCCAATTATGATGTCTGGTTATGTTTATTCGCAGATTTTCCTCAGTCCATTAGTGTTTTTTTTTTCGTTACCAGTCTCAAGTTTTTAAGTCAGTTTAAAGAAATATAATTACCTCAAAAATTCTGTTAATTATATGTCTTCCAATATATAAACATAATATTTTCTAAGAACGATTTTCATTTTCAACTTGAAAGGAAACAGTTTTAATGAGACAGTTCTAACATGAAACAGTTTGAAACAAAATTTAACTGTTTGCCATGAAATTATTTGATACAAAAAAAATTATATTTTAAAATATTGATTAAATTCAAATACATCTGAAAATTTTAGCAAAATTCGGGCCGCTTTGAACTCTAAAAGAAAAGATTAAAATTATTAACAATTTAAGAAACTAAAACATAATAATAAACTGATCAAAATTTATAATTTAAAAGATAAAAAATTTCGAACATGAACTGAAGGTTTGGGGCTCTTCGCTTGAGGACTGTGGTTCATTCTTCTGGGCTGCTATTCGTAACTCTGGTGCGACCTGGTGCTCTGGACAATATCGTGATTATTGAGTGGAGTTCTATCGCTGTTTAATAAATCATGTCCTCTCCAGTATTGGATGAGATCCGTTAACTAACTGGTCTAACTTAAAGTACTTCGAAAGATTTATCATAACTTTAAGTAAGTAATTTAATTTTTTGAATATTTTGGTGTTCAGAGCGACTATTTTAATGTTAAAATATATTACTCAGAAAGTTACCTATCTGACTTAGTGTCGGATAGAACGGATTTCACAGAAGGAAATAAACTATGGCCATACTTATGGACTTTGATATTAGCTTATGATCGCATTTGGAAGAGCAAACTTATTAAAAAGTGTTTAAATAGAAAATTAAATGCAATATGGTGAATTAGTTAATTTAATTTAAAGCAGTGAGTAAATTTCAACAAATTTCTGAGAATTTTAGATGGAGATCAGAGTAAAAAAATATACAGACCAGGAACCTGACCTCGGACTTTGGCTCAATGTGCCAATGTTCTACTACCTGAGCTACCTGGACGGCTCTGACCTCACTCAAGTTATTTATGCGTTTGCGTCATAATTCTTTTGCACTTTTTTATCGATGAAAATACGTCAAATGGAAACTGCATCAACCATTGATAATTATATATGTAAATACGGCGTCGTTAGATTTCAACCAAAAATTACTGGGATTTTTATATGGAGGTTAAATTTGGTTAAGTTTTTCGTTCTTTCATAGGACTCGGTTATATAACTATCGGTTAACTATAGGTTCGCAAGACTGATTATACCAACAGATCTGAATCTTACAGGTAACGCCGTTGACAGAAAAATGGCGCTATGCGCTAAAATTGCAGGTTCTTTGTTGGGTCTTGATTTTTTTTAACTCAGTTGAGAAAAACGGATTCAAATTTAATACCCACATTAAAATCTGAATCATGCCGCGCTTAAAGTTAAATATCCGGACATTATGTACGTTATTACTCTGTCCGGCATAGATATGAAGAACCCCACGATATCATTCTTAGTTGTACTTATTTTTAACATAGTTATTAAAAAAATCAATATTATGCATCAGTGCAATGAAAGGAAAAAATATTTCTTTTTACACCACTTTAAATTTCCCTAAATCGGCTAAAATCAAAATTATTATTTATTCCATATAGCTTATTAAGTTGTTTAAACAAATTGTATAATGTGATTTTCATGATAATAACGATGCAGATATGCAGAAATGATTTTTTATCTATAATTTAAATTGCAAGAAAATTAAACTAAGTGAAATATTTATTTTTATTCCCTGTTGCTTGCAATGAATCGAATCTATAAAGTATATTATTAGAAATTACAGACGATTTTAAAAATATCAATTTTAATGTAAATCTGTAAACATGTAACTATAAAATAAGCGTCTTTAAATTCCTTTATTTATTTAATTACTTTCACTATAAACAATAGTATCATTGTATTTTATTCTTTTATTATCGATTTCAGAATATTGACTTTTTTTTTCTGCTACATTAAATCAAACCCTCACTTTTTGAAATGGAATGAAAGGCGATTATAGACAAAAGCGAAAATGAAAATATATTATCCATCAGTATTTTATTTCTAATAATCTGCAATTGTTTAAATTTGCAATTAATTCACTATAACTGGAAATAAAATATCATTCATACTTTTAAGTAAAGATTTTTAGTAAAGGTTACATTTTCAGTTTAAAATTTATTGTAATGAATATGCTCTCTTTAAAGGCAAAATCTTCAAAGAATTTCTTTAAATATAAATTCTTCAAAGAAATTAATTGAAATTTATTAACTGAAAAAACTATTTTAATTAAAGATATTTATTCATATTCATTTCATACGCTTCATTAATTAAGTTGATTGTGATAAAAATTAAGTTACATTTAATAAATACAGTTCAAAATTCTTTATGATTAGTAAAAATTGTCATCGGTTTTTATATAGAAATATATCAGCATTAAATTAAAGTGAATGTTTTAAAGTCATTTTATGTAAAGGATATTTTTAATTCACATTCGAAATCTTTAGAAAATATTAAATGTTTTGTCTTTAAAATTCCTGCAATAATTCTCATTTATTCTTTTATTGCCTAATATACCTTTTATAGTAAATACATTTAATGAATTTCAAAATTTCAAAAATGAAAATTCTCATCACGTTTTGCAATAGAAAGTTCTTATTAAAAATGCTTCGTAAATTGGATATAAAATATATTTGTTGCTACACGTTACATATTTATCGGATTAAAATAAAGAAATAAATAAGTATCACACTGACTGCGATAAATTTTACTGCTTTTCTTTTTACATAAATGCTTCATATTTTATATTTATTTGTTACAATGAATATAATAACAAACGTACTTTATTGCGTTTTTTCTGAAATTGAAAATAAACATAAATATTCTAAAATAGTAGTAAATTCACAAATAGTAATAAATATTTCAATAGAAAATACATTTTAGGAATTCCATTTAAAAACGTATATTTTTAAAATATCTGATTTGTTATAAAAAAATTAAAAAATATAATTAAAAATTTTAAATTTTCAATAATTGAGAAAAGGTCAAACAAGAAGTATCTTAAATTTGAATAATTTGAATAATTCCTTCAAGAAAAAAAATATTTAAAGTTACAAGATCATACATTAAAGAAATCTTTAAATTTCCTTAAATAGTCTTTAAATGAGTATATATAAATAAATATATATAGCTCTTTAAATGGATTTTGACATAAATATAAATACATACTATATATGTGTGTGTGTGTTCATGTGTAAAATTCACTGATTTTAAATTAAAAAGAGTTTTTAACTTCACTTTTTTTTTCTTAATTTGTATTTTTTCGATACATTTAGAAATAACACAAATTATCGCAGATGTTTCTTTCAAAATATTTCTATAACTCTTTTTACAAGCATAGCTCATCAAATAAAAAATCCAACCTAAAAATGGCTATGTTTGGGAAAGTATGGCAAAACCTTATAGTCTTGCAAAAATTTAAATCTCAGTTTTGCCTCAATATGAGCTGCCATGTAGCGGGGAATCGTTCAGATACTTAGCTCTAGGCGAGTGAAGGAATCTACCATTAGGTATCTCTATACTATTATTTGTATTGCTTCTGTGTTGAAACTATTGTTTTAACTTTTTTATATACACACATTTCCTAGATTTCAACATATTTAATTTTGAACACATTTAAAGCGTCTGAAACGTTTTATATTATCGTGCGTGTGTATCATGTTTAATAAGCATTTATTTTCAATAATGAAGCTGTAGTAGCATTTATATAATCATTTTCAAAGCTAACTTTACGGATTTAATTGCTGGTAAAAAAAAAAAAAAAATGCTTGAAGAAATGTTAGTCAAAACAACAATGACAAGAGTGATTACGATTTATCTAAAACTTTTTAAAAAGTGAACTTCTTTTCTGCAATTTCTCAAATTGTATACTGAAGATAGTTATCATTTTGTATTTGGATAATAAATCCTTAGAACCAAAATCGAAATATTGCTATTCCACGGTCTTAATTAAAGTTGTAAGTGAAAATATTTTGTTACTTTTGAAATGAATGTTTGAACATTTTAATTTCCGGTATGATTAACACATTCTGTAAGATTAACATTTGCCCCATAGGTGGGGTGAGACCAGATGAATTTCCTTTTTTTTAAACAGCATTAAAAAATAAAAATGCAGTAAGGTATTGATATATTTAAAATGATATTATTTCACAAGAAAAATTCAGACTACGTTCTTAATGTTACTTTAAAATCTTTTGGAAATTCTGGCTTTAAGAAGCAACTAATAATAAAGTATGCGGTTTTACCCTACTTACCCCTATATGTGAGATTTTTTTAAATATGTATTTTCTTAGTTTTTTTTAAGAATTAAATATTTTCTTTATTTTGTGAAGGAGAATTACCTGTAAAATTTTATGCGTTAATATTGCGAAGGAATTATTTTGAATATCCTCAATATTTCATGTTGTCAATAAAAATGTATGTTGTTGGGAAATACATTAATTACAAATGTCCTATGTTCAAGTAATATAATTCTCTGAAATAATTGTATCGAATAATTGTATGACATAATTTGCCTATTAGTTTATATATATAAATTAAAAGTACGGTGCATAAATCTTTATTAGATTCTATGTCTTTACTAATACTATTAAATGTTTGTTAAATTAATATTCCTTCCTATCAATAATATCGTCTTTTTAGTTCAATGGACTTATAGTTGAACAACTTTAGTCCATATATAATACTCTTGGATATATTCGTAAACTAAATTTGAATTGTTCCTGACTACTTAATCCGAACTATTCATAAAATCTTTAAAGTGTACATAAGAGACATTATATTTAATGGATTTACAAGATATGAAAAGACATTTACCGAATGTTTATGTACGTGGTAAACAGAATCATTATTCACATCAGATATCTGATAATAGTTGCTACATAATAATGTTAATTAGTTAACATATCAATTGTAATTATGTTTAAATATATGAATGACAGATAATCTATTAAAAAATATACAACTATGTAAAAATACATCTGTATGCTTTTCTAAAATCAGGAGAAGTTTACAAAAAAAAATCTAATTTCTAATTTGAAATTAATTTTAAGTCTGGAGCAAAAGTATATTTATTTTTAATACACTGTTGTTAAATTATCTTTTCAAGTGAAATTCTAATATGTTTCGTCTAATATACTTCTCCCGAGAATATTGATTACGATACTAATTTACATAAATTACATATTATTAAGGCATTAAATTAAGTATTATTAAATTAAAAATCTTTAGAGACAAATAATATATATGTAATAAATGAAGTTGTATAATATATATAAAATATAACAAAATCTAAAACAGTTCACCATCTGATTAAAAGAAAAGTTCGGTTTTCATTCAGATAGAATATTTGAAAATACACTTTAACTCATTTTCTGTTCTCATAAATAAAAGGCATTCTTTTTCATAAAATATTCCTTTCAGAAATTTCAATGTTATTTTTTCAAAATGAAACAACAATCAGTTTTTTCCCTAAAAAAAATATTATTTTTTAAAAATGGTTCATTGAGTTATAAAAATTAGAATATACGACATTTTACAGAGCAGTAAAGTTACACATTTAAAATGAATGAGAGAGGAATTGTGTTGTGTTGAAGAAAACACCAGCAACATTAAAAATGCATTAACTGCTGAAATTTTATTTAGAATTTAGATGTTCATTAAAATTTATTCTAAAACTTAATTACACGCATAGCATTATTTAAATATTGCTATAAAAACATTCTGTAACAATAAATTTAAAAATTAATGTTTTCTATTGTCTAATTCTTAGGCTTTAAAAAAATCCACAAAGAGATAAACTAAAACATAACAGCTACATTCACGTTTAAAATGCGTAAATGCAGCATAGAAACGCAGTATATGAATATTCTTAATACTATTCATAACAGTAGGAGAACATTGAATAATACTTTTTAAGAAAACTTTATTAACAACGTTTCTTTCTTAGTTTAAAAAGTTTACTATTAATGTAATCAGTACATTTTTTGCATTAACTTATTCTATTTTCAACTATGTTAAAAATCATAAACTACATATGATTACTTAATATAATACAAACTTTATGTTTACTTTAACAAATAATTATAATATTTCTGTACAAAAAGGCGTCTTTTTTATAAAACTTACATAAGCTAAAATTTAGCGAAGCTTTTTGTGATTAATAGCAGTAATTTTCTAAATTAGTGTTTATATATTTAAAAGGGCCTTACTTTAAAATAATTTTAATTGAAAGCGGAGAGTTAAATTTAAAATTAAAATTTCTTACACATTGTTAGTAATATATAAAACAGGCCTGTTGAAAATTTTGGGCCTCATCAATGAAATTGTTCAGAGAATCAATTAATCCATGATTTTTTTTATCACGGTTAATTTAATTATTTATTAAAAATTGAATTAAAAGATTAGTTAACAAATTGAATTAAATATTAATTAAAAAGGTAAACAAAATTAAATTCTCCATTATTCTTTCTTAGTTATTACTTTCAATCCAACTATATGTGTTGTTTATCTGATCATGTAATTAATATTTATTTTTAAGATTTTGCAATATAGCTACAGATTGTTTATGATTCCCATTCATCTGTCCGTCTGTTCTCACTCTAATTTTCGTAGTTGCTTTCATTTTTGTGCTGTACCGCGAATTTACTTTTGCAGGGGCGCTATGACCGCACGCGTTGGTTGGTTTTCCTTAAAGCAGAAGTCCCCCCACCCTTGTTCCGCAATGTGTTAATGATTTAGCTTCTGACAGAGACAGTCTATCCGAGACGGATGAAAATGCAAATCACCTATACTAGGTGTAGTTTAAAGTATAGATTTGGTGAATCTTTGATGTTAAGCTCTTCGTGTATTTATGTGAAAATTTGCGATTCTGAGTGCTGTCAATAAACGTGATGTCTGAATACAAGTCAAGTCATTACTGTGTTGAAAATACTGCACTACAATATCATATTTAGATATGTCGTTATTGATCTCAATAATATTTTATTTATCGCAAACAGTGTGTATAACAATTTTAGCGATTTTTTACACAGGGTGTCCCAAAAGTCTTTGACGCACTTTAAAATTCAATAAAAGATCCAGCAATTGGCGTACGAGATTGTGGTTTGAATGATAGAGTTTCTTATGATTGAAAATTTTGTTTAAGCAAATAAAAAAATTAGTTCTCAAAACTTCTCATAGATGGCGCTGCTTCTGGTAAGTTATTGAAAAGTTAGAATGCGTTTATACCTAACAATGGCGAAAGACGCACAATGTGTATGTACAGTTTTTGTCCAAACTTTGCCAACCCACATTCCAGAACTTAAAAATACTCATCTATCCTTCCTCACTCTAATCGAACTCAAAAGGGCGAATATTGTTTAGTTCTGGAATATGGGTTGCCAAAGTTTGGACAAAAACTGTAGTTGAAGCTGAAGAAGAACTTGTAACGAGCGGCATATCTGTCTTCATGGAAATTAAATCATAAGGTTGTAATTAATTATAATATGTTTGTCACACACTTCAGATCACTTTAGAAAACTAGAAACATCAGTTACAAATAAATATAGTCTTATAGACCCAATCAGTCTCCATCATAGTGAATCAGGTAAGCTTTAGCAGAAACATTAAAAAACGAGTGATATTATCTTAACAAAAATTTTAATTATATAGACGTAAAAGCACAAAATTTTGTAAAAGGAAAAAAATCATAGAATCACCCAGCTTTCCATAAATACAATTTTAAAAATATGCAGCTAGTGTGATTTTCTTCATTTAATTTTATTAAATAGTATATTTTTATTTTTGCAGATTGATATATGTGTAAAGATTGTACATTTTGAAAAAGTATGGTAGCTTTAGGAAACATTCTTCGAATTTTACCAACTTATGAAATGAATGAAAATGAATAGAACATACGTAACATTATATCTGATATTTAAATTTATTTACGTACACAATTAAAATAAAAAAATCTTTATTAATCAACTATAAAAACCTTTCTTAGTATATCTATTTTAATATAAAGGATCCATTTATTTTAATTTTTTTAAATTGTAAAAAATGTGTTGAGTTATCTAGTTTTTGTTTCAATATTGCTTTACAGAGAGCTGTTAGATTAATACTTACTTTTTAACATTAAAAAGATTTTTTCATTCTATTCTTTAAAAAAAAAAAATATCGGAGCTTAACAACTCACAACAATTTCTCTTTCTTTTAATTTGTTTAAAACGTTTTAGTGTTATAAACCATTAATTAATTTTAATGACGGATCTTTCATTACCTTTTATCCTATATTATTAAGTTCTTAAAACAAAATTGTATTTCAATTAAAATATCTTCAGTTAATAGAAGAAATATTTTAAATGAAAGCAGTATTTTTGCAAAACTTTTTTTTTTCATTTGAAATCAATAATGCATTATTATCACTCATTATTATTTTAAAATATTTTTATTGTGTGATTAATTTATACACACGTTAGTTATTATAACAAAATTTTTTTAATGTAAATAATTTAATATCTTATAAAATAACACATATTTTAATGTTTTTATGTGTTCTTTGATTATTTTTTTTATCAAAAGAATTCTTTACACCATGCTAAATAATGGAAAAGGTAAAAGTAACCGCATTCTATTTTAGAAAGTTTTTTAATTTCCGTTAGAAAAAAAAAGTTTGCATAAAGATACTTTTATACAATTTTAAGCATTCAATGTACCATTTAAAATTTCCCAAAAGCTCGAGGACATATTTTGTATCTTTGAAAAGAAAGTGAATTAATGCATTTTATTGTAAAATAAAATAAAAGAAAAAATGTTTTCTTTGTAACTAATGTAGAAAAAAAATATTATAATATTGAATTTGAAGCAAAATCTGTAAAAAATCATTTTTAAGACTGATGTATTTAGAAAGTAAATACGTTTAGCAATTCTAAGAGAAATTAGAAAAATATAAAACTGTTTTTTATTTTCTCATAATGTGAGAAGGTACATTTTACTCAACCACAAAATCGACCTTTTCATTCATTCATACCAACATTTTGTTAATTTACTATATTCTAAAACATGCGCATTCAGGAAGTTTAGCAAAAAGAGCATTTGCCTTGAAAAAAATACCATTTGTGACTTAAAAGCAATAAAAATTGAATGCATTTATTGTTAAATAAAGAATTATGAAAAGAATTGAGACATGGATCTACTGAGTTTAATACTCAAAGTTTCGGTGACTATCAAAGACATATAAAATATGCCTTGATTTTTAAGTACTATGCTTTTTATCTGTGTCATAACATTTCTTCTCGAAGATGTCATGACAATAAAAAGAAAAAAAAAGTTATACACATAATTAAATATATATTCAAATGAATAATTAACTCAATTTGCTCTTCATGAGACATAATATATTTGATATCACACAAAAAGACGCATATTTATATACATTGCACATTTGCGTTTTCTGAACGGGTTTGAGTGACACTGGTAAAGATTAAAAATCTTGTTCACTTAATTAAGTAAAAATGTTTAAATATTTGATATTAACATTAATATTTTACGATGGATTCATTAAATCTTACAAAATATTCTTAAATGGGGATTCTATGGTGTCTAGTAGGTAGTGGATAGAATAGCCCACCCAGTGAAAATGACTATTGCCTCTTATAAACACCATCGGTTAGATTAATGGGAAAACTGAGCTGCGGGGAATAATCGTGGGAATTAAACATAATAAAATTAGTTTTAAATTTTAAATAAATGTGCTGTTTAAAAGTGTGTTTTTATTTGAAAATTGAAATGCAATGCAGTAACAATTTGTACCACAATTCCTAAAATAATATATTTGCTGTTGTTGCCGATCGGGTCCAGCTAACTCGAATTTTTTCGGATACGGGTTGATTTCGGATTGGGATTCTTTCAGCATGTGTTCAGGTTAACCTGATTTTTCAAAAAAAAGACTATAATACTGTTTCAGATGAAAAATGAATTTTTTATTTTGAATTCGTCTTTATTTTATTACACATTTATCTATATTTATAAAAGGAAGTTGCAGCTAAGGAGATCATCAATGCACAGCCGAAACTACTGAATCTACAAACATGAAAATTGTGCAAAAAATACTTTTTAGGATGTAGATGCGCACTTAGAAAGAATTTTCTAAAACTCCACACCTAATGGGGGGTAAAACGGGGAAAATTTTTCAGAAAAAATCTTTAAAAATCAGGTATTATATTTATGTGTCAAATGATAACATATTTAAATGTATTTTTGTATGTTGAATTGAATGGTGCCACATAAAATATTCTAAGTCCAATAATGCGTGAGATATTGCAGATCTTCGAATTTGGCGATGTCTTTGACGACAAAAAACTCAAAATGTCTAACAAGTGTTAATTTCTAAAAAAACATACGTCATATGTTAAAGATCAAACAATACTTGCCGGTTTATCATTTGCGACTGGAAAAGGAAAAAAAATGTACATTGTATTTTCATTAGGTAAAATCTGAATAATGGTAGTTTTCGGGATATATGTTTTAATTATTTATGTAATTTTGCATTATTATTATATCCATAAATGCCATAATTATGAAATAAAAGGTGATTATTGAAATACGGTTTCGATATGGCATATTTTCTATAATTTGGCGATGTTTTTAGCGTCAAAACATCATTATTTCTAACATTGCAAGTGATAATGTCTAAAAATACATCCGTTACTTATATTTCGACAAAATCTATCCCTGCACACACTTGTTGCCTCTCGGTTTTTTATTTACTCCGGCAATTTCACACACCACATGATCAGTTTATCTAATATCCACCTGTTATAAAAGTAATTTCATTTTTTAAAACTTGTGTTTGAATGTAAATGATGATGCTAAGTTTTTGCTTCAGCAAATTCTTTGATGATCTGCTAGATATGTAAAGGTTATTTTGTTAAGAGTTGATGTGTTTTTTTCATTTAACTTTTTTCTAATAGCAACTTAAGATATAATTTTATTGATTTCATTGTAGCTTATAGAGGCTTAAGGTATAATAATGGACGGAGTGTTTTTGTAATTAACGAAATACAGGTCCTTTGCCGAATTATAAATCGTGATGACGGTGCGGTGATGTCTTCTTTCATGTCCTATCTGGTGTACGGTGACATCTAAAAGGCTCATTATATTCGTGCTGACATTGTGAGTCATATTTCTAATAACTGGCGGAGGATTAACACAATGCACTCAACAACGGTTTGGGGCTCCTTATATTACTAAAAGCCGATACCTTACCAAAATGTCTGTAGTTTAACCAATGGAACTACTTGCGAACTCAAGGCGGAAGGAGAGATATGCCCTTATAAGTTTCAAGTGTTTCATGGTGGCACTCTTCTTGCTGCATTTGAAGAGGCACTACAGTTTGCGATTTATCACTGTGGTGGGGTAACGGAAAAATACATTAAAATTTATGTATTAATTTATAATTAATTTCTAAAAATATTAAAAATTTTTAATGTTATCGGACTCAAACATGACAACGAATTATTTATTATTTTAGCCTTCCAGGAAGTCAGTTAAAATCGATTAAAAATTTCAATCTTTACGTAAATAAAATCAAGTTGAGTTATACAAAAGAGTGTTTAAAAAGATAGGAAATGGTCCGAAATAGGAATTTGCAAAAGGGAGAGGGTTTACCGTTGCGAAGCGCGTACACGCATTCAATTTTTAATGCTTCATTTTTCGTTTAAATATGCAAGTTAAACACTGTTCTTTAAGATAAAGATTTCCTGTAAAATAATTTATTACATTTTTTACTGCATTTACACTTAAGAGATCCAAAGATGAAAAACATGGTAGACTTACCAAAAAAGGACATGTATTACGAAATATAATGGAAAGTAGAGTGAGTTTGCATTTAATCTACGAGAACCACACGTATCACCAAGCTTCTTGGTTCGAAGTTCAAGAACTAAGCACGGAGAATAATTCACCCGATAATTATTTAGGTGTAATGGTCAATCTCTGCATCTATTATAATGCTCATTTTAGTAGTGCGGTGACTCGAGAACATTTTAATTCCTGTTGTATAACGCCGTCATTTGCCTACCAACTCCTTATGTAAATGATCAGATAAAATAGTTTGTCCTTAATAGCTCAAAATTTATCGAACAAATTAGAAAATATAACAACGCAATAGCATTTGAATCGTTTTCAACAATCCAGAGTGACATTCTATGTAAAGGTCTATATAACTTTAAAATGGCAAATGCATCCGATATATTCAAGGCTCGTATGGAAAAACCGACCAACGTGCGGGCGTAGCTTGCTAGTTTCTCTATATAAACCATAAAATTGATCTGAAAACTACTTTTATAGCGTATTTCCCTGTAATTGCATTTTATTGTAGATTTATACCCTTTCATTTCGAATTTTGGGTCCGGTGAGTGTCGATAAAGTCATTTGTCATGTTCAGTCGAGTTGTGGGTCAAGAAATTTTTTTGTCAGGTTAGGTTCAGATTGCGGGTTGGCTTGAAATACAATTTAAAAGTTCAAGTCGGATATAACCGGGCTCGTACAAGACTCTTCACCCGAACCGACACCTGTCGTGTAAATTTCTGATAAAATCTGGTTAGTAGTCATATGCAGGTTTCTATTCCAAACTCGAACTAAAGTTTAAAAAAAAATTATTCCCGACCAGGGTCAGATCGTGTTTCGGAAAAATAAGTCAGAGAAACTCGAATCCAAAACTTATCGATAGCCAGACAAAATGTCGAAACAAACTTTCCGGGTCGCATTGGATTAAATCTGGTGACCCGGTCCGACGTAGAAACGTTCTAAATGTCACATAGTTGTAGACACATGAGTTGTAGACAAATTAAGAAATACCGATCCGAAGTTTTCGGATCGGTTTCGGGAAAAATCTGGTCACCTGATGCAGAATCGTGCCAAATGTTACAAGCCTGGAGTAAATAAATGCTATCTCAACTTACCAGAAAACCAACTTACCAGAAAAAATCTTACCAGATTAAATTCAGGTAAAATCTTGTCATCCGACCCGATGTAGTGTCCAACATTAAAATGTTTATAAGAAAACCTGTTTTTTATTCAGTGAGCTTCATTATGTGAAATCATGTTTAAAGCAACAGTTCATTAATATGCATTTGTTAAATCAGGAATAAAATCGTGTATGCTTATAAATCTATATAAGATAACAGAAAATAAATTTAAGAAGGAATTTGGTAGGAATTTAATATTATATAAAGCGAGATCAAAATAAACATTTATTTTGACCAACCGACGACGTTTATTTTGGCCCCTGGGCGGAAAATTTACTAATAATTTTCATTATTATATTTAGACAAACATCGAAAAATATAATTATATTAGTCCGATAATATAAAAAGTAGCATAAATTGATTATCTGAAAATGAAAATGTTAATTAATTGACAATACCCGTTATACTGTTCGAACAAAACATAGTTAACGGAACAAAGAATTTCCTATGGCAAACTACGATTCCCTTTTGAGAAAGGCAGGTGAAAATTTTTCTTTTGTCTTCAACACTAATCTTGATTCCTAATCCTGAAAAGGAAATTTATACAGTTATTGGATTTTCTGAATGTCTGAAAAGGAACTTTATTAGTGTTCTGAAAATAAAAAAAGATAAATCAAATAACAATCGTTATATATTTTGCATATCTGTTTTCGATTTATTTAAGGGTATTTCTCATGTAATAACATAATCATTTCCGTTGCATCATTCTACTAATATTTGTTTGATATTTTACTGTAAGAGTAGCATAAATTGATTATCCGAAAATGAAAATGTTAATTAATTGAAAATACCCGTTATACTGTTCGAACAAAACATAGTTAATGGAACAAAGATTTTCCTATGGCAAACTACGATTCGCTTTTGAGAAAGGAAGGAGAAAATTCTTCTTTTGTCCTCAAAACTAATCTTGATTCCTAATCCTGAAAAGGAAATTTATACAGTTATTGGATTTTCTGAATGTCTGAAAAGGAACTTTATTAGTGTTCTGAAAATAAAAAAAAAAGAGAAATCAAATAAGAATCGTTATATATTTTGCATAGCTTTTTTCGATTTATTTAAGGGTATTTCTCATGTAATATCATAATCATTTCCGTTGCATCATTCTACTAATATTTGTTTGATATTTTACTGTAATAGTAGCATAAATTGATTATCTGAAAATGAAAATGTTAATTAATTGACAGTACCCATTATAATATTCGAACAAAACACAGTTAACGGAACAAAGAATTTCCTATGGCAAACTACGATTCACTTTTGAGAATGGCAGGAGAAAATTCTTCTATTGTCTTCAAAACTAATCTTGACTCCTAATCCTGGAAAGGAAATTTAAACAGTTATTGGATTTTCTGAATGTCTGAAAAGGAACTTTATTAGTGTACTGAAAAAAAGAAAGAAATCATATAAGAATAGTTATATATTTTGCATAGCTGTTTTCGATTTATTTAAGGGTATTTCACATGTAATATCAAAAGAATTTCCGTTGCATAGTTCTACTAACATGTGTTTGATATTTTACTGTAATTTTAAGATGGAATGTAAACTATTACTTTTGAGATAATGTTACAGTACATACTTATAAATGATAATCTCCTTTAATATTCAATAAAGGAATAATTTCGTAAACAGATTATTATTAATTCCATCGGAAATTGGACGATAAACATCTAGAATTCATGAAAGTAACACGTTAAGTGGGATTTGTTTGTTCATAAAACATATTTTGTTTTTATAATCGTACGTGTATTCTACTTTGATAATAAACTTAATTATAATTTAATTACATTAGTGTTGAGAACGTTATACATAAAACAGAAACTTGAAAAATTCGATGTACAATCGTAAGAAAATATGTTTAGGAAAGTATGCGTTATGTAAAGTTGGTTTTTTACTAAAGGACTAATCATACACAAAAAGGAAACACGTTACAATAAAAAAAACCTAAAATATAATAAGAATACATATATGCTGCTTGCAAGTTGATATGATTATATTCAATTATTTATGAGAGTACTTAAATTTATATATTAATTCTATCGAATGTAAAGTGGTATTTATTTCTGTGTCAATTTTTATGAATGTCTCTTAAATTTGACGTCATCTTGGTAATATCATGTTTTCAATAAATTAATTTACATTTAAATAACTAGATTTTATATCAATATCTTTTAGTAATTTCTGAACAGTAAATACAAATGTATATCATTTTAGTCTGTTTGAGCCAAACAATTCATATTCTCTCTAAGGTGTACATATGGAGGCATACGTAATGGATATGGGTGATAAATAAAGGACTAGACAGGATGTTTATGTATGTAGAGAAGAGAATTATTATGTCTATTATGTAACTTATTATAGTTGATACATAACTTTGAGCTCTCGTTAACGTTTCAAATACAATATAAGATCTCAGTGGGAGAACATATGTTGCATTTACACAAAAATTGTTCTCTTTTATGGATGATAACGTAATGACTTATTCTGTCATATGATAAAGCTGAAATGCTAAGATTCTAATAAGTCTTGAAAATCTGAGACTTTATTAATCTATACTAATATCATAACGAAGTAACGTTTGTTTGTTTGTAGGGGGTGATCTCTGGAATAACCGACTACAAAAGTAATTAGAGCAAATAGATAGCTACGCCCCCTGCTCCAATAGAGATATATTTTATATGGGTGACACTAACCTCAAGAGGGTGCGGGAGCAAAAATCTTTCTAAAATTACGATTTTTGTGATACTGAAGGATCTAGAAACTTGAAGTCTGGCATGGTAGTTATTTATATGATGTAAATTCTCTCTAAGGGCGGTCTATAAAAAACTCTCTAAGGTGTACATAGGAAGCATACGTAATGGATATGGGTGATAAATAAAGGACTAGACAGGATGTTTATGTATGTAGTGAAGAGAATTATTATATCTATAATGTAACTGATTACAGTTTATACATAACTTTGTGCTCGCGTTAACATTTCAAATATAATTTAAGAACTCATCGCTAGAACATATGTTGCATTTACACAAAAATTGTTCTCTTGTATGGATGATGTCGTACTGACATATTGTGTCATATGATAAATCTAACATACTAAGATTCTAATAAGTCTTGAAGATCTGAGACTTTATTAATCTACAATAATATTATAAAAAAGTAACGTATGTTTGTTTGTAGGAGGTAATCTCTGGAACAACTGAACCGATTATAAAAGTAATGGTAGTAAATTAATAGTTACAGTCCCTGCTACAACATTGGATATATTTTATATCGGTGCCACTAACCTCAAGGGGGTGCAGGGACGAAAATCTTTCTAAATTTGCGATTTTTGTGATGCTGAAGGATCTAGAAACTTGAAATCTGGAATGGTATTGACTTATAACAGGGCTACACTAGATACCGGGCTTGCTCATTCATTATAATGACGTCACAAATGGTGGCTGGCCGATACCAGCGATTGGTACAAAGCGAAACGACAAAATGAAAGACATACAGCGATTGGCACAAAACGACGGGCTCGTCGCTTTGCACCAATCGCTTTTCACGGCCAGCCACCTTTTGTGACGTCATGATAATGAATGAGCAAGCCCGGTATCTAGTGTAGCCTTGCTTATAAGATGTAAATCTAAGAGAAGTTTATCAAAAACTCAAAATTTAAAAGGTTGAAATACGCCAAATGCATTCTAAAAACGTTCTAAATTGCGATTTCTGTGGAATTGAACATAGAAACTTGAAATTCACATGGCATTGTGGAGGTAAAAAGAACTAATGAGTCCAGTCCTGTTTGAGAGATCTTGCATCTTATCAACCTGTCCGATTCTGTAATGAGAAAATTCGCATCGGAAAGCAGAACCATCGAAGTGGGTGTCAAGAAGTAGAGTACTTGCATATCTCAGTTCCAGTAGGTCTCGCTGGTGAAAATTGTCCACTGTTGAAACAGCTAGAGGGACTGCATGAATGGGTTGCTCGAATCTAGGGTAGTTAGACTCTAGAGTTTGTCCACAGCAGCAACAGCTAGAGAGCCATGCACGGATGAGTCGCCACAGCATTTACTTTTGAGACGAGAATGCACGCATGGAAGAGTTTTAAAAAAATCAAAATTTGAAAGTATGCAAGAGAAAAAATATTCTAAATTATGATTTATGTTATACTGACGATTCTAGAAGTTAGAAATTTCTCATGGCATTTATTTCTAAAATACAATTGGTCGCTACGAATGGTTTCTAATAAACGACGAAATTTAAAATGTCGAAATGCGCGGAAATTGTTCTAAAAACGTTCTAAATTACGATTTCTATGGAATTGTTAGGGATAGAAACCCGAAATTCGTCATGGACTGTTACTTTTAAGCCATAAATGCTCGCACAGAACCTTTTTAAAAAAAAATCGAAATTTTAAAGAATGAATTGCGCGATAAGTGTCCCAAAATTACATTTCCATAGAATTCCTAAGTATAGAAATTTGAAATTTGACATAGCTGCTATCTTTAAAACGCAAATACACGCACAGAACAGTTTTAAAAAAAGAATTAAATTTAAAAGGGTGCCAGAGCAAAACAGGTTATAAAATTGCGATTTTCAGGTACTGAAGGAACTAGAAACTTAAAATTTGACATGGTAGTTACTTATAATGTAAATGCATTTTAGAATGGTTTCTAATAAAAAAATCGAAATTTAAAAGGGTGAATTGCGCAAGAAGCTGTCTAAAAATGTTCTAAATTTCGATTTCTATGGAATTGTTACGGACAGAAGCTTGAAATTTGACATGGCTGTTACTTTCAAGCCGAAAATGCTCGCAAAGAACAATTAAAAAAATCGAAATTTAAAAGTATCAAAAGCGCGAAAAGCGTTGTAAAAAGGCTCTAAATTACTATTTCTATGGAATTGTTAAGGACAGAGATATGGAATTTGACATGGAATTTGACAAGGAATTTGACATTGCTGCTATCTGTAAGACAAAAATAAAGGCACAGAACAGATTTTTGTTTTAAATTGATATTTAAAACAATTCCAATTTTTTATTGATGGGCAATTAGAAAAGTTCTAAGTTTACTATTTTTGCTATTCTAAACGGCATTGAAATTTGGCATTGCGGTTGTATACAATTATACAATTATTTTATACAATGCGGTTAAGATACAATTCCTCTCTAAGAATTGTTTCTAATAAAAATCAAAATTCAAAAGGAGAAAATTAGCGGAAAACGTTCAAAATTACGTTTCCTAAGGAATTTTACATAATATTTGTTAATTAATAAATTCCATATACATTTCAAAGGCTCACAAATATCATTTGGCTTATTGTAAAAACTACGCGTGCAAAGCCACGGGTTTTGCTAGTATTTATTATTTCAATATTTAATAATTTAAAAAATATTAAAAACTTTCAATATTGGAAAATTAATTGTTAATGATTTTTTAGATAGTTTAATGCAGAAATATTAGTTTATTTCCACAAAATATGAAATTTTTAAAAATTCATTTCTCCATAGCGCATTCATCTTCATACATTTTAAATAAATGAAAACAAAGCAGATACACTAGCAAAAAAGAGTTCAAATTGAATACTTTCCACCATTATTATTTCCTTTCGTAACATGCTATTTAAGATCACGGCTAATACAAAATACAATTCGAAAATGGAAACTACAATGGAAGATATCAAGTGAGTCGCTTCACGTACAATTTTCTTCCAATCATATTAGCAAAGCTTCAGATCAATAAAAGATCTCTAATATTATTCCTCTTAAATCATGGTACAAAATGTGGAGTAGATTCTCTATTTTTCAAAAAGAAAAAAAAATCATACTTGATTTTGAAATGTATTAGATAATTACAATTTTAACACTGTTCGCCTTATTAGCAATTTGTGGTCGTAAAGCGCACATGGCCACGTTATAGTGATTGTTTTATTAAAGGCTTATGGGAGTGAAACTTACAGATTCCTGTTACAGTAAATGTCCTGTTATAGTGAATGTGAATATAACAGTTTATAGGAGAGTACTGACTAGAACTCCAGTTAACTATTTATGAATACAAAAGCGGTGGAAAGATTTTTTTCTGTAAGCTGGTAGAAACGAGATGTTGTGTTCAAACACATGTCACGGTCATCGACGTAACCGTTCGGAGTTTCCCGTGTTTTTATTTGAACATTGCTTAAATACAGGTTAGGTATTCTTAGCCTTTCCTCAGTTTATATCTGTCGTACATATAATCGGGCGTTACAAACACATACCAACTTAACGGTTTATGAGTCGTGAAATACATAAGTTCTCATCATTCCGATTACCGTATTCACGATTTATAATCGCACAGGTCCCCCATAATAGTGCACAGGTCCCCCAGTTCCAGTTATGGCCGTATTTTTATGCTACTCTGTTTGTTTTCTTTTTGTTTGTTTGTTTAGTTTACCTTTAGCATCTTAGATTAGAACTGGGAAAGTGGTGTAAGTCTGAAAAATTTTAAGTAATCCTGATTTGCTACTTGTTTTAATTTTTATTTCTAAAGATACAATGAAAAGTGTACCAATAAACGATTCCCTTTGTAGAGAAAAGTTCTTATCCTTAACGGCTGGCTCTCCACCAGTCAGTGATGTCATTACATTTTATTTCCAATTCTTTGTAGGGGAATATATTTAGATATCGCTATTACATGAGTTAGTTGCCGGTTGAGGAAGTGCAAAATATTTAGCAAATATTCTTCGAAAGACAATTGTTTCATCACATGAATGTCAAAGAATATCACATACATAACAATACATTTTGAAAACTTGATTAAAAATATAAATAGATTTGAAGCAGGTTTTATTAATCCTGTTGAAAAATATTTGTTATAATATATATTTTTTAAATAAGTGATCTAATACTTTTATTTTCTTTAAAATTCCGTAAAATTTATTGAGAAATGTATTTTTTGTCAGTATTGGGTTTTATTTTATATAACTTCTTTTCACACTCTGTTATCTTTAAGTATGTGAAAATGATTTATTTTATAAGACATTAATTTATTTTACAGTCAACTTTTTCATTACTTGTTATCGTTTTATATTAAAATCATTTACTATTGTTTAAAAGTTTATTACATTTATCAACTATAGGATTTTTTTTCCAAAATTTAAATGCGTGAAATTATTTTAAGTGTAAAGAGGTATTGTTTCTTGTTTTAAGGAAAAAAAATTATGCGTTAATATTACTTTCAAAAAACAAAATTTAACCCGATTAAAATGTCTTTAATGAAAGAAAATAGTTATATTTTCTTATAGTACAATACTTTTTTTTTAAAATTCTATTGTTTAAGAATTTATTACAATTATCCACAGCAGTGAAATTTTCCAAAATTTAAATACGTGTAATTGTTTTAAGTGCAATGAGATATTGTTTTCTCTAAAGGAAAATATTTTATTCTTTAATATTACATTTAGAAAACAAAATTTAATCAATTTAAAATAAGTTCAATAAAAAGAAGTAGTCTGCTAATTAAAACGAATACATCGTTCATTAAAAAACTTTTTTTTAAACTAGCAATAATTATTAATATCATTTTAATTATTTTGTTACATTATTGTTAATTTATATTTATTTTTAATCATTGTTATTTTCATTAAAATCACTAAATTAGCATATTATAAAAGAGCACATGTTTTTAAAATTTGTATGCGTCTAATCTGTTCTTTAGTTTAAATTTCTTGATTAAAAATAATCTTTAAATAACGCTAAAAAATTTTTTAAAGATTACCGCAAAAGTATTATATTTTGTAAAAGTAGTATTTTTAGTGCATAGAAAAAACATTTCCAAAGATATGCTTGACAAAAATTTTGTCACAAGTTATTTGTAAGATTTAAAAACTATCAAAAATCCTTAGGGCATATCTGCAATACTTCCTAATGTTTGTAAAGAATGCACTGGATGAAAGCATTCTATTGTGAAATAAAATGAAAAAATAAGTTTTAAAAATTTCTACAAGAAAAAATATATTAATATATTGATTTCTGAAGTAAAAAGTTTGAAAATCGATTTCTGAACTCAGGTATGTAGTAAATAAATTTAATTAACCATTAATTTTAGGGGACATTTTACAAAATAGAAACAATTCAACACATTCTAATCATATGAAATATGTGTATTGATTTCTGGCAGATTGATCCTATGTAGATCCGCGTTCAGTGACTGCAGTTTTTATTGCAAGATATTCAGGGTGTTTCAGAAACATTGACCACCGCTTTTACTCGTTAAATATCCCGTACAAAAAATTCCCAATGAGTAAAATGTGCCCCCCACACTAAAAAGGTCCTGTACAAAATTTCTGAATTTTATCATAAAACTAGCAGAGATATGTTTAAACAAATTTAGTGAGGGGTTAATCATAAATAGAAAAGTAAATGTTTATAGCTAGAATACAGATGACGCGACGCTGTATTGCATGAATGGAAAACATTGTAAACAAGCTTTGTAATCATTGCGTCAAATTATTATTTCTACGCAGTTTAGATACTTTTGTACCAATAAATATCACATTTATTATTTATTTATGGAATCATTGCTTTCTTTCATAATTTGTGTAGGACCCCTGAAACGCGATCATCCGATAGGATTTTTCCCCTTTGCGAAAACATATTCAGGCATCAAAAAGTGGTTAAGGGTGTACTCAAATCCAAACTGCTTATTTTGTGACTTATTTTTTAATTCATTTTTGCTCTAAAATGCATCCAATTGGCAGGTTATCTTATTCAGAAACCTTATAATGTCCGTATTGATCGATTTTTTTTATAAAGACAGAATATATTTCAAAAATTGCTGTCAAAGTGGACATTTTGAACCAAATTTCCCAAAGCGATAGCGCTGGAAACAAAAGAAAATTATCGTACTGTGAAAATAATTGCTTGTAAATCAATTTCTAATTAATTGAACGAAAAATAAAAACACACGTTACTTATAAATCTCTTCATAAACCACGTTGCCAAGTTTCATGTTTTTACTTTTAAAAATGAGTCTGAAAATGTGTCAGAAAATTTTGAGTTGTTGAGTGTAGAAAAATATTTTTGTTGAATACCGCCTTAAGTCAGCATTTATGTATTTTGATATCTCCCTGACTTTTTATCATAAAATGCTGAAATGTTATACATGACCTTATTAATGCATGATTCACATTTTACTCATTGGGAAATTTTTTGTACGGAGGCAGTATAAAAATTTAAATCTTGTATTCATTCAAATTTAATCCTCTGAAAATTTTAATCGATTTCATAAAATTCTGTGCCTTTTTTTACTTAACTTTGTAGTTTATAATATAAGTCTATGCAAAGGAAGAAACATTATAATTTTGCTAGACATTGAGAAGATTTAGACTTCTTCTCATTCTTTATTCTAAACACATAAAAAAAGAGGTAACCAATTCTTTATGCATTTTTTTTGTGTGTAGCTCATTTCGTAATTTTGTCCATTTCTAATTATTTTACAAATTTCCCTACACTACATTCAAAAATGAAATATATTGATAAACAGTTAGAAAAATACACAAAGTAGTGAAACATTTTTAATGCTTATTTTTTAAAAAAATTGGAGAACACATATGATGTAAGATTAAAATTTGAAAACTTATGTAGTATATGTTTACAGTCATTGTAAGATAATTTTTACATTTAGAGGCGAAGTTTCTCAAATTGAAAGTTTCTCAATTGACAGTGCAATGAGTTGCAGCAAGTGCGTTTCTAAGTATATATTTTTTAACACACGGAATCATTTTTCGTACGTCTATTGATTAGCAGATGTATTCAGATCGTTTTTTTTTAAATTTGACATGCTTTTTAACTTTTTTCCAACCTAGTTGAAAAGTTTTTATGACTTCGGTTTGTCTGGCAGTCTGACGTCTGTTCGTGCTCTAACTCACGTAAATATGCGTGTATTGTCCTGAATTTTTTGTATGTATGTTCTTTTCGTCTACTACAGCATGCTCCCTATTACAACTGAAGGGTGTACCACTTATAGATTTTTACAGGGACAGTCCAAAGTATTCCGTTACATTACAGTCAATGGGAAATAATCATTTCAAGTGCATTTTTATGATGCTACGCCATTTGAAACATAATGAAATTTATATATATTTATGAAGCGCTTTAAAGCATGCTTTTTCTAGAATATAGGGTTCAAAACATTTATTATTCATTTACATCAAATAAAATAATTCTATTACACATTGTTCAACGGGGAAAAATCGTTTGCAGTGTAATTTAATGATGTTTCACAATTTCAAAGAAACTGAAAATTATGCGCATTACTGAGGTACACTATAAATTGCTGTGTTAAATGTATGGTGTGCATTGCGTTTATGGTTCATTTACAGGGACACACAAAAGGAATCGGTTACGGTATACGTCTGTCCGGAATACTCCGTTTCTTTAAATTTGAATCAGTGGTGTCAGTTAAACGGGCCTTTCGTAATGAATATCGAAAACAGGGACCAACTGATAAAACAATTCATGTGTGGTACCGGAAATTTAAAGAAACGGAGTATGGCAGGAACTGGACTATCGCATGGATGTATGCCGTGTGACCAAAGGTTCACACATAGAACACCTGTAATGTATGTAAGTAAAACTTGAATAGTTTCGGAATAATTTCATATGTTTCTTTTTTTCATATTCGTCTTCGTTTTTTTACTATAACGTTTCGAAACCCCGGAGGGAATTATGAATGACCCTGTATTATATTACCGCATTTATATCATTAAAAATTGATGCATAATTCAGTTATTAATTAGTACGAAGTACTATAACCTAACAATGATATCATTAAATAATTCAATACATCTCCGACGACATGTTTGATACTTTTATCACAATGTAATTAATCTTTTCATAACTGGAAATATAAATTTATGTTTTCTTTTTTTTTTCTGGCAACAGTTCTGATAATGTAGGGTGGTATTAGCATAGAGGACAAACATAAACAAAAGTGCTTTATACTCAAAAATAAAATATTCTTTAACATTTTCACCAAATATCTTAATTAATTATATTTTACACATTACAGTTGATGGAGTCTAAATAATTTAAATAAAATCTGGTTTCAGATCTTTGCTAAACATTCTTTCAAAACATAAGAAAGTTTTATATAGCTAGACATAAATTGTTCAATAAGTTAAGGATATAATTAATTGGAAAAAATTATTCTATTATTGGAAAAAAAGAGAACCTAAATTAATTTAAACATAAATATTTAGAATAGCATTCCTTTATATTTTAAAAACTTTTTTATGAAACAATGTCATAAATTATAAATCATAATTATATTTATTAAAAATTGTTTGACAATGTTATATATTGACAGCAGTCGAATACATTGGCAGAGATGAGAATTTAAGATTTTATTTTACAGATAAGAAAACATGCAATGTTTATGATGTGAACAAGTGTTATAAACGTTTGGAATTTTAGAATTAAAAAAATGGTATCAATTTAAATTTTACCTAAAATTGATTGATTAGCTGAATAGTGATAATTTCACAGAAGAAATTTCCAAATTGCTGCATAAAAGTAATAGAAATACTTGTTTCATTCTCAAAATAAATTTGTGAAATGAATTTTTCTACATTGAAGACTTCTCAAAACATAAAAAGAAACACAACTAGAATCTTTCAGAGAAACATTAATCGAAAAATGCGTCACCTTAAAAATACATCAATAAAGAGAATTTTCTAAAATATATCAACCTAAGATACATTATTAGATGATGAAATAAAATAAACAGAATAATAAGCGAACACGTTAAAACGTGCTATGAGGAAATCCTAAAGAACAAGACTGTTCTTCAATTTTAGACAGGTTTCTGTCTTAGCAGATATATTCTATTGTAGTTGTACACAGTTAAAAATTTTGTGCCTTCTTAAAACAACTGCCTTTTTGCAGTATCTGCAATTATAAGGTTTAGTATATCTGTTCAACATTTGGAGCTCATGTTTAACCATACCTTCCACTGCTAGAACAAGATTTCACTACCTTAGGTTACAGCTACTGCAGCATCAAAAGTTGGTATAACCAAGAACAAAATGTTTAACAGTGTGCAGTTGGGTGGAGTGAAATCTTGCAAAAAAGTTTTGCACAAATTATTAGCTCATTTGCGGAAAAGGTATTACCTATAAGTGTAATCATCTGTGTGAAATTTGAGATTCCTACAAAGTAATATTTGGCTGTCAATTTGGCACAAAAAATTTCATAACATTTTGAAATTTGCGAATTTTTCACGCACCTCTTTGCGTGTTTTCTGTGTGAAAAATAACCCAAAATGTACCACGTGGAGGTGTCTGCATATCGAATTCCATCACCCTCCTACCCATTGTCATGAATCAATCGTGTTCTCATTTAGTTTGATTTCCTCACAGAACTTGAAGTTATCTCCTTTTGTTTTCAAATTTGGGTAATTCAATTCCTTCTTCTTAATCTTATAAATCAATTCATTGCGTCAGTTCCACACACTGCAGCTTTTGCTTCAGTAATTAATTTGAGGCAGCTCTCTACTACTTGCCAATTGTACAGAAATCTTAAACCTTCAATTTCAGTAGAAATGTCCAAAATCATCGCCTTTAATACATTATCAGAAATAGATAGTGTAAGTGATGGTTCGGTATGTTTAACTGATTGCCTGTCAATTGGATCGAAAAATAGTCGTCTGATTTGAAATTTAATGTAGGAAGGTTAAATTTGAGAAAGTTTTGTTCTATTTTTGAATTCATCTACTATTTGTTTACATTTTAAAATTCTTCGAAGGCTCATTCGTTTTAGGCTGTCAGCCAATATTGCAAACAGAATATTTTCTGGATGAAAAAATGTACGTGTTTTTGCAATGTTCAATCTATTATGTTCCCTAAAACTTCAGGTAGAAAACAATATTTATTTATTATGAAGTAAAAGTGTTGAATCCCATGTCAACACGATATGTGAGTTTTATTATCAAAACACATTCATGCGTATAATCTAATAATACACTCTCTTAAAACTTGCAAGTTCCTCGAAAGGTCTTTAGTTTAAGCATATAAAGTTAAAAATCTGTTTGATTAAACCATGTAAAATAACTAATTTTTGATAGATCCTTTCGTGTCAAGCTTAATGAAATACAACCGTTTGAAATTCAGATCCTCATTTCGTGAGATATCGTTGATCTGTACTAATTTCACTATGGACAACATAAGCCAAAGTTATTTCTATCATTTCAAATTCTCTTGCAGGCATCTTGTCACAAGATTCTTTTTTTTTTTCAATTTCTTCATTCTACCCTTTTAGTTCAATAATTTTGCTTTCCAAATATTGCAATAGATGATGTAATCGTAATTTATTTGTATGTAATAAACAAATAAACCCTTCCAAAGGATGTCCCATAGCAATCTCTAGTTGTCTTATGATACCATTTTTGAACCTGTATTAACCACTGCTTCATCACAACCAAAAGCTTTCAATTTAAAAAGATCAATATTTTTTTTTTCTAAAACGCCAGATATAGGAGGGACAGCACCAAAATATATTGATCCTGTTTATGAATGTAGAAAAACATGCACTTCTTTTATTGTATTTTTAAAAACACTTTCTCCTTCTTTAACCAGAATTAAAGTCTTGTATTTTCGACCGTCAAAGTATATCCGATGTTTCGATGAAGTGTGTTGTCCCTCTTTTTTCCTTTTCAAATCGTTGCGTTTTTTATTTTTTCCCTTCTGATTTAGCTACGATCAATATCTTTCTAAGAATCATCTATGGTAATTACTTCCATATTCCTTAAAACTGCATTTATAAGAATTGCTGTTGATCTATCAGAAACAACAGTTCTGTCGCAAGACTGAACCACATTTGAGAGGGTAGTTTTTATTTGCGATGTTAAAGTAGAATCGTCACATGTAATTATGTTTTTCGTTTCATATTGTTTATATTCTGTATTTTCATATTTATAAGAAGAACTTAAAGAATTCAAAGTATGCCCCATAACAGAAGAAGAAAGTCAGTTAGGTGTTTTTCTTCATTGACTTGAATATTGACGTTTTGACATATTTCTGCTGTCTTTTTCGCGTTCCGTTCTCTGTCTATTTACATATATGTCTTAGTGCACGAGCACTAACAAATATATGGAAATACATAGAGACATGTATACTTAATTTACGTAAATATACCTAAAATGTTTTACAAAATAAATGAACTACGAAAGTAGTATAATTTCCGTATTTATAATTAGTCAAACACTATGAGATTAATTTCAGGTGTGAGATCTTATAAATATTATTTTTGTAATGTAATTCCTAATTTTGTATTTGAGGTAACCTATTCTGTGAAAAAAAATAAATAAAAAAACTTGTTTGTACCAATTGTTTGTGAAATCAAATAGCAATTTTCCCGTTAACAAAAATCTGTATTTTTGAAAAAAAAAAAATAAATAAAGTGAAATAGATAAATAAAAGCAAAACATCGAAACTGCATTTATTTTATTATTCTGAGATGGGAATTAAAATTTGAAAAGACAGAGTGAAAAAGAGCATTCTTTTAATAGAAAGTATAGACAAAAAATATATTTTCACTATCATTGCTTATTTTAATTAGTAAAATAAACGGAATAAATATAGTCGCAATTTGTCTATTAAAGATTTTGTCTGTATGCATAAAATATTTTTCCCCCAATTAGTTTTCTCTACGCATCTGTTTTATTTTAAATAAATTAATAAATTGATTATTGAATATTTAGAAGTAAATCATGTTTTTAATACATCTTTAAAATATTAAACCTGGCAGTTCATTATCTCTTTGTTTCATGTTAATCTTCAGAGAAAAAAAAATCAAACCTTAATAGTTCAAACTTTGAATCTTACTTGAGATTTTGGGTTTGCTAATATTAGCCTATAAAACAACAAATTGTGTTCCATGATATACTGAAATTCTGATCGCAATACGTGTCCGAAATTTTGACGAGTTTCTTTTATTGAAATACGACAAAATATATCTCTACTAAAAATAACATATTTTATAAAGTTAAAAAAAATAATAATTTTTTCACTGAATATTTATACATGTTGTCCCAAAAACAATGACCTCGGTTTTTTATTCCTTAAATATTGATCATAGACATACATAATAAACTACAAAAGTATGTAAAAAAAATACAGAATCATATGGAATCCATCAAAATTTCCAAGGGATTATATTTGAAGATATACAAAATTTAAATGTTTATACGGACGCCGTACAAAACTTTTCCCAATGAGTAAAATGTTTCCGATACACTAATAAGGTCATGTTCAAAATTTCAGTATTTAATCATAAAAAGTTCAATGATATGTATAAATACAGTTGGTGAGAGGTTAAACATAAATTTAAATGTAAGTTTTTTCAGCTGGAGTGCAGATGACGTGACGCAGAAATGGATCATAAGCAAATAAATTATGGCTCTTATCTTTATTTTCAAATTTACAAAACTGTACTTCCTGAAAAACACCTTAAAATTTTACTTGATAAATTATAGAATAAAACATGATGAATAATAAAATAAACGCGGTCAATGAATATTAAACAGCTTAGAAATGTTTGTATATGAAAATATATCTGCGTCTGATCAGTGCGGATTATCGGAAAACATTTTGAACAAGCTTTGAAATATTTGTGTAAAGTTATTATTTCTACACAGATTAGATACTTTTGTACAAATAAATATCACAATTTTTATTTATTTATTCAGTCATTGTTTTCTTTAGAAGATTGTGTACGACTCCTGAAATGTGATCATCCGACGTGATTTTTTCCCTTTTCCAACTCATCTTCTGTCATCGAAAAGTGGTTTAAGTCAACATTTATGGATTTGCATATCTATGCAGATTTTTATGATGAAATGAAGAAATTTTGTACATGACCTTATTAGTGTATGCATTTTTTGAAAAAAAAAACTGTACGAGGGTAGTATAAAAATTTAAAGTAGGTATTTCTTTAAATGTAAACCCATGGAAGTTTTAATCGATTTTCTAAATTTTCTTACCTTTTTTTTTACGTAAGTTTGTAATTTATAATATATGTCTATGATCAATATTTAAGGAGTAAAAGTTGAGGGCAGTGTTTCTGGGCTATCCTGTATATAAGAATGTTTTAAATCCCCAAGTCAATCAGTTCAAAAATAAAATTTTAAAGTAACTAATAAATATTTATAATTGTAAATATATTTTAAAAATAGTCTTGGAATATATCATTTTACGAATTTCTTTTCTATTTACTTCATTTTACTGCATTTTACTGTATTTTATGGTCTTTCATTTAGAAGATATAATAATATTAGAATATACAAATGCAGTAACTTACCATAAAATCATCTGCCTTGTATTTTTCCGTTTTTCGAATGTAATTTTATTTTTATTAAATTTTTTCAAAAATGTTTGTTTTAATATGTTGCTTTTAAGCCAGTTTTATGAATTTCCGTATATATATATATATATATATATATATATATATAGTTAAAGTGGATTTCAAATTGAGAAAAAAAAAATTCAAATCATGCTAATAAAATATTTTATTTTGCTGCATTGTTTCTAATTTCAAATTAATTTGAAAATGGTATCCTACTCTTTAAAAATCTTTTTCAGTATCAATTTTCACAAAACAAAAATTTTAATCTCTTAAAATGTCCGGGTTTATTTGAATTATTACATGCATAACTAAAAATTAGAAGCTTTATACTAATGCGCGACCTAAGTGCGGAGCATAGTATTCCGTTCATAAGCCGCGTATCGGTAGAATGCTTGAAATATTACAGGAAATCAGAAACAGTCTGCAAATAAAATGGACTAAGAAAAGAATATTAGTTCAATAACTTATGAACATTATTCATTGAGGATATTCATTTGTAGCGTTATTACAAACTAAATTAGTCATATGTGACATATAATTAATGTTCGTCTGTGTATAATTGATATGGATGCTCAATAATCAGTATCAGTCGAAATTTATTTGTTTTTCTTTTCAAATATGACATCATATTCATCTGACATTTGTGTTCATTGTATTCTGCTCCTATTTCGAAAAAAAAAACAAGAATAATGAAGGTTAAAAGAATCAAACACCCAATGAGAAAGTATAGCGATATAATTGTAATTAAACTATATTAAGAATATGGACATAATGGAAGAATCTGTACCACACTGTTAAAAATTTGCAGCAAACTGTCCAGTCATTTGACCGTTTTTGTAGAAAACGGTTACATAACCGTAATTTAACTATATTCTGACCATATTATTGCTCATTTTATGGTCAGAATATAGTTAAATTACGGTTATGTAACCATTATCTACAAAAACGGTCAAATGATTGGACAGTTTGCTGCAAATTTCTAACAGTGCAAAAGCAAAATGTAAAGGTTGTATGTTTTGATATCATACATTTTGATATCATATAACACAAGTAAATAACTATTATTTATTTAAGAATAGCATATGCCTGAACATAGAGAATCGCAAATGAAGCATTTTGTGAAAAACATTTACATAATTGCATGTAAGTGATGAGTATTTCTTTTGCAACCTTTAACTCAAGTTTAGTTTTACCTTTCCATGTTAGTAATTAAATCATTTTACACATAAATGGCAAGGAAATGCCACATATTAATCAACAGTTGCTCCGAAACGCTGAACAAACATGAAGGATAACTTGAAGCAACCACTTATGTTTAAAATTATTCTCCAAAGTACTAATATGTATACTACACTGTAAAAAATGACCAGCCCGGAATACCTGTTTTTCGAATGCTATCAATTCTGAGGTAAACATTTTCATGCTCAAAAAAAAATGTTTAACAGACAAACATGCAAAATTAACAGCGTTAACAATAACATTAAAATTAAGATTATTTCTTTACTCTTTCATGTATACATTAACTTATGCGGCTGAAAACGTGTACTTGAGAATGGATAACATTCGAAAAACTGGTATTCCAGCCTGAGGACACTAATTAATACACTATAAAAACCCTTCGGAAACGTTTCTGAAAAATTCGGGCAGCTAAAAATAATTTGTTTTTATAAATTATTCTTTAAATTTTGAAAATGGGTTCGTTTCTGGGGATTCAAAAGACAATGTAACATGCTATTTGAAATTTCGGATAACTCAGAAGATTATATTATATTTTCGTTCGTGGTTATAGCACATTTTATAAAATAAGAAACATTGGTCATGTTTTACCGTGTACACACACATGAGAATCGAAATGATTACTCCATTTGCTCTATCCATTTAACTACAACACAAGAGGTGCAAAATCTTGCTTGGTGATGTTAAAATTCATAATCATTGAGATGAAGTCACCACCAATATTATCTCACATAATTAAGGGGGCTATTTCGGTATTTCTCAATAGTCAGAATTCAAGAATGTAATATATGTAAAACTATACAGAAGTCACTTACAGAGATTCCAGTCGATAGACTGTCCTGACCTGCATTGTATTTCTAACATTTAATAACGTTTGTTTCGTACTGATACCTTGTCCCCTGTAAATAGGTAAATTCTAGCAATCTCTTTTCCAATGAAATAAATGGAAATTCACACGAATTGTACACTTGTCTTGCTCGTAAAGATTTTCAGTTTCACGTAATATTGGTAAGTGCGGAAATACGCAAAATACTGTACACTTAATCAACCTGTAAAAATAAAAATTACTGTTGTAAAAAATATCCCCTAAGTAAGAAATAAACCATCTCATTTCCAATTAACTTTTCAAAGCAATGTATTAACGCATACTATCAGAGCCCGATTAATCTCATCTGGGGCCCAAGGCCCAGCAACATTTTGGGGCCCCCTCAAATTAAAATAGTACCTAAACATTTTTTCGAGAATTATTATTAGATATTATGATAAAGTTGCTAAGTTAAGCAAAATCTTTTTGTTTTGTTTTTGTGAAATAATTACAGAAAACTTCATTTTTAAGAAACTTTTTCTAAACATTTTAACCATTTTGGGGGCCTTATCAGCCGTGGGCCCAAGGCCACGGCCTAGTTGGCCTGTGCGTTAATCAAGCCCTGCATACTTTTATATTCTTCCCTAAGGAGTATCTACTGATGTTTGGTCCAAGTGAAGTCCTCTTCTTCTAATCAATCGTAGTAACCAAAATACCAGTGTTCGTTGGGATCCAATAAACTATCAAGAGCTGAGGATTCTTAAAGCAGGAGAATATGGAACGAAGCTGAAACAGAAACTGTAAAAAAAGGCATATATAGATTGCTTGAAACGAAATCATGGGATTGCATTCAATTACAATCCATTTGTCATGCGCTTCAATTCGCATTAGAAAGACTAGAAACATCAATTATCAATAAGTATAGTCTTATAAGCCCAATCAGTCTGTATCACAGGAAATCGGGCAACATTAGCAGAAATATTACACAATTTAAATTATATATACATAAAAGCACACAACTAGGTAAAAAGGGAAATATAATAGATTCCCTCAACTTTCCATAAATACAATTTTATGTAGCTAGTATGATTTTCTTCATTTAACATTATTAAATATTGTCCATTTTATAAGACTGATACATTTATTTTAATTATTTTATTAGCGAGTGTCAAAAAATGCTAATCAAATTTTACAGATTATTATATGTGTAAAGTTTGTAGATTTTGAAAACGTTTGAAAATTTAAAGACGATTTTTTGAAATTCTATCAGTTTAAAGGAATGAATGACAACGAATATCACTTACATAACATTATACCTCATAAAAAAAAACTCGTTGTAAATTATCCCGCCAAGCCACAAACCTAAAACGTCAGTCATAAAAAGAAGTGATATCACATAAAAAGAAGCGATGTAGAAGTGCATACTCCGAGTCCCGTGTAAAAATCTATCACCACTCATAATGTTTCCAAAGGACTCGGAGTGAGGTACAGTATGTGAAAACTGCTTGGCGACCTGCAGGCTTTTATAATGTTTGCTTTTCCTGCAATTACGTATGACTATATTATTTCTATTTTATTTTAATTTATTTTATTTTATTTATTTATTTTGCTCCCATAAAATTGTAAAAAGTTGAAGCTTCTGAGTTTGCATGTCTTTCCTTATTTATGAGCTTAAAAAATCAATTTGTTGATTTTATTTACCATTATTTAAACTAGAAACACAATTCTTAGGAAGAGGCTTTTTAAGTAAACATGTAAAGATTTTGAGCTTGTAATATATATATATATATATATAATGATCAAACTCATATTAATAACAATGCACCTTATAATAAACGTTAACTAAATTGAGAAATATTGCAGTAATTCTAGCGTAAGCGTAATCGCATAGATCTGGGAAAAATCCGTTCTGTCAGTTCTTTCGCATACAAAAATATTTATAAAAGTGATATAACAAAAATTAAAAATTAATTTTTTTGATTTTCAAAATTGATATACTGCATATATTATAAAAGCCTGCAGGTCGCCAAGCAGTTTTCACATGCTGTACCTTACTCCGAGTCCTTTGGAAACATTATGAGTGGTGATGAGTGGTCTTTTTATGTGATATCACTTCTTTTTATGACTTACGTTTTAGGTTTGTGGCTTGGAGGGATCATTTACAACGAGTTGTTTTTTTATGAGATATCACTCCCTTTTGTAAGGTGTTTAATTTCAATATAGATTCCATTTTTATTCAGAAAAGAAAAGATAAAAGAAAGATGAAAGGGGCAAAACATAAGAGTGATGCTATAAACAAATTTTCATCAGAATTATAAAATTTATTGAGTGATTTATTCCAATGTACATGTCGCTACTATAGCAACGGGGAAATTTTATATTAATTTTCTTACATTGTATTCATCAGATTACTTGAGACATGTTTATTTTCCTTTTTCTTTTGTTTATATCACTCTTCCGTTTATATTAAAATAAACAAAAAATAGAAAATTTTACAGTAGTTTACAAATTAAAATACTGCAATTTCAGAAAAATGTGGAAAAATAAGAATTTTGTAAATATACCGCAAAGACTAAAGCGTTTACATAATGAACCGTTTAAAAATATGTAAAATTTTATTAACATTTTTGATCTGTTAATTCATAAAGTTTTAATTTAGATTTTAAAAAGGAGCGTGATTAAACCAAAAAGGACTATATTTACTAAATGCACAAAATACATAAAGACACAAAATACAAAATTAACGTTTCTAGTCTGTCCATTCCAATTCGGGGATCCGAAAGTATAGGTCCCCAATCTCCGGCATGAATTAATTAGGACATATGTCTGCAACTGTTAAAATGTTCTCTAAGTCGACAATAGAGGCAATAAGTATAGCTCGACAAATATAAAACACGGCATTGCTTCATCATGGCTTTGTTTCGTGAGGTGTTTGTTCTCCGAACATAAAAATCTCTCGAAAGTGTTCGTTATCCGAACATAAAAATCTCACGCGAAAGTGTTCGTTAACGGATTTGTTCGTAAACCGAACAGTTCGTTACCGATCACCTATTGTATACGAAATTTAGCATTTTTAATTTGTATGGGGAATTTAAGAAGTTATTTCCTTTTCATTGTGTCCTTGGCCCGTTTTTAGAGCATTTTAAGTTCGTCATAGCCGGAGATTCGATGAACGACAAATATTTAAACGCAAAACTTCTAATCTTGGGGTAGCAACATTTTTACATTCTATTACTCAGCGCATGAATGTAAAGTTGGAATTTTGTAATCGCTATTTCAATCAATTCCTGATACACTAGAATTATATATTTATAGATAAACACAGTTTTTTTAATTGATGAAACTACTATATTTTAATAGATTTAGAGCTTAAGATCGACGAGCTTTCAGGCGGACAAAATGAACTGAATAATATTTTTTTCCATAATCCCTCTGACAAAATACTACTGGCCCAGTGGGTATTTATCTAAGATGAGCGGGGAGCTTTCAGATGAAATAAATAAAAATGGGATTGCCTAAGATAAATGGCGATAATTGTAAATGAATACTATCACACCCATAAATTATTAATGAGGTGATCAAAATAACGCTGCCCTGTGTATTTCTCAGACATGCATCGTTAATGCAGCGATCACTATAACGTGGGTCAGTTATTTTGCGTGCATAAATCATTAAAATGAAATAATTTTAACTGGACCCATAAGATTGCACGCTTGTAATCTGATTATACGGTAATCATCATAAGGCATCTTTGTGCATACCTTAGCAAATAAGTATGGCATCCAGTATTTAAATCGCAATTTTTTATTTTCAAAAAATGTATTTTGAAAATAGGTGGAAGTGTAATATTTTGTTTAAAATTTTAAATCCGACCACTAAAAGACGAAAATCGAAAATAAAATTATAAAATGGGAAATTAAAAAACATATTCCTTGGAAAAATGTCACACAAAATATATAATAAAAAATCAGAAATAGTTCTCTTTTTCGTCTAATATTCCACAATCGGGTTCACAGCCGATGTTGCCCTCAAACTCGCTAGCTCTAAAATCGCTGAAATACATGGTCAACTACTTTTTTTTGTAGATTTGTAAAGTGGAGTTTCACATTCTTACTTAAAACTGCTGCTGAGATATGACACAATTACCTAAACCTTTCGACACACAGTGTGACCCCCTTGATGGATTATTATCTAAAATTGCTGAAATACATATTTAACTATTCAAATTGTAATTGTTTAATAGGCGTATAGCCAACAAAGTGAAAAAGTACCCAAGCCAGGACTCGAACCCGGGTCATCGGTATAGCGTACTGACGTTCTACAAACTGAACCACTTGGAAACGATACTCAGCCTGGAACTGACAAAATACTCCCTCTGATAAAATACTACTGGCCCAGTGGGTATTTATCTAAGATGAGCGGGGAGCTTTCAGATGAAATAAATAAAAATGGGATTGCCTAAGATAAATGGCGATAATTGTAAATGAATACTGTCACACCCATAAATTATTAATGAGGTGATCAAAATAACGCATCATATCATATTTGCAAAGCTACAAACGCAGCACAAGATGAAATATTTTCCGTGAGCCGCCTACCGTGGGACAAACACGAAATCAAAGTAAATCCAGCATCGACAATTGAATAAATTCATATTTTTAATACTTGGAAATTTTTCCAGAGAAAATTTTTCACGCCTTGCCAATATGTTATGGTGAAAAAGTTCCAGGCTGAGTATCGTTCCCAAGTGGTTCAGTTGGTAGAACGTCAGCGCGCTATACCGATGACCCGGGTTCGAGTCCCGGCTTGGGTACTTTTTCACTTTGTTGGCTATACGCCTACTAAGCAATTAAAATTTGAATATTATGAATGCAAGGCGTGAGAAATTTTCTCTGGAAAAATTTCCAAGTATTAAAAATATGAACATATTTAACTAGTTTTAAGTACCTTTGTTATCCTAAATTTCACGCTCCTCCCTATTACTGAGATATGGCAATGTTTAACTATTTTTTGTAGATTTGTTATCCTCAATCTTTGATTTCAAGCTCTTAACTAAAACTGCTGCCGAGATATGGCGAACATTCGAAATGATCTAAAATTTTAGACCCCCATTTAACACCTTTAATGGGTGAATTTCTAAAATCGCTCAAATATGTAATTAATTATTTTTATAGTAGATTTGTTATCCTGAATTTCACGCTCTTATCCAAAACTACTGATGAGATATAGTAAAAAGGTGAAATCATCGAAAATTATCGACCCCCCATTTAACCCCCTTAGTAGTTGAATTTCTAAAATCGCCTAAAATACATGTTTAACTATTTTTTAGTAGGTTTGTTATCTCAAAATTCACGCTCCTACCTTTAACCTCTATTGAGAAATGGCAAAATGACATAAAACATTCGACCCACTATTTAACCCCCCTTAGTGGCCGAATTTCTAAATTCACTGAAATACTTGTTTAACTATTTTTTTAATGAGATTTGTTATCCTAAATTTCACGCTTTTTTCTAAAACTGCTGATGAAATCTGGTGAAAATGTGAAATCACCGAAAAGTTTCGAACTTTCATTTAACCAACATTGTAGTTGAATTTCTAAAATCGCATGAAATGCATGTTTAACTATTCTTTAGTAGATTTGTTATCCCGAATTTCACGCTTCAAACTATAACTTGTACTGAGATATGGCAAAATGACTTAAGACATTCGACCCCCATTTAACCCCCCTTAGTGTCTGAATTTCTAAAATTACTGAAATACGTGTTTAACTGTTTTTTTAGTAGATCTGTTATTCTTAGTTTCAGGATTCTACCTATAATTTCTTCTGAGATATGGCAAAATGACCTAAAATATTTGATCTCTTGTTTGACCCCCCCTTAGTTGCTGAATTTCTAAAATTGCTGATATACATGTTTATCTATATTTTTTGTAGATTTGTTATCCCGAATTCCGAGCTCCTACCTAAAAATGCTGATTAGATATGGCGAACAGGCAAAATAACCTACAACTTTCGACCCCAATTTAACCTTCTTAATAGAGGATTTTCTAAAATTTCTGAAATATGTGTTTAATTATTTTTTTAGTAGATTTGGTATCCTAAATTTCACGTTCCTACCTAAAATTGCTGCTGAGATATGGGGAAAACGTGAAATGACTAAAAACTTCGGACCCCCTATTTAACCCCCATTAGTGGTGGAATTTTTAAAATCGCTGAAATATGTGTTTAAATAACTGTTAGTACATTTGTTACCTTGAATTTCGCTCTTTTAACTAAAACTGTTGTTGAGATATGGCGAAAATGCGAAATGACCTAAAACTTTAGACCCTCATTTAACACCTTTAATGGTTGAATTTCTAAAATCGCTGAAATACGTGTTTAATTATTTTTTTAGTAGATTTGTTATCCCGAACTTCACGTTCCCACTTAAAACTCCTGCTCAGATATGCCAAAAAGACGAAATTATCTAAAAATTTCGACCCACCATTTAACCCCCTTAGGATGTGAATTTTCAAAAATCATTTCTTAGTGGGTACCTACATTGTGTAAAAAACATGTCTTCCAAATTTATTTGTTCTAGGACAAACGGTTGAAGCTCGGCGCTGATTATGAGAAAATCAAGCTACTCTTTTATAAGTATATATTTTACTTCCTTTATAATTGTAGAATATGTGTTGAGAAATGAATTGTTTTTCAGTTACTTTTTATTATATAAATCATTATTCACATTCCTTTTTCTATAAATATGTATAAAAAAATTTAATGTCATTAGAATTTATTTTTCCTCAAAGAGAGCTGTTAGATTAACTTATTCTTTAATTTAAAATATTTTTTTTTTTCATTCAATTCTTTTTAGAAATATATCTGAGCGTAGCAACTCACGAAAGTTTTCCCTTTATTTAAATATGTGTAAAAACTTCTAATATAATAAGCCATTAATTAATCTTAATGAAAGCTGTTTCATTACCTTTAATCCTATATTATTAAGTTCTTAAATCAAATATGTATTTCAATTAAAATATCTTCAATTAAAAGAATAAATCTCTTTTAAAAAAAGGAGTATTTAGTTCTAGATATCTTATTTTTAAATCTGAAATAAATAATGTATTATTATCAGTTATTAATTTTTTTTTATTTTCATATGGTGATTAATTTATACACATGTTTGTTATTATAAAAATATTTTCTTTAATGAAGTGAATAAATTAGCATCTTATAAAAATACATGTATTTTAATGTCTTTGTATGTTCTTTGATTTAATTTGTTTTCATGAAAAACTCTATTTACACCATGTTTATAATGAAAAAGATAACAGAAAACGCATTCTATAAGTAATTTTTCCGATATAAAAAAATTTTGTCTAAAGATACTTTTTACAAAATTTTAAGCATTGAATGTATTATTTAAAAATTCTCAAAACCTCGAGGGTATTTTTGCAATCTATCGCAAACTGTGAAAAGAAAATAACTGAAAGCATTGCATTGTAAATTTAAAAAAAATTCTTTGTGATTATTTTAGAAAAAGTGGATTAAAATAATGACTTTGTAATCAAAATCTGTAAAAATTCATTTTTATGACTGTTGTATTTAGCAAATAAATATGTTTAGCAATTCGAGGAGAAATTACAAAAACATAAAACTGTTTTTTAACATATTAAAGATGCCCCTTTTATTCAACCCCAAAATCAATTTTTATTCATTCAAACAAATTTTTTTAATTTGACATATTCTAAAAAATGCGCATTCAAAAAGTTCTGGTTATATTTTACCACAATTGTTTCTTATATAAACCATTAAAAAATTCATTTATAGTAAGCGCGCGCCTTCTGTACTAAAATTGATACTGGACTCTTTTACGCCACGTAATTATAAATTTACTAAAATATATAAGAATAACTTTGATTTATATGTATTTTGAAAAAGATTTATTCTTTTATACAACGATATAAATTAGAAAAAACGACACTGAATATGAATACTTTACCATTAGTTGTAGATATTATTAAAAGCAGTAATTTGTTAGAACTAGCATGATGTTATACAAAATATGTCCTTAAAAATCCATATGACATACAACGTAAGTGATTAAACTCGCACAAATATATTTAATTCAAAACATTTTAAATTAAAAAATATATGAATAAAACTGTTATTGAAATATTACGATATTTTCACCACCTTTTTAGATTTTTTGTCCTCTGAGACACTTTTTTAAAAGGATCATTACATTATAGTTTAGGAAATTAAATGACTGATTAAATTGTTCTGAGTTAAATATGCTTATGAAATAAGTTTCAAACTGGGAATACTTTCTTCATAAAATACCTAACGAAAAATTACAAGAGCGATATGTTTTCTCGCCTTTAAAATCATCGAAAAAAGAAAATTAATGCATTGTTAGTTATTTGAATTGGAAAAACGAAGGATACTATTAAAAAGTACAATTACTTTCATCAATTAAATTGTGTTAGTTCATATCATTTTTAATATATGTATCCATTTGTAAAATCATTATAAAAATAAATACATTGTCATTATGAAAATAAATAAATAGGACGTTTATTAAGTAGTTTAAGCAATGATTTGAAGATGTGTGCAATAAATTTTATACTAAATAACCATTTCTTATAACGTTGAACTATTAATGTTTCTGTTATGAATTATTTGTAGATAAAGGATCAGAGTTTAATAAGCCGTGTTTTTGGCCCATGAAATAAGACTAAAATTCGATTTTGTTATACTGACTTAATTATTTCACTTTTTAATATTATAATGTTTATCCTGTACGATTTCAACAACAATTTTTGCATTTTGTTCGGATTTATATGACTTACACAAGCTCAAAGTTCGTATTATTCGTAGTTTTTGATGAAAAATATGCAATTTCTCCTAATTTTACGTCAATTATTTATATGAGCGCAATCGTGCAACACTTTCTTCCTTACATATATTATAAAATACATCAAAATGTACAATATATGCAAAAATAAAAGTGTTGCAAAGCTGCGCTCATAGTAAAGTATTAAAAATCATTCACAGATACGTTTTCGAAATTAGAAGAATGAAAGACTTCCCAAATATTAATATATTTATTAATCTTTAATTTATAAATATTACGATTAATATTTTATTAATCTTATTCAGTATATTAGTGAGTATGTGATATGCATTAACAAAATCTACACTTTAGACACTCGATACTATTTTTTATAAAACAAATATGTAATTACTCTTACATAAACATTTCCGAACGCTATGGAGGCCTCATGCAAAGTTTAAGAACGGAAATTATAGATATAAAGCTTATAGTTTATTACCTGCATTAATTTACAAATTTGGTATAAGATGTATGTATACACATATTATTCAAATAAAACATTTGAGCAGATTTTAAAAATAACCTCTCGATTGTAAATAGTTATTATAAAAACCCCATTAAGCACATTTCAATAACAATTTTAAAACAAGAAGATGATCCTTTTGTATGATGTTTCGATGTCACACAATCTGATTGGTAAAAACTGAGTGAATCACTGATATATTATAAATTACTATTATAGAACGAAATTTATTAACACTGAGAGAGTCGTGATGTGTTTATAACCAGAATGGCCAATAGTGGTCATTTTGAACTCAGCTTAGAAAATTATGAAAATGTACTTATATCTAATACTAGCAAGCTACGCCCGCTGCGCTGGTCAGTTTCTACAAATGAACCTTGAAGCAAACAAAATATATCGTTTAATTTGACCTTGTATTTGAAAGCAATCTGTATATTTACCTGGAATATCCTTCCACATTACTGAAAAATGACGTGATTGCGCTATTATATTTTCTAATGTGCAGTCAAAATTTTAGCTGTTATGGACAACTCTTTTATTTGGTCATTTACAGTTAAGGTTTGCTAAAGAATGATAAAACTATATGCAATATACTAAAACCATCACTAAAAATTATCGAACTAACAATGCAAACTAATTAACAAAATCCATTCAGTAGAAGTTTTTATAAAGGCTAATCTTTTATAATCGGGTTCATCTGATTAGAGAACTTTTCCACGTAATTCTAAAACAGAACAATATAAAATATACTAAAACCATCCTTACAAATTATCTACTTAACAATGCAAGTCGCAAAAAATACGCCCAGTAAAAACTTTCAAAAAGGCTAATCTTTCGGAATCGGGTTCTCCTGACTGTATAACCTTCACACAACTGTTTGACTAAGCAGCGTAGAACAATATGTAGTACATTAAAACCATTCCTGAAATAGCATCTGACTAACAATACAATTCTCATCAAAATCCGTCCAGTAGAACTTTTTCAGAAGGCTAATCTTCATAATCCGAATCAAATACTGAAAAAGCTAATATTTGATAAAAAAAATATCACCTGATTTTCGAATTTCCCCCTATAATTCTAGAACTAAGCAACGTAGAATGATATGTTATATAATAAAACTTTCCCTAGAAAGTAATCTAACAGTGTAGGTTTCATCGAAATCCATTCGGCAAAATCTTTTAAAAAGGCTAATATTTCATAAACGGATTGATCTGATTATAGAACTTCCCAGAATAATTCTATAACTAAGCTACGCAGAACGGTATGTTATACAATAAAACCTTCCCTGAAAAATTATCTTATACAGTTTAAGCTCTACGAAAATCCATTCAGCAGAACTCGAGTTATAAGCAGCCGGAACGAAATTTCATATATGTAGAAGTAAATAGAAGTATATTGCCATTAATATAGTTTGCATTTGAATTAAAAAAGGTACTTTTCGGTTAGCCGGGCGTCAGTGATCGTACACTTGAAAAAAAAAAGCACCTTTTGGCTTAAAATCTCTCATCAAAACTGTTTTTCTATTCTTTCTTTTTTTTAAATAAAATTAATAACAGCTTTTTCTTTTATTTTTCCAGCTGTATAGCCATTTCAATTCTTTCTGCATAAAAAAAGACACCTTTTGGCTTAAAATCAAATTGTTTAGGATCAAAAGTAAAATCAAAATCGCCAAAAACAAAAGATAAATCGCGAAATATTGTTTCGATAGCAATCTTGCCCCTTGAATAATTTTTTAAGCATTGCGAACATCCCCAATCATGTTTAAATTAAATATTTTCGTTTTATAATATTCTCTCATCAACACTCTTTTTTCTTTCTTTTTCTTTTTTTTCTTTTTAATTAATTTAACACAGTTTTTCTTTTATTTTGGGAGATGTATAGCCTTTTCATTTCTTTCTGCAACAATAATGATCGCCAAAAAAATAGCAATGGTAACCTTTTCGGCCAAAATAACACATGTAAAAAATGAAATTATTTACGACATCACATTAAAAACCTCAAAAATAACAGTATTTCTCCACTGTTTAATGGATGTTATTATACATATAAACCTTCCTCTTGAATCCCTCTATCTATTAAAAAAACCGCATCAAAATCCGTTGCGTAGTTTTAAAGATTTAAGCGTACATAGGGATATAGGGACAGAAAAAGCGACTTTGTTTTCTACTATGTAGTGATGATATTTATAACAATAATAACTTTTCATACGATAAATTTAATTAAATAATTGCACAATAGCATGCCATTTTTAAAACGACTTCTGAACAACTAAGAGATTTTGCATTATTTTACCCTTCTAAGGTAATCTGAACAATTTAGAATTGGAAAATGAGATACTAAATATGCGACTTAAATTGTAGGTACATAAGATGCAATTTCATACATACTATAATATCTAACATCTTAGTTGATTTTCAAATGAAAATCAACATAAAATACAACTTAATAAATCCAAAATCATACATCTTTTGATTGTATCATATCCTATCCATATATTTAAAGCTGTTTGGTAATTCTGTCAAATGAAATTTTCCATCGAAATTCGACCCAGTACGAATGTGTCAAAAAAATCTTCCGGCAGGACCGGCCAATGAAGTGAGGGTCTGTGATTGTCTCTACAAACGTGTTTGGGATCATCTTCTGTTTTTTCTTGCACGTTGCGTTAAACCTAGGAAGGTATTTATATAGAACTCACTGTGGAGTGTTTAGAAGGTATTTATTTTATTTATTTATTTTATTTATTGTAATTTGTATGAATACTTAGTTGTCCATTTCGGATTTACTGTTTAAAAATGAATTTAGGCTCATTTAACGTTCGCGAAATCAATCCCGATCGAAATTAGTCTTTTTAGATCTCTATCATTTTGTTTATATAGTACAGAAAATAATTATTCAAACGTGTAGAACACGTAATACAAAATTGGACCACTTATAGCCCGTTTATTATCGGGGATGAATCTTATGGTGTTCCGATTAATAATGAAAACGATTATGTAAATATAATGTCAAAAGACAGTACGCACGGTAGTAATATTTTTATTATTATGTGTTCGAAAAAAGCAGAATCTGAGTGTCTGAATATAAATTATAAAATATTATTTCTTTATTTAGCATAATTATTTAATATACAGGAATGTGACTAGCTTTATGTGAATGTATAATATATATGTAAGTTAAAAGAATTTCTGAACTTTAACATTATTTTTTAACAGAAATTTATTATCTCTATTCGATTTAAAATTTTTGTCATTACATAAGTGTGCTATTTTATTTGTAAAGAGTATGTATGCATTATATTGTTTGTATGTATACAAATCTTTAGAATGTTTTGATTTGCAAACTCTTAATATTTGAATAATGTTTACATTATATTTGTTTGTATGTATACAAACACTATATGTATACAAAGAAGTATATATTTTTTTTAATGTCAAAAAAAGATAAATTTTCAAACTTGGTATAAAAACTTAGGTACTTCTCTATTATCCCATCGACCACTTTTCATAACAAAATATTATCGCCAAACTGTATGATTAAATGCCAAAAATGCAGTCCCATTTACTTGATGTCGGAAGCATTATACGTGTTTGTTATGTCATCAAGTGGTTTTTAATTCAACATTTGCGTGTATTTTTCATTATGTTTATTTGATGAGGTTATTTCGATTTTTCTTTTGTATATAAAAAATGTTATGTAAAAAAAAAACCTGGCCATTAATCACATTGTTTTTTGTATATTTATTTTAAAGACGATTACTTATTCTTTGTAATTATTTTTTGTTGGGGGGTTTTTGGGCAAAATAATATTCTTTATAGCTAGAACCAGTTTCGCTATCATTAACATTTACTTAATCCTTTGACCGCTGAGCAAATGGGCAAATTTGTAATGTTTTTTTCTGTTACTTTTTTAAATGTCAAAAAAAGATAAATTTTCAAACTTGATATAAAAACTTAGGTACTTCTCTATTATCCCATCGGCCACTTTTCATAACAAAATACTATCGCCAAACTGTATGATTAAATGCCAAAAATGCAGTCCCATTTACTTGATTTCAGAAGCATTAAACGTGTTTGTTATGTCATCAAGTGGTTTTTAATTCAACATTTGCGTGTATTTTTCATTATGTTTATTTGATTTATTAGTTATTTCATTAATTAAAATAACAATAGTATCCTTAAATTCTTATATTTTATTTATTTATTTTGATATTCCAATGAGGTTATTTCGATTTTTCTTTTGTATATAAAAAATGTTATGTAAAAAAAAACTGGCGATAGTTTTTTGTTATGAAAAGTGGTCGACGCAATAGAGAAGTACCAAAACTTAATTACGTATATGAGTATATTCCTTGACAGTATTAATCATTACTCGATATTTTAAAACTGCATCATATTTGTAGAATTATATTAAGTTAAACAATGCTTCTATTGAAGTGTGAAGAACCATATATTTACATAATCGTTTTCATTAGCAATCGGAACACCATAAGATTCATTCCCGCTCTGTAAGTGGTCCAATTTTGTATTACGTGTTCTACGATATTTTTACGTACGTTTGAATAATTATTTTCTGTACTATATAAACAAAATGATAAGAGATCTAAAAAGACAATTTCCATCGGGATTGATTTCGCGAATGTTAAATGAGCCTAAATTAAGCTCATTTAACATTCGCACTTGCCAAACAGCGAGTAATACTGAAATTTTGGCAATGGACTTTATTGCCACCACTGGTCAAACATAATAGTCACACTCACCAATTGCAATGATTGAATGAAAAAAGATTTTTTTCTCTGCTGTCGCTCGACAAATTTCGAAACCATTTGGCGAATTTCACGATTTATTCCCGAAATTGACGGATTGTGAATTTTTTTCTCGAAGCCATTCGACGATATTCGAAAACTTTTTCCCCCGAAATCAGTTGATGAATTTTGCGATTTTTCCACTGTCGATTAATGAATTTTGCGATTTTTCCGCTATCGATTGACGAATTTCGCAATTTATTGACTAATTTTACATTCGCGAATGTTAAATGAGCCTAAATTCATTTTTAATCAGTAAATCCGAAATGGACAACTAAGTATTCATACAAATTAGAATAAATAAAATAAATAAATAAAATAAATACCTTCTAAACACTCTACAGTGAGTTCTATATAAATACCTTCCTAGGTGTAACGCAACGTGCAAGAACAAAACAACAGGAGATGATCCCAAACACGTTTCTAGAGACAGTAATAGACCCTCACCTCATTGGCCGGTCCTACCGGAAGATTTTTTTAACGCATGCATATTGGATCGAATATTGTTGGAAAATTTGACAAAATAAGCAAACTGCTTCCACCTAGACATTTATACGCAATACACCGGAAACCATTTGATAAATTTCATGATTTTTCCACTATCGATTGATGAATTTTACGATTTTACTGCTAACGATTGTTGAATTTCGCAATATATCGACTATTGATTAATGCATTTCATGATTTTTTCCATGAACATTTGTCGAATCGCACAAAAAAAATTAAGATCGTCAAATTGTCCTGGGTAAAAAAATTTTGAATATTGTCAAATGCCATCGAGAAAAAAGTCTCTTCGTCAAATGGTTTTGAAGAAAAAATCGGGAAATTCACAAAATGGTTTCGGGAAAAACTTCACTAAATGGTTTAAAAATTCTTTGAGTGACAGCGGGAAAAAAAAATTTCATTTTACATTCAATCATCGCAATTGGCGAGTGTGACTATTAAGTTTAGCCAGTGGTGGCAATAACATCAATCACCAATTTTCAGTATTGCTCGCCGATTGGCGAGTGTTAATTTTGTCATATATCTCAAACTGTATTTACATATACTACTAGATATAATGATTATGAACCATGATTTTTCTGTTATTGGGCGAGACTCATGTTTTTTCAGCAATTCTTTGACGAAATTCGTGTTTTTACAGCCATCCTTTGAAGAATTTCGCATTTTTCTCGCGATCCTTAACGAAATTCGCCTTTTCCAGTGATTGTTTGATAAAATACATTTTATTCCACAATTTTTAGACGAAATTTAATAAAAAAGCGTGATCTTTTGGTGAAATCTCCTTTTTTGCGATTGTTTGACAAAATTTGCTTATCTTTCACAATCTTTTTGCATAATTTACGTTTTTTCTGTCGTCTTTTAACGAAAGTCACGTTTCCCCATGATCCATTGATGAAATTAGTGTTTTTTCCTCAATCATTTGATGAAATTTGTGATTTTTTCCCCGCGAAGATTGGTTAGATGTTTTTAGTCTGTAGTTGCCCTAAAAAGTCTGTGACGCCCGCTGCTGCATCGCACACATTCTTCCATGGGGCATCGAACGAAGGGAATTCATCCTAAAGAATCATTGTTTCATTCCTGACATTTCGGGAAAGAAACAACATTTAACGCATTGGCTGAATTGTAAAGGGCGAAATGTGTCAAACATTAGCGGAAAGAAAGTGCGCAATTTGTTCGTTCATGGAAAAAATCTTGAAATTCTTTAATCGATAGTCAATAAATTGCGAAATTCGTCAATCGATAGCGGAAAATTCATTAATCGACAGTGGAAAAATCGCAAAATTCATCAACTGATTTCGGGGGAAAAAGTTTTCGAATATCGTCGAATGGCTTCGAGAAAAAAATTCACAATCCGTCAATTTCGGGAAAAAATCGTGAAATTCGCCAAAGGGTTTCGAAATTTGTCGAGCGACAGCAGAGAAAAAAATCTTTTTTCATTCAATCATCGCAATTGGTGAGTGTGACTATTATGTTTGACCAGTGGTGGCAATAAAGTCCATTGCCAAAATTTCAGTATTACTCGCTGTTTGGCAAGTGCTAATTTTGTCCTATACTTCAAAACCCTTTTGATCATCACATAACTGTGCAGGACAATTTTTTTACTGGCGACCATTTGATGAATTTCGTGATTTTTCCGTTATCAATTGACCAATTTTACTGCTATCGATTGTTGAATTTTATAATTTATCAACTATTGATTAGCGAATTTCATGATTTTTTTCATGAACGTTTGACGAATTATGCAAAACAATTAAGAATATTGTTAAATTGTCTTGGGTAAAAAAAAAGTTAATATTGTCAACTTCCTTCGAGAAAAAAGTTGCAAGTTGAAACGCCTGTGACATCTTTTTCATGTTATGCATCTCTGGGGTCAATCCCCCCTTCCCCCCCAAGTAGGACACTTTTCTAAATTTTGCACGCACCCCTCATGTGATACATCGCTGGAAAAATCTTTGACCACGTATTCATGTTATGCATCTCCGGGGTCCATCCCACCATTTCCCCCCCTAATAGGGGCACTTTTCTAAATTTTGTTTTGACACCCCTCATGTCATATATTGTTGGAAAGGTATGTGACTGCTTAATCATATTAAGCATCTCCGATGTCCATCTCCCCACTTTGCCCCCCCCCCCCCAAAGGGTACTTTCTAAATTTTGCACACAACCCTCATGTTATATATCATTGGAAAGGTCTGTGACCACTTAATCATGTTATGCATCTCCGGGGTCCAGCCCGTCACCTCCCCCCCCAAGGAATACTTTCTAAATTTTGTTGACACCCCTCATGTCATATATTGTGGGAAAGGTCCGTGACTGCTTAATCATATTATGCATCCCCGATGTCCATCTCCCCACTTTGCCCCTCCAGGGGGTACTTTCTAAATTTTGCACACAACCCTCATCTTATATATCATTGGAAAGGTCTGTGACCACTTAATTATATTATGAACTCCGATGTCCATCTCCCCACTTTGCCCCCCCAAGGGGTGCTTTTCTAAATTTTGTTGACACCACTCATGTCATATATTGTTGGAAAGGTCTGTGACCACTTAATCATATTATACATCTCCGATGTCCATCTCCCCACTTTGCCCCCCCCCCAAAGGGTACTTTTTAAATTTTGCACACAACCCTCATGTTATATATCATTGGACAGGTCTGTGACCACTTAATAATGTTATGCATCTCCGGGGTCCATCCCGCCACTTCCCCCCCCCCAAGAGATACTTTCTAAATTTTGTTTCACCCCTCATGTCATATATTGCTGGAAAAGTCCGTGACTGCTTAATCATATTATGCATATCCGATGTCCATCTCCCCACTTTGCCACCCCAGGGGGTACTTTCTAAATTTTGCACACAACCCCCATGTTATATATCATTGGAAAGATCTGTGACCACTTAATCATATTATGCAACTCCGATGTCCATCTCCACACTTTGCCCCCCCCCCCAAGGGGTGCTTTTCTAAATTTTGTTGACACCCCTCATGTCATATATTGTTGGAAAGGTCTGTGACCACTTAATCATTTTATACATCTCCGATGTCCATCTCCCTACTTTGCCCCCCCAAGGCGTACTTTCTAAATTTTGCCTAATGTTATGTATCATTGGAAAGGTCTGTGTCCACTTAATCATATTATGCATCTCCCATGTCCATCCCCCCATTTTGACCCCCCAAGGGGTACTTTTCTAAATTTTGCACACACCCCTCATGTGAAATATCGATGGAACGGTCTGTGAACGCTTAATCATATTATGCTCCTCATTATGAAATTTGCCAAGTTAAATCAACTATAAATTTTATGTTTATGGTACTATCAAGTTGTTTGCCGTCAAATTTTGACGGGTTCCATCTAGTTATATTTAACATTCTTTAAAATAATGTTCCATTTTCTTTAGAAATGTACAGGCAAAATATTGTTTTTAGTATCATGTTTTTTATACATAAGATTTACAACCACTTGTTTCTTTCTTTAAATATGAGGACATGAATTTCAAATCTTACCTTATCCAAACTAAAAAAAATCCTGTTTTCTAGATCAATCTATTCTATTGTTAAATTTGCACTAAAAAATACTGCAATCCACAAAAACTAGTTTTAGCATATATTTCTGTCATTGTAACATCTTGGTTTACAATGAAAACCAATGGCTGCAGTTAGAGATTTTTTCCCAACATTTGATTTTCTGGATAAGGCGACATTTGAAACGCACGTCCTCACATATGTTGAGATATTCTTTTCTGTTACTAACTTTTTCCTTACTTTTGACAATGTAAATTCAATAAGTATAATGTAATTTTTTTCGTTAATATTTACAAAGTTTTTGTAACGTAATTATATATATATATAGATATATAATTGTGCGTGTGGGTAGGTGAAATTTTTTAGGGAACCGTGATAGTTTGATTTGTAACATAAGGCTGCGTTTTTAATTAAGTGGCGAAGTATTCGAAGTAAGCAGATATATAACAATTGAAAATATCATCTAATTACATTTGAGAGTTACCATATTGCAGACTTTGCTTTTTTGTAACAATTTCACACGATGCAACAGTGTTCCGAGAGAATGTAGGGCCCAGACAGAACAGTTGTTAGCATATTGGCTACACAATGAGGAGGTAACGCCGATGTTCCCAAGTGACTGTCCAATTTTTTCAGGAATTTCATTGTACGTAATTTGGGTCAGTTTCTTTTTAAAAGTTCTCCATGAAGGCTTCCCTCCTGCAGCAAATAAAAAAATAGACCTGCGCTCAAATGAAGAAATCTGTGAAATGAAACGATTACTTAATAATTAGTTCATTAATGAAATATTTCCATTTGTACTATAAATAAGTACGAATGTGATATTATTTATTTTAATTTAGAAAGTTTTAGTAATTTTGATAATAACCGGGTTAATCATATTGACCGTAACATATATATATATATATATATATGTGTGTGTGTGTGTGTGTGTGTGTGTGTGTGTGTGTGTGTGTGTGTGTGTGTGTGTGTGTGTGTGTGTGTGTGTGTGTGTGTTAGATTTTTTACGTGGATTTCATTTTTCACGAGAAACTGCCCGAAAAACTCACGAGAGACTGGTTAAAGATAGCAGTCAGTAAATCGAAAATCATGGCTCGGAATGAAGGAAAAAATGAACCCAATGGGAAGTTTCTCCATAAAAACTCAGCCAATCATCCAATAAATAGTTTATTCAGGACCAGGAGAGATGCTGGAACAATTCCTACAAGCATATAGCCGTCAGGCTTGACTCTAATTCACTATATCATTAACGGGATCTTAAGTGGCTGTTTAGAAATTCTAAGTCGTTCAAAAGCCAGGTAACATTTTGGTCAGCACTGCAAAACACGACAAAAATCTTCCCTCTGAACTCTTGCAATCAGTTTTTGTTAAATACGCGGAAAGTTACAGAAGCGACGTAACGTGTGCACGAGCCAATTAGTGAGAGACGAAATTAAGCTAAACGAATGACGTGCGATGGAGAAATTGCAACAAGAAGTAATTCCCATACCCTGCGGTGCATTGACTTTGAGGTGAAAAACGCAGCGCGCGAAACGAGCTCTTGGAATAAAAAAAAATTGCTTTTAAAAACATTCGAGATGACAAACTAGCGTCTCTCAGAATATTATAGATTGGATAGTTGATAAAAGTTACGAATGGACTTAAAGTTTTAGATTAAGATTTGGATTAACATAATTATTAATATACGTTTTATTAATTTTTACAGGACATTAAATAGGAATAAATATTATTAAGAAATAAGGAAATAATAAATAGGTCAGAATTTAGAATAATTTAAAGGAATATTGCGAAATAAAATTTTTATATAACATTTATATATATATATATATGGATGGGAAAAAATTTTTAGGAACTGTGACGATCTGATCTGTAACATCAGATTGTGTTTTTAACTAAATTGTGGCGATATTTTCGATGTAAGCAGACTTATAGTTTAAAATCTCTAACAGTTGTTTTTGAGTGTTAATATATTACAGACTTTGCTTACATTTTACAATTTAACAAAACAAATATGTAATCCTAAGGAAATGTATTGCCTACTGTACAGTAATAGGCATACTGGCTACAAATGGGAAGCTGAGGCCGGGAAACATAAGCCGGTACTTAGCTGTAACTGAAGCCAGCTTTAATAACTATAAATAAATAATAACATGAAAGAATAATAACAAAAACAAATGATAAATAACGCATTAATATAATAATTAATAATACAAATAATATTTAAATGTCTGATTTTTATTAAAGTGATGTTAGTACTATATTTTACAAGTTGTCAGCATCTTATATTAAAACTTGTCGTGATTCGAATCGTAAAAACAACGATGTTTATTCAAAGAAGTTTTTCGACAATCAGAAATAGCTGGTACTTTTAATCCAATGTATTTATTCCAGTAAGTAGCCTCTTACAGGTTTGACGGGCAAGATCATACTTTAAAAATACTCTTAACTTCGGCATATTACAGTTAACATCTTCAATGCATCTTCAAGCATGTAATGATACGTTGTCATTTAATTTTCCGAAAATTTGGGTTGAGTGGTTGAATAATAGTGGGATGCGGTCTGTAGATGAATCTAAAAGCGGTATTAAAATTAAAAGTATAGAGGGCGTTGTACCTCTTTCACATAGTGACTGTTCAGACTCTCTGGTTTTTAATTTTTATTTAATTTATTCTCACGTTTTTATGTACATTGTATTTGTGTTTATATTTATTCTGATGACGATTTGATGAACAAATCGAAACATGTAAATTTTAAATTTTAAATTTTAACATCTTTAATGTTTTTGTTTGACGTCTTTTAAGCAAAATAAAAGAGTTTTAGTGTATATTTAAAAGAATTTGAACTGATTCTAATCATTTTTTAGTATGTCCATATTTCAAAAATGAGTATGAACTGACTTTTATGTGCCCATATATGAGTATGTCCATGTTTCAAAATGAGTATGAACTGACCTTTATGTGCTCAGTTGTGAGTATGTCCATGTCCATGTTTCAATATTCTGAGTACTTCTGGTATTTCAGAATTGAAAGCATTGGGTCGTCATATTTGAAACAAAAAGTTTTATAACAAAATGAAAACATCGATTTCCTCAGATTTGAAAGCGTCATTTTTCTCAGTGTTATTTCCTTTGGGTTAGCACGTTGGCTTGGGATCACTCTCGTTTTTAAACTCCCCTCTGTATTCATGTGCACAATTGCATAAAACATTCTGAAACCGCTCGGAGAGACAGAATTTTTTATTCTTGTTGCTTGAAATAGTTGTTGCAATTATCATGTGGGTTCCGCCAAACACTTTTTGCATACTTAACTGAAAACTTCTATTTTAAGACCTATATGAGCAAATTGAATAATTAAGGTGGTTTCCCATGGGATGCATGGGATATCTCAGACTTCTGATTGATTCCAGTAGATGTAATAAAGGTGTAAAATAGAATAATAAAATTGCGTAGTCTCTCAAGCTGCTATTTTTATTTGATAGAAACATTCTAATGATTTTCAATTCCCAACCGTGAGCAATAAAGCAATAATGATTTAATAATGCGTTTCCAGATCATCATGTATATATATATATATATATATATGTAAACTTTTTACGAAGATGATTTAATATTCCACGAGAAAATGGCAGTTTGTCAAAGATGGTGAATGATTGCAGTCTATATCAAGAATCACGGCGAGGAGGTTAGGCAATGATGAAACACCATAAGAATTTCTCCAATAATGAGCACAGAAATTTCCAGATAAATTGTTTATTAATGAACAGGAGCTATACCAGTAACAGTTCCCACAGTATCAGGCATACACCTATAGCCCTCAGGCTTGACGATAACTCACTACATCATTTAATAGATCGTAAGAGGCTGTTGTGAAATTCTAAGTCAGTAGAACACCAGATAACGCTTTGGTCAGCACTTCCAAACATGACAGAAATCTTCTCTCCAAATGCTTGCAAGTGAATTTTGTTAACGGCGAGTAGAGTTATTGAAACGACGTAACGTATGCACAAGCCAATGAGTGACAGACGAAATTAAGCTAAGCGAATGAGGTGCGATGGAGAAGATTTAACAGGAAAGAATCCCTATCGTAGCTGCGCATTGATTTTGACGTAAAAAATACCCAGCGCGCAAAGCAAAGCATGGAATAAAAAAATAGCTTTTAAAAACATTCGAAATGACAACAAGCGTCTCTCAGAATTTTATAGATTGGGGAGTTGATAAAAGTTACGAATGAACTTAAAATTTTAGATTAAGATTTGGAATAGGATAATTATTAATATACGTGTTATTACTTTTAAAAAGACTATAAATAGGAATAAATATTATTAAAAATTAAGGAAATAATGACTATGTCAGAATTTAGATTAATTTAAAGGAATAATGCGAAATAAAGTTTTTATATAACATATATATATATATATATATATAATAAAGCATGGCATAAAAACTTTATTATTATATATACTTAAAAAATATTTTTATTAAACCATATTTATAAAATCTAAAGAAACGAAAATAAATTTGAGTTTTCCACCATAACTTGCCGAGTCCATTGTTTTCAGATACTCAGCATGCTGAATATATTAGCAATAAATTTTATTTTATGTTCTCATTAGTGTCACTGGTGGCATTGATTCTTCCGGTTTTAATGCAACCCTTGAAAAAAATGTTGAAAAAGTTTTGTTCATCAAATTTCTTTTGGGATTATAAATAAATTATTTTGTTTAATAATGCGGGCAAAACATAAAGAATACATTGAAGTTATCGATGAAAATATTTATAAGCAAGAGTTTTAGCTATTTTAAATTATTATAGATAATTATTATTTAAATTATTATTACCATTTATGTATCCTTTAGATTTACGTACCATTTATGTATCCTTTAGATTTTCGAATATATAAATATTTTTAGTAATATACTTTGATAAATTGTGCTTACGTTTTATAAAATGTATTAGTATCAGAATTTATACATTCATATATATGGAAAATCCTGTTTATACAAAAACATCATTCATTTATGCTGATAAAATCATAAATAAACTATACGTTCTACAGTAATGAAAGTTCTTATCTAATAAAAAATGAAGACTATATTGCTACGAAGGAGAATGTCTTTTGTTTATGAATGATTTCCGTCACGTGATTAGAGCTTAAACTTATTGAATATACAGACTTTTTGTACTCGCATAATACATTATTTTCAATAATTACATTGCTTTTTCCGATTTCGAATTCATCCTTCTAGAAGACTTTTGTAAAATGATTTGCATAGTACATTTTGTTACGGATTTTAAAACACTAAATAATTTGTTTAATAGCTCATAGCAAAAATTAAACATTATTTTGAAATTATCGACAAAAATATTCATAAAGAAGCAGCATCATTTATTTTACTTGAAATGCTTACTTATTTTTGGTAAAAAGTGTCATTCAAATAATAGAAACTTAAGAAGATGTAGGAGGCATTAAATATCTTTTTTCCTCCTTAACGTTTATCAAAATGTATTTCGTTTTAATCGAAGGACTCTATAATAGTAGTAATATTATATACAAACTCTTGTTTTTCTTCGACAACTATTTTAATGTACTCACCGATTTCTTATTTTGTAGATAAATGTGTTTTAACCAAATTATGAGGTTATGTTTAATCTTTGTAACTTTTTTTAATTTTTAAACAACTCTGTGCCTGTAAATATCCGTACATAATTCAGTTATTTATCCATATAAAATAAATAATATTATTATTAATAAGTAAGTAACTTTAATTTTAACGGCGTATTAAGTGTTTGTTACAATCTGTAATATATTTATCTGTATGTCTCGTAACAACGTTAAATAAATAAGATTGGCATTATCAATAAAACAAAGCCTTAAACAAAATTACTATTTATTCAAAATAGTCCAAGATCCGGCCGTCGATTTACCTATGTATAATATACAAGGAAAATTCGGCCGGCATAAGTAAGCCCTAACAAAGATCTATAGGAAGCCACCTTTTTTAATTATTTATTCCTGCCGGGTCATGGATTTTTTGCGTCACTTCCGGTATCAATTTTGAGTGTTTGCCTATGTATCGAATACAAGGACCGTACATACATCACAATGTAGGTATCAAAATGTACATTAAGAATATACCGGTCTGCCAAGTCTAATCTTGCCGGAACCAGGTGGCAGACTTACTTTTATGACGTCAATTTTGAGTGTTTACCTATGTATCGAATACAAGGACCGTACATACATCACAATGTAGGTTTCAAAGGGTACATTAAGAATACATATGTCTGCCAGGTCCAATCCTGCCGGAACCAGGTGGCAGACTTACTTTTATGACGTCAATTTTGAGTGTTTACATATGTATCGAATAAAAGGACCGTACATACATCACAGTGTAGGTATCAAAATGTACATTAAGAATATACCAGTCTGCCAAGTCTAATCCTGGTGGAACCAGGTGGCAGACTTACTTTTATGACGTGAATTTTGAGTGTTTACCTATGTATCAAATACAAGGATAAAACATACATCACAATGCAGGTTTCAAAGTGTACATTAAGAATATACTTGTCTGCCAGGTCTAATTCTGCCAGAACCAAGTGGCAGACTTTTGGTATAAATATATAAACATAAAAAGGAAAATGTCAATAAGAAAGAAATTTTGCATTTGTCTAGAGCGTCTACTTAAGAGCCTACATCAGTCATAAGAAAAAACACTCAAGCTAATGTTAAGTCTATGGGAAGGTTCTTGCGCGATTTCTCGCTCGCATTTTAATATTTTTAAATGATTTGTTTTTGCATAGGATACCTGAGGTCGATTTCTAACGTTGTTAGTTTTTACTTTGTCGATTTTGTTTTTTTTTTATATAAGGGTAGTTTCACTTTCAGAACCGGTTCAAACCGGTTCCAAAATTGAAAATATCCGCTTATAAAAAAACTGTAACCAAAATCAAAAAAGTAAAAACTAACAACGTTAGAGATCAACCTCAGCTATCCTATGCAAAAAAAATCATTTAAAAATATTAAAATGCGAGCGAGAAATCGGGCAAGAACCTACCCATAGACTTAACATTAGCTTGAGCGTTTCTTCGCGTGACTAGCGTAGGCTCTTAACCTTGTCACAGAACTACATAATTCTTTTCTAGGCTTTGATACCCATTGAAATGTATGTTTAAACTTTCTATTCGATACACTCAAAATTGACGTAATAAAATTAAACGTCATGTATGCCATCTGAAGTTGGGGAGAATTAGATTTGGCAGAAACGTATATTTTTATTGTATACTTTGAAATGAACGTTAATATGCATATTTCATACTTTCATCATCGAAATTCACGTAACAAAAGTAAGTTTTCGTTCTGGTTGTGGCATTATTAGACATGGCAGGCCTGTATATTCTAAATGTACATTTTTAAATCTACATTGTGATGTATGCACGGTCCTTGTATTTGATACATAGGTAAACAGTCAAAATTGACGTCATAAAAGTAGGTCTGCCACCCGGTTTCGGAAGGATTGGACTTGGCAGACCGATATATTCTTAATGCACACTTTGAAACCTACATTGTGATGTATGCACGTTCCTTGTATTCGATGCATAGGTATACACTGAAAATTGACGTCATAAAAGTAAGTCTGCCACCTGTTTCCGGCAGGATTGAACCTGGCAGACCTATATATTCTTAATGTACACTTTGAAACCTACATTGTGATATATGTACGGTCCTTGTATTCGATACATAGGAAAACACTCAAAATTGACGTCATAAAAGTAAGTCTGCCACCTGGTTCCGGCAAGATTAGACGTGGCAGACCGGTATATTCTTAATGTACATTTTGATATCTATATTGTGATGTGTGTACGGTCCTTGTATTCGATACATAGGCAAACACTCAAAATTCATCCCGGAAGTGACGCAAAAAATCCATGACCCGGCAGGAATAAATAATTTAAAAAGGTGGCTTCCTATAGATCTCTGTTAGGGCTTACTTATGCTGGCCAGATTTATCTTTTATCTTATACATAGAAAAATCGACGGCCAGCTCTTGGTCTAAAAGACGTTGAAAAGTAACACGTTTTAACAAATCAAAGTATTCCCAATGAGTTTAGAAATTGTGGCTGAAATTGTTTATATAATTTCGATAATTTATATCGCATTTCCTTGACAGCATTTGTATGTAGTCCCATGTATAGGTATGAGTAAACGGAAAATAGAGGAAAGAGTTGAAGAACATGAATGTGATATAAGATTAAGTAAAGAGACTACAGCAATAGTGTGACTAATCAATAAATCACTAATACAGGAATTTTTTTAAGAAGTACAGAAACTTTCAAATTATATCAATTTAAATTAAGCATTAATGCGTAGAGCTATTGAGATTAGTACAGAAAAATCAGAGATCTGCAATGATGTATTGTACGCTACAATCGAAAACAGATGGCACCATATTTTAGATTTTACAAAGACCAGAAAACTAAAATTAAAGCAGATGGCGATGAAAAATTGTCATTAAACTGAAAAGGTCCGAGAAGATGAGGTGAAAATATTTTTTACGACACATATGACGGTTTTAAAGAACTGACTTTTCCTGTCTGGAAGATAGTTAAGTATTAAAAAAAATGACATCTACAGAAGTTCTATGTGTGAAAAAGAGTTTTAATGTCTGTAAATAGGTAATGTGAAGTAAATTATAATTCGAGTATCTTCTCAACTATTGATGTTAATTGCTTAAATCTGGTTTTCCAATATGTTAGGTGTTTTTTAAGTTATTTATTTGGATATTTGTTTTATCGTTTTAAACTCTAAAGTTCCGAAATGTTTTCTGGAAGAGTTGTAAAGTGTTTCAAAACATATTCTTTACGTATGATTTTACATTATTGTTAATTTTGTTAAGAGTTTTTAACATGAATTAAATTTGTTTTTCGATGTGATATGTGTAAATAAATATCTATATATAATATAAAAAATAGGACAGCACAAACGAGTACAAACACATTACTCTCTATGAATAAGAACTATTTAAAATGAATTTTAAACTGAGTGTATACGTTTTTCTGGTAAAATAAAATTTACTGTGCTAAGTTATGTGTGTATAGTATAAGTAACTTTAAATTCAGTGTGGCACACAAGTGTAGGGATATATTGCCTCACAAAGACTGTTACATATTCAGAAGTGTTTTCAGCTATGTTCTGTATTTTGTAAGCTTAAATAAATTTTAATATACAATTTGACGAATATAAATATTTATACAATATATATACAGGGTTGCACCAAAAACTTTTTGGCATTTTTCTTAAAAAAAAAAAAATAGACTAAAAATCTGCAACAGATGCAGATGTTTCCTGGTTGGCAGTAAATATCGTTATTTGGATTGGATAGGGTATTTTCAACAAGGGATGCTGGAGCTAATAAAGTCACCGTGTAAAACATACCCGTAGATACACTAGAATCCAGAAATTGCACATATATTCTAATGTGAAAACGTAAAATTAATGATGCAACAGTTAATTTAGAAGGACAGAACCTCCTCGAAGATAAGTACATATTATCTTAAAAGTTTATAAGAAAATCAGTTTTCCAGTCAGTATTCATTATCTGAAATCGTATTGAACGTAACAGATCTTTAATTTAGATTTGCCCATTCATTAAAAAAGATTGTATGTTTATAAATCCATATAAGATAAAAGAAAATAAATTTCAGAAATAATTTGTAAGAATTTAATATCATATAAATCACGATTAAAATAAACATATATTTTGACTAGCTGACGTCTATTTTGGCCCATCTTCTGCAGATTTACTAATACTTTTCATTGTTATATTTAAACAAACATTGAAAACTATAACTATTTTAGTAAGATAATGTAAATACTAGCATAAATTGATTATCCGCGAATGAAAATGTTAATTAATTGACAATACTCTTTATAGAGTTCGAACAAAGTATAGTTAACGGAACAAAGAATTTCCTATGGCAAACTACGATTCACTTTTGAGAAAGGCAAGAGGCGATTCACCTTTTGTCTTCAGAACTAATCTTGAATCCTTATCCTGAAAAGGAAATTTATACAGTTATTGGATTTTCTGAATGTCTGACAAGGAACTTTATTATTGTTCTGAAAAAAAAAAATAGAAATAGAATAAGAATCGTTATATATTTTGCATAGCTGTTTTCGATTTATTTTAGGTCATTTCTCGTGTCACATCAAGATCACTTACGTTGCATCATTATATTAAAATTTGTTTGGATTTGTTGCTATATTTTTAAGATGGAATGTAAACTATTACTTTCTAATTAATGTCACAGCAAGTTTTTATAAAAGAAGATCTACTGTAATATTCGATAAAGGAATAATTTCATAAACAGAAGAATATTAGTTTTGGCAGAAATTGAACGATAAACAAATATGATTATTTGAAGTAATATATTATGAGTGATTTGTTGATATATACATTATATTTTGTTTTCCTAATCATAAGTGGATTTTTCTGTGATAATAAAAGTAATTATATTTAAATAACATTATTGTTGAAAACATTATACATGAAAATTAACTTGTAAAATTCGATATATGTTTAGGAAAGTATATGATATGTAAAGTGAGTGTATTACTAAAAGACCAAGCAGACACCAAAAACAAACTACAGTAAGTAAGTTAAATGTAATAAGAATGCATAGATGATGCGTGAATGTTGATCTGCGTTTACTATTCAGTAATTTTTGTGAGTATCTAAATTTAAATAATACTTCTATCGAATTTAAATAGTTATTTGCTGATGTGTGTTACATTTTAAAGTCTATAAATATTCCTTGAATTTGACTTCCTCTCGGTAATATTACTTTTTCAATAAATTAACTTATATTTTAATAACAACGTTTTATTTTACTACCTTTTGACAATTTTTAACCAGAAAAAACAAATATATATCATTCTAGAGTATTTGAACTAAACAATTCATAATCTCTCTAGGGTATACATAGAAGGCATACGTAATGGTTACGTGCGATATATTAAGGCCAGGACAGGATGTTTACGTATGTAGTTAACAGAATTATTATATGCATAATGTAACTGATTATAGTTGCTCGCGCTCGCGTTAACATTTCAATTGAAATTGGAAAGCTTAGTGGAAAACATATTATGTTGTATTTTCAAAAAAATTGTTTTTTTTTTATGGATGAATGTTTTATGTGCTGTTCAGTCATATGATAAAGCTAAAATACTAAGATTCTAATAAGTCTTGAAGATCTGATATATTATGTATTGATATTTAATATTTTAATATTTAATAATTTAAATAATATTAATATTTTTTAATATTTGAAACATAAAAGGATATAAGATTTTTTAGAAGAATTTAGAACAGAAATTATGTTTTTTTTCAAAATAAATAAATAAATAAATAATTAGCATTAAATTTCTGTAATTTTCTCATACACAATTCTACATAGTGCATTTATCATTATACATCATTATACGTACCGAGCTGAAATATCTTCTCTCTAGAAGTGTTTATCACGTGACATTTAAACACTGCACCATAAATATAAAAAATGCATTAACCACGGCATTTTTAATCGACCTTCACATGTTCTTGGAAGATTGTTTTCTATAAAGCCTCGTTACAAAAAGTACTTTAAGCAGAAATATACATGCTATTGCTTTATTATAAATTGCACTTCCAGAATACAATAGAGTTAAATTGTGTTGTCAAACTTAATGTTGCATATAAATTTTATTATATTTGAAATTGTGTAACGCTATTAAAATGTATTGATTATATATTTACCGCATTGATTGTAATGTTACGGAATTTTTTAAGAGTCCCGATAAACTAATCATAAATGGTACATTTCATTTTTAATACTGGCCATGTCATGATGAACCTTAATAACGTATATAAATTGCATGGAGCACCGAGTATATTTACACGAGTTAAAGCATGGACAGGCGGGCAGAAAAATCGAATTCATAAAAACGTTTCAACTATGTTGGAAAGTGTTAAAAACACCATTACAACAGTATAAGAAAACATGCATCTGTTCTTCTACAACACGATAGTAAATTGTCTTTTCAAAATATACACTGAGCACAAATATTTGAGATTAAAAAATATTTTCATTTTTAACGTTTTTGTTTGTTTATTTTTAAATTATCTTTTAAATATCAATAAAATAAAGTCGGAAATTATTTTTTATAAGTTATACGGTTTGTTGTTCTTTTGAAGTGTATATTTGATCTTATTATGTAAAAAAAAAGTTTACATGTATTTGAAAGTACTTTTTTAAACCAAATACAAATGAATCTAGATTAGAATAATATTTAAAATAATTTTCTAACCATTATTTTAAATACGTTAAGTCATAGTACATTATTACACTTTAAAATTTATAATAAAAAAGGAGCTAACCAAAATTATGCTGTTTTTACACCGAAACGAAACATATTTTTGTATATCGGGAAATCATTTAAGAACCTCTTTATGAATTTCAGTTCATTCCGTGATAATCAACAACGCAACTTGTAATACTTACTAAACTAAAACACAGACAAGTGCTTCTAATAACAACACTGCTTGAAGTTCTAACAGACCAATTACGCAATTTGTTTGGAATACTAAATTCAATGTACACATACTATATTGAAAATAATATATATTTTTTTAAATGTAACCTAAGATTTTTGCAACAGAATTCTATATAAAAAAAAGTTGAAATATGCTCTTGCAAAATTATAGCTATTTTCGCAAAATATTTTCTGCGTTATGCTTAGTAACTACATGAATTTCAATCTGTTTTACAATTATACAACAACGATAAGAAATAAATTTAACATTAGAATTTCAACCATTTACACCATCATAAATCCTGAATTAATGGCCTAATGAACTCCTATCGTGGTATATCTAAACCAAAATTCACCGTAGAATCCATATATGTTATCCAAATTAGTTGCAAAAAAACTCAATACTATTGGAGTTTTTGAAATTTTTACACGAAAATAAAATGCGGAATGATAGTATTGAAAATTTAAAATTTTGTTACAAATTTCAAGATGTAGACAATCTTGGAAGCATTTTTAAATATAGCATTAATTATTAGATGTTATTACTAATCGGTTGGTACAAGTCACACTTTTTAAGTGATGATTTGCCACAACAGGAGGTATCCTTTTTCGCCACACCTATATAACAGATGTGCTCTTTTTTTATATAAAGCTGTAGATGTTTAGAAATTGTAAAGAAAAATATTTTTCAAACATGTTATCTCTATTTTTTCCTCAGAAAATCTTATTTAGAAATTTTTAAGCAAAACATTTAACTGTTTACTTTTCAACTGACAGTAGTTCTGCTGTTACATTATTGAAATAACTTATGTAATAGAGTTTGTAGAAACATTGCAATAAATGACCATCTTATGACTAATATTTTTCATCTGGTTTCTGAGAATAAATCATTCTAATAATCTAGAGGGGGAAAGATTCAAGTACTTATTGATCTTATTATACCAGCATCTACACTCCTTCAGGAAATTAACAATACCTTATATTATGTACTTTATTTACATTGGAGCTATATGAATTCATTAGTCTCTTTTGAACAGAAATCTTGAGAATGAATATAAAATGCAAAGTACTATTATAACTTCATTTATAACAACAAGTATAATTTAAATTTAAAGAATGAATAAAAACAAAAACAAAGCTTTGATTTAAATACAATTTATCAAACCTACGTAGTAAATTCCTAACAATTTTCTTTTATATATTCTTGTATCCATACAATACAGAAATTATGTGGCTAGATGATTAAAAAAAAACCTTTTTTTCATCAAAAGCTCACTCCTTCATAAACATTCCTATTTTAAATCATTTTTATTATTAATTAATTCAATCACTTACTTTGGCAAAACAAAAAAAAAAAAATAGCATGGTTTTTCTTAGATGCTCAAAACAATCTACGTGCACTTTCAAGTAGGCTCTCCACTACTGCTGTTGTGCAACTACCTGGAGTCACTGAGCGCTCACTTTACTCCTTCCCCCTAAACCTCTATGTGCGCAATCTCTCCGACCGCGCCATCTCTCCTGGCTTTACCTTACATATAAGGAAGTTCGGAGCATTCTGGCACTAAAAATTTGTTTGTCGGTTTTTAAACTCCGAAATTCTGTAAAATTCAAAATATCATAAATCAGCGAGTTTTGCTCATGAAAGAATTAGATTTTTAATGTTTTACTTATATTTGTATGGAGAAAATATTTTAGATACAAATTATAGGATCCAGATACTGTTAAAAAATATACATTCGATTTTAATATTTATGCAGCCTTTTGTTAAATAAATGCCGTACATATTAGCTGTATTTAATTTGTATACTTTTTAAATTCAAATTGTTTTTCTATCATATGCGATTTGAGAGGCACCTGCCATAATAACTAATTTCAATCAGCCGGTATGTGGCCGGTATCAGCCGGTATGGTACATGATCCCAACGCTTTATGCGGTTTTAGTTAATGCGATTTTCAGTTAGTGAGGGAAAATTTATTTAATAATAGGGGCTTCCTTGAATAATAGGGGTAAAATTCCGATTAATACGCAAAGAACGGAATGGGTGATCCTCATTATTTCCCTATCCAATTGTTGCCGAATTGTTGAATAAAACAAAATTTCGGCAAGAAATCAGACCCATAGTGCGACAATCCGACAGGATCATTATTCATGGGGCGACATAACATTGAAATGCATGAAATGAGTTTGGAAAGTCGATTTGCATAATACGAAAACAACTTTTTTTGATTTTGAAGCACCAGTGTATAATGCTATCAAATAGATTGTATCATTCGGGAAAGAATTGTTTTTAACAATATCTATACCACAACAGTACGGGAATTTTTGGAATCGCATTCAAAATTATTTTCCAATGACGGGTTTATTGAACTCGAAACACAAAGACCGTACGTGGAGCAACAGGAAACAAACGAATATGACGCGCGAACGTTGAAAAGGAAAATTTAGTTAAATATATTTTTAAATAATTAGATTTCGTCAAATAGAATTTGATAGCCATTATTCAGTTCCTATTTTTTTTTTATTATTTAGAGGTATGTAAGATTGATGTACTCAAATTGTAATGCAATAAGTTAAAAATCAAATTATGCAAATTTTTAAGAATTAACCTAATAATAAGGAAGCTAATAAAATATAAATTTATAGTAAGGCAGAATTATTGGAATTTACAAAAATTACTTAAAATTGACTTATTTATTTTTCTTTATTGAAAATTATTGAATTTGGTCACAAATTTATGTTAATAGAAATTCATACAAATTAGATAAAGTTTATTTAAAATATTATGTATAAAGCTGTAGTATGATCCAATAATAATGTATTAAAAATAATGCAGTAGTACATTATTATATAATTTATTTTTGTACACTGGGTTTTTACTAATTCTGGCTGTGCATCTATTGTAGATTTTCCTATTGTGGGTATGTTTTTTTTGTTTCTCTTTTATTAGTACGACAATATAGAGGCATTAATTAACTCCACTAATTGAGGAAGATCTATATATATGTACTAGCTGTTACCCGTGACTTCGTTCACATATCATTAAAAGAAGAATAACTGCATTAATTAAGCAAAATATTTCATTCCCGTTAATTATAAACGTAAATAATTAACTAACTCTTTATCACATTCCATAGGAGACAATACAGTATTTCTATGATATAGAGGCCTTGACATAACTAAGTTTTTAAAAAGTGAAATTTTGTGACAAATAATCACGAAAAGGAAACTGCAACCAGTGAAAAAAGGCGACCCAAATAAAATCGCGGAAATCGGCGAATTATATAAAAACATATGTCAAGTTTACCTGGTAAACCATTTTACCTTTAACGCCTTTGTGAAACGTTTTAATAGCAATCCTTCAAAGAAAATGGAAATAGTATATTCTTTTTCATTAAGTTCAGTTCTTGTGAATAGGAAGCAATTATTGTAGACCTAAATGCAAGGAGTTTAAATTTGCCTCCTTGATTTAATCTATAACTGAAAAAAAATCTTTATTTCTAAATGAAAATATGTTGACAGACGATTTTTGTTCTCCAGAATAAATTGATTCATGAAGTTTGAATATGTGAAAATACGTTTTTATTTTTAAAAATTTTTACTGTAATCAAGATTTTTTTTTTCTTTCACCATCTATTCAAATTGAAAATAAATTCTTTCTTTTTTTTAATGAGAAAAAAATATATTAATCCGTTTTATTTCTTTTATTTAATCCACAAAAATGGAGTAATTTAGTTGCCACTTTTAGAGAAACTTCGTTAAAATTTACAATAAATAAATAAATAAATACATAAATAAAATAAAATAAAATAAAATAATATTAATAATATCTTGGAATTGAAATCATTTTTTTAAATTCTGAGAGTTTATGACATCTTCGGATGAATGATAACCAGTGTTAAGTAAATCGCGTTGTGTTCAACTATCTAAACAGAGTAAGTTGCGAAATACAAACAGGTGGTCAGATTTTAATATAATAGATTCGTATTTATTTTTATTTTCCTAATAATCATGGTGTGGTTTTTGGCAAAAAACTCTCATCTGTATGTAACTGATATTCATGCTTAATAATCGATATAGATAAAAAAAACTTTTCAATTTTCCGTTTTAAATATGTCGTGAAACTAATCTACTTACTTTACTTACTGATCCTTGTATCATTAATGTACGGAATTAATTCCCGCTCCTTGTAAAACACATTTGAAAATTCCCGTTTTATTTCAAATATGGCGTCACATTTTCCTCAGAGAAATCTCTTTTTAATGCCATAATTCTTGTTTATTTTCTTTTTCTGGCAATCAGGACGTAAATTTTAGAGGAAACTCACATTTGTATGTAACTGCTACTGAAGCTAATTATTAATCAGTATCGATAAAAAATATTTCAGTTTTTCATCTTAAATATTACGTCCATTATCTATCTACTTTCATTATACATTGATATTCATGGTACTTGTATTATTACGACTATTTGAAAATACATGCTTTATTTATGAAGTCATATTTGTCCAAGCCGAGGAGGATCATTTTCATAGTTCCATGGTCCAAGCAAAATCTATTTTTAAGAATATAATTATTGTTCATTTTTCCTTCTAAATGTAAAGCAGTTTTTGACAGAAAAAGATCTTTTTAATGTAACCGATATTCATACTTCATGTATAATAACAAATACTCCATATTTTTGTTTCAAATATCACGGAAATTCATCTTCTTTTGAATTATTTTTCATTTTCATTTTGCACGTGAAAATCGTTCAATTGAAAAGTAATTGTTGAGGAAATATTATTTTTCCGTGTTTTTATTAATTGGCAACGATCAAAGCCCTAGACCCAACGATAAAGTAAAATGGTTAAATTTTATGGGAAAATGTCCATTTATTCTCTATGAAAATAACGAAATTTTGAATTATTAAGAAAAATATTTGAATAAAATGAACAAAAACTGGCCTATGTTCATTTGAGGGTTATAGTCAACGTATATGCAAAGATACAGGATCATTAAATGCTCCATTTTGACGCTGGCTTCAGCCTAACATTTGCACACAATCAGATATATAATATTATTAGGATACATATATACCCTCATATATTTAAACTGAAAAAAAAAATCTATCTGCTCTATAATTTAAACATTCAATAACGTTCGCTTGGCTTTGTTCTTTGCAGAATAGTAGACGCTTTAAATCGTATTATTTTCTAAAGTTTATTTTGATTCTGCCTTAAAGGATACAGTGTTGCGTGGCTCTATTAATGCACTTATTCCCTTAATCAATGTAATCGAACACATCTCTACTTCAAACGAAGATGGATATACTTTTTGTATAGAGGTTTCTCATATGTAAATGGCTACCCTTCGTAGTATTTAAAAGTATTGTTCCTGTGGCAATATACTATGTGCTATCAGATGGTGCACAGCAAGATTATATTTTATTTGGGAGAAGCAGTTAAAACGCAATATACATGAATGGTAAAAACGAGAAATTAATCTAGTACTTTGCTGATCTTAAATAAGAAATAAACCAGTAACTAAATTTCCGGATTAATTGTAACGCATCTGCACCACACAGGGGGATACTTCAGAATGTTCAGAAGCATTGGGTTGTGACAGATTCATTTCAGTCGAACAAATCATTTTTTATCTTGATTTAGCGGATAAAATAACCTTCAGCATCATCGCTACAAAACTTTAAATCCATAGACATAACATATCACACAATTGGGAGAAAGATACATTCTAGTTACCTCAGATGGATAAGTGATGTAGGTGTTACCCTAATAAGTGATACATTATACTGGGTGTCCCAAAAGTCCTTAATACATTGTAAAAGTCAATAAAGGATCAAGCAACTGGCGAACAAAAGTGCGGTTTGGACAAAAATACTTCTTAAAACCTGGAATTTTGTATAAGCAAATAAAAAAATTAGTTACAAACAATTCTCGTAGATGGCGCTGCTTCTTGGAAGTCATCGGATAGGTAGAATTCCTTTATACATAACAATGGTGAAAGCCTCACAATGCGTTTGCACAGTTTTTGTCCAAACTATGGCAACCCATATTCCAGAACTCGCTCGACATCCCTAGTTTGTTTAGACGAGTGGGTATAGATGGACAAGTATTGTTAACTTCTGAAATGTGGGTTGCCATAGTTTGGACAAAAACTGTGCATACGCACTGTGCATCTTTCGTCATTGTTATGCATAAAAGCATTCTACCTATTCAATAACTTTCCAGAAGCAACGCCATCTATGAAAAAATTTTGGAACTAATTTTTTTATGTGTTTAAACAAAATTCCAGATCATAAAAAGCATTTTTTGCCCAAACCACACTTACTTACACCAATTGCTTCATCTTTTATTAAATTTTAAAATGTGTCAAGGAATTTTGGAGGAATCTGCGGTAATGTGTATAGTAAGGGGTAATGTCATCATTTGTCTCAAAATGTTTTTTGAAATTTGAATCCTTTTAGCTTATAATTTTGTGGAAAATTTCAGTAAAAATGTGTTTATTACTAAATTTTAAAAACTTTAATGTTTCTGTTGCCACATCTTAAAAAAGATCTGCACAAAAATGAAATATATATAACAAAACGTAGACATATTCTAAAATGTGGCTTTTTGGACTTTATAATATCCTGCGTTATTTTAATATTTAACATACTTTCATAAAAGTATGCGTGTTATCACATTTAGCATAAAACGTATAGTTTTATACAATGAATTTTAAATTAGCTTCAGAGTCCTTCATTTTGGACAACAAATTAAGTTTCGAGATAGATATTTTCCCAGGTAAATTTTTTATTTGATTTTTAAGTACGTGTTATATAAGTTATTTTTTAGATTTCGCAATTTAGAGATCTGATGCCAATCAATATACAAAGAATGAAACAGTTTCTCTTATTTTCACAAAGAAAATATGTGGCAATAGAGATTAAAAATTTAAGTACAGGTCACCATATTAGCAATTTATGGTCGCAAAGCACACAGAGTCACATTGTAGTGATTGTCGTATCACCGGATTGAGCGAGTGAAACTCACATATTACTGTTAAATTGGGTACTCTGATATACTGAATGCCAGCATAACGGTTTAAAGGAAGGAAATCCCCAGCGCCCTTTGTTAGTACTTGTAATTTTAACTATTTATGAGCCCACCAGGTGGTTGTGAGGTCTTTTCTCGAAGGAGATAAAAAAAGGACGTTGAAAGCAAACCACTGTCGCGCTCGTTCACTTAACCGGTTGGAGTATTTCATACACCCTTTCCTTACCATATATCCTTCGTCCAGGTAAATGGTCGCAACAAGAACAAACCAACTTTACGATTTATGATGCTTGAATCACTCAGGCTCCTACTATTGTGATCAGCGTATACACGATTTATAAATGCGAGGAGCACAGGGTTGCTATATTTTTATACTATTCCGTTTTTCTTTATTTTAACGAGCAGAATCCTAGATTAACTCTGTTGAAAGCGGTGTGGGTTTGCTAATTTTTTTAGTAATTTTGATTTATAACTTTTTTAATTATTTTTAAAAAGTTAGCATGAAAAATGTACCAATAAACAGTTCCTAGGCTTAATGGCTGGCTGTACACAAGCGAGTGATTTCATTTCATTTCATTTCGTATTATTTGCATTCCAGTATACTTACATATATCTGTTTCATGTATTCTTTCAATGTTGAAGAAGTGCAAAATATTTAAAAAATATCCTCTGATACAAAATTGCCTCATCAAATGTATTCCAAATAATATTACACACATAACACTATACGAGAAAAAATGTATGTGAAAGATAAATAGATTTGAAGTTGGCTTTATTAATTTTTTGATTTTTTTTTCTTATTATAGTCATTTTAAAATAAGTAACCCTATACCTTTATTTTCTTAAAAATCCCGTGAAATTTATTAAGGGGTGTAATTTTTTTGTGTGTCATTATTGGGTTTTATTTTATGTAACACCTTTCACATCCTGTTCTCTTTAAATAACTGCAAATGCTTTATTTTATGAAACATTAATTTCCTTTACAAAAAACGTTTTCATTACTTGTTACTGTTTTATATAAAAATCATTTTTCTCAGACTATTGTATAAAAATTTATTACGTTTATCAAGTGTAGGATTTTTTTTCATAATTTAAATGCATGATATTATTTGAAATGTAATGAGGTATTGTTTTTTGTTTTAAGAAAAACAATTTATTTCTTAATACTACTTTTAAAAACCAAAATTTAATCCAATTAAAATGTCTTCAATGAAAGAATATAGTTTGTTAATTAAAACGAAAATATCGTTCATATAAGACTCTTTTTTTAACTTGAAATAAATATTAAAAATATTTTTATTTTTATTTTTTTGTTAATTGGTAATTTATATTAATTTATGAAAAAAATTCTTTTCATTATAACAGAAAAATCAGCATGTTATAATGAACACGTTTCAATAATTTATACGTTCTTTAGTTTTTTTTTTTTTTTTTTTTTTTTAAAAGAGACATTCTTTAGACAATACTAAAATAATTTAAAAGATTAGCGTACAAATATTATAATCGACCAAGTAATATTTTTGTATATAGACAAAACATGTCTAAAAGTACGCTTGACAAAAATTCCAAACACTGACACTAGTTATTTGTAGCATTTAAAAATTATCAAAACCCTTAGGGCATATCTGCAATACATTCTAATATTTGTAAAGAATGAACTGGATGAAAGCATTGTATTGTGAAATAAAATAAAAGCAATATGTTTTTTTTAATTCTATAAGAAAAAATGCATTCATATATTGATTTCTGTAAAAACTTTAAAGATTTTTTTTCTGATGTATATAGAAAATAAATTTATTTAACAAATAACTTAGAACAAGTAACAAAAAATGGTAATGTCAATACATTCAAGTCATGAAATGCATCCGTTAATTTTTTGCAGATTGACGACCCACTTAATGTTCATAACGAGTATTTGCTTTCAGTTAATTGCCTTTTTCACTGTAACACATTTAATACACTCTTATAATAAATAAATATTGTAACATTATTAAAATATACCGCAAATAATTCTCCAACTTAGATGGTAATGTAAGGTATTCTTTTGATTGCCCCTGTAAACGAACTATAAATTCCATATATTCATTTTCAATACCGAACATACTCTAATAAACCTCAATAACCTATATCAATTGCATAACAATCTGAGTATATTTAAGCATGTCAGAGCACGTACAAACAGACAGAAATACTGACCGAATTCATAAACAATTTTCAACAATATTTGAAAGTGTTAAAAATGAAATCTCACACGTATTGTAGACTTATTATGGCGGAAGAAGTTTTGTATTTTGAGTGTTATTGGTAAGTACGTAAATGCACAAAATCATGTCCATTTATTTATCTTTTAGGAACAAAAATTCCTTTTGTAAAAATATCGATTAAATAAGAACTAAAGCATCTCATTTTTATTTGATTTCTCTACGAAAAATATATACAAAGGTTTTTAAAGATTAAAAATTATATAAAAATAATATTATTTATCATTCCATTCAACATGTCTTATTCACTCATTTTAAAATTATTTCTTACTAAATTATAATTTAATCCATCTATATTAATACTTTATGCATGCGATCATATTGCTGAAAGGAAGTATGTTAGGTATACACTTGTACACAAACGTCTTAAAAGGAAAATATCGCACATATTAAAAATACAATGTATATATTTATTTAAATCTAGTAAAGAGCTAGTAATTTAATCTTATAATTCCATCTGGATAAATGTCTAATGCTTAGGTAACATCTTAAAACAGATCTGAATAAGTTTCTTTCAAAGTAGTTAGTTTAATTACTTTTGACTTATTCTTCAACTATTTATTCAAAATTTTATACAGCAGTATTAAAAGGGTTGTTTATGTATAAACGAAATTGGTGTTTTTCTTTTATAAAAGCTCTCTATTTGAGATATTTCCAGAAAATAACTATTTAAAAGCAAATGCAAAGCAATTTTTTTGAAAATTTAAATATTTAAATATCTTAGAATAAACTTTTTTTTTCATATTCATACCAAAAATTTTAATGTTGTTATTCTAAAAGAATATAGATCACAAAGCAACGAATAATGAATTTGAATGTTTTATCATAAGTTTTTGGTGTCCTTTGTTTTCAAAACTAGAGCTTATTGAATATAAACGCCTTAATTTTCTTTTTATACACTCATTAGTGTCAATAATGACATTGCCACTTCCGTTTTCAAAATAATCCTTGCAAAAAAATTTGGTAGACAATTTTCAGAGTAAATTTCAATGCGGGATATAAATAAATTGCTTTATTTAATAATTCATGTCAAATAATATACAATGGTTTCAAATTATCGTTAAAAAATTTATAGGGCAACCGATTTCGTTATTTTACAAGAAACTATTTTTATTTTTTTTCTATAATGAGCGTAAAATTCTTTAATGAAGGTAGTATTCCTTAAGAATATATATAAGTCATTAAAATATGTTTTGTTCTTTTCGTGATAGAATTTAGTAAATGTTTTCGTACTTCAAGTTTAAAAAATGAGAATAAACAACTAATTTATATTTTTGAGACAAATGTTTTTAACTAATTTTTACATTACGATTTTCACAAAATTAAATATTTCCGTTTGCATGAAATGCACTTTTATAAAAGAAAACATACTAGACTCTAACCGTTATTCTTTAACTATTTTTGTGTATTCTAAACGATTTTATTTTACAATTGAATCCATTTGGACACTACACTGTTAACTAGTATTTTAAAAACACAAATTGCACAAATTGTGCTTATTAGTTGCTAAAATCAGTGTAAAAATTGTTTTAAACTCATAAAAGAGCTAAAATCCTACATGTTTCGGCTTTAAAAAAAAAAAAATAAATAAAAAAAAATTAAAAGATCAGTAGTCGTTTGTGTTGTTCCTCTTCCCCGATGATGGCTTTAAGTTTAAAGCCGAAACATGTAGGATTTTAGCTCTTTTATGAGTTTAAAACAATTTTAACACGGATTTTAGCAACTAATAAGCACAATTTGTGCAATTTGTGATTTTATTTTATGTTTAAAAATTTATAAATATATATTTTTTTCATATCAAGGAAACTTACCATATCGTTAATATATAATTACAGATATTTTCAACAACATATTGCATATTTTGATCACAATGAAATGAAAAAAAATAGTAACTAGGATATTATAACATCGCATTTATATCACTGAACATTTATTTATATTTCAGTTATTAATAGTACGATGTACTGATTACCTAAACATGATATTATTAAATAATTTCATAAATGTTCCATAACATGTTTGTTTCTTTTATCGCGATGTAATTAATCCTTTCATAACTGGAAATGTAAATTTATGTTTTTTCTCTGACACAGTTTCTAATCATGTAGCCCGGTATTCCCTTAAACGACGAACACAACAAAATTGCTTTATACTCAAAAATAAAATATTCTTTAACAAATTCACCAAATGTCTTAACTAACACCAGCTGGAAAAATCGAGCTATGCTCGGTTAAATATAGCATTTTGTTCAATTCGCCAAACTTCAATATTATCGAAGACTTCTAAGTATTTTGTATAGCGTAAGAGACACTCTCCAAATTTAGAGACTTTAGGCTTCGACCCAAGCACTTCCTTATATTGGTGTGGGAGTAACTGCGAGAAAGTTCTATGCACCCTGATTGGTGGAATTCTGTTTTCGAGAATGTTTTATAAATGCTGATTGGCTGAATCATGTATCTCGGCTCTTATTAGAAATTTCTAGAAAATTTCAGATTCTGGAAGCCAATGTTTTCGCCAAATATCGACAAACTTGATAAAAAGTGGTCGATTAAGTCATTTTTCGCCGACTTTGTTTATTGTCAGCTGTTCAACAACTTAATAGTTGTTTAAATATTCATTCCCATTGACATGGATTGATCTTTGGTAACCCCAAAATGACCCACTAATCGATTTTCCTGGAATATGTGACCTAGCCCATCGTCTTTTTGAACCCAAAACGGTAGGAACCAAAATTTAGTCAAAATTGATAGCGCCATTTTTTAGATACAATATACATACAAACACGCCAGATTTGCGCGTATTATAATATCTACAAAAACAACTTTTCAAAAGTAAAAAAAGCCAAGCGTAAAAACAAAATAGTTGTGGCTAAAAAATGGTGTGATATCAAATTTCCAAGCTATTATATTACTTGTTTAACTTTTTTCCATTAAATAAGTTATCATATATATAAGTCGAGTACCTACGTATATGTTAATAGAAATCGTTTTCTCCTGTACTAAATACATCCTAACGAGTTTCTGAAAATTCAATTTTTTTCAAATTATGCACAATGGGCTTGGCGGCCATCTTTGCGTATTATTCACAAAATTCTAAGCACCGAAATCAGCAGTTAAAATACGAAGTTCAAAATTGTTATTTAAGCAAATATTTTAAGCGTTTCATTCAATATTTAAGTGTATAGCAGTCGTGCTGAGCACACTCAAGTTCCATCTTCCACCACCAGGTAGTGCAATCTGTTCTATATGAACCTCGGGCACTGAAATCGTTAAGGTTATAGATGACGAGTCGAATGAGCTACACCCCGTCGTGATCCAGTCCATAGAACCAGAGATAGGAAAGTGCCCCCTGGTGGTGAAAAAAAGAACTGAAATCGGAAAGCTCTATTGATGTCGAGTCGAATGAGCCATACCCCGTCGTGATCCGACCCATAAAACAGAGATAGGAAAGCACCCCCTGGTGGTGAAAGCTAATCGCGTTTGGGGGGCAAAGTGTGGGGATGAAAACCGGAGATGCATAATAGGATTAAGCGGTCACATACCTTTCCAATGATGTATCACATGAGGGGTATGTGCAAAATTTAGAAAATACCCCCCCCCTGCATAATATGATTAAGCGTTCACAGACCTTTCCAACGATATATCACATGAGAGGTGTCGGCAAAATTTAGAAAGGTGAAAGTGGGAGGATGGACCCCGAAGATACGTAATATGAATAACGGTCACAGGCCTTTCGAAGTGTCGGGGGGGATGGCGCAAAATGTAGGGGTGACACCTGTGGTGCATAACATGAATAAGTGGTCACAGCCCTTTGTAACGATATGTGACATGACGGATATCGTTAAAATTAAGAAAAGTGCCCCCCCCTTGTGTAGGCAAAAAGTGCTCCGCCCCTCCCTATAATTTTTGACGCGGCTTTATTTTTAAAATTTATGTTATATGTTACAAAATATCGTAAAGTTTCAAACAGATAGCCTTATTATACTTCCTAATTTTGTTCACGCCCCTCCCCATCCCCTCCCCGAAATGTGACGCGCCATTCTTTTTTATAAATTTTTTATCATGTGTTATAAACTATCTTAAGGTTTAAAACAGATCGCATTGGCATTTAATATATTTGCTGAAATTACTATTATACATATAGAATAATATAGAAATAAACCCTCCTTTAGAATTTCTGAAAGCTGATTTTTATTTATTTATTTATCTATTTATTTATTTTTGTTTGTTTATTTATTTATTTATTTATTTTTTGTTTTTTTATTTACTTATTTATTTTTTGCTTTGCCCTGTGCATTTTTGGAATTTCTTAGCAATTTCTTAGATTTACATTATTTTATTCAATTAAACATTGTACTGTTACAATAAATTTTAATGGAAACTTCACTTCTAAAACAAAAATAATTTAACAACTGGATTTCATTAATCTATAGGAAAATGACGTGAAAGGTATTCCTGCGAACGAAATGCCTGTTTTTTTTTTTTTTTTTTTTTTTTTTTTTTTTTTTTTTTTTTTTTTAGAAATAAATGAATCACATTTAATTCATTTCAAAAATTTTGTTTACGTTTGGAAAGAAATTTTAAATGCCGATAACTCTTAATATATACATTTTAGAAGGTACATCTTCCCTCAAAAACTAATTTATTTTTAAAGATCTTTGTGAAACGTAAATTACATATTTCAAATATTTTTAAAGCATAAACACTACGTCTGATTACTTTATTTTACAATAATATAAGAACACACAGTATATAAGACAATTAAATACACTAAACAAACATGAGTGAAAAATTGACCTGTTCCAGGACTCGAACCTGGGACTTTACGCGTACCATGCTGACGCTCTGCGACTGAGCCACCGAGATCGAAATCGTTGACAGGCAATTTCTCATACTTATTCATGTTGGAAACAGTCATCTGCCACAGTTTGCAGTCATATTTAATTGTCTGATAAAATGTGTGTTCTTATAATTATGAAGTCTTATTTTAAAAAAAATATCTTCAGAAGAAAATTGCTGACTTGCAGATGAAATTTGATGTGATTATAACCTGTAACTGAGTTGTGCTATTATAATACAGATGGTACACAGTCGTTGGCGGGTTTTATCTCTGTTTTGGCATATTTTTTTAATCGCCAAGTTAATTAGCAGTTTTTTGCTAATTAAGTATATAATTTTTTTTCATACTGGATTTTATAAAAGCACATAGATTACGTAATTACTTGTCCAAAAGTGCAATCCTTTTTTTATTCTGCCCGATATCAAGGTCTGTAGGTTGTTTGAAAAAAAAGTTTGACGAAGAAAAAAGCGATCATTTTAAGTAACTCGACGTTTTTAAAAAAAAATCTATATCTCGATTTATAAATCACTTATGAAGATGGGTTTGGTCTTAAATTGAAGAAATTCTTCATTAGATTCTTCTAGTTTTCGTTTTTTTTCTGCGACGCTTGGTTTATTTGATATCTGATATTTTAATCTGGCATGTTTTGTCGATTTAACATTGCGAAGTTGCTTTCTGTAAGTAAGCAGTAGCGTTCTTTAGTCCATTTCTTGGCGTTGTTTGTGTGGCGTTTTTTTTTAAAGCTTGGCTTGGCAGAGCGACCGCCCTGCTTGATAGGTTATTTTACAAAGTACAATTTTTAGTGCCTAAATAATTTCCAAAATATGCAAATTACATTTTTACGAATGAAAATAATTTCATACATCTGCCAGAAGGAGCCATGTTGTATCTGTAAACAATCATGCGAAAACATTCCTCTCCTTCCTATTTATTTCAAGTTTTATTAATGAATGTTTTCTTTAAATTTCACATAGTAAGTTTATCCGAAAAGACAGTAGTGACTTTTCGTGATTCGTGCCTTCGGGTCATTAATGCTCGGTTAAACAGATTTTAAAATCTGCACATGAAAGTTTAGTGGCAATGGTCCTATAATAAATGATGTCAAAAGTTTTATATTGGTATATCAGAAAATGTCTCAACAGTATTAGATTAAAAGTAATTTTCTGTACATAGATACATACAGATAGCTTTAAATGGACAAATGAATAATCATAGAGTGCATTTAACGTATAAATGTAAATTTTTGTGTATAAAACCGAGCTGGAACACTTTTTGATGCGAAAATTAATACCAAAATTGTTCTTATTTTCGTGTTATAATAATGAACATAACAGCTTAGTGCAAATAGTTCTACAAGAAATGATGTAACAAACTTTCGGTCGGTATACAAGTAGATGATGGCTTGGCTGCATTTTAATAAAGGTAATTTTTTATGTAGATACAGATAGATATTTTTAAATAGATGTTTGATTAATCATAGAGTGTTACATATGAATAAATATGAATTGCTGTGTATGTAAAAAGAGCTAGTGCAGATTTTGTAGCAAAAATTAGTGAATGATCTGATCTTATTTTCGAGGAAATGGGGTATATTTTGTATAATTATTTTGTTTATATTTTATTTCTGAATATAAATTCTAAACTGTAGAATTTAGGAGAAAAAGAGTAAACGTAAGAATTTACTCTTTCATTACTGTGGAAGGAATGAATAATTTTAGCTTGTGTAACCATTTGTTTTTTTAACTTTCTAAAGAAATAAAATTTCATACAGCTAGAAACAAATCTTTTAAAAATTTAAGAATATAATCTGTGTTTTATTAGAGAACAGAGAAACTAAATCAATTGAAACATAGTTATTTAGCATAAATATAGCACTTCATTATATTTTTTAAACTTTTTTATTAAAAAATGTGATCAATTGCAAATGTTAATTGCAATGTTACATACTAACTAATAAATTTGCAAGAATAAGAATTTAATATTTAATTTTACAGATAACAAAAACATGCAATTTTCATGCTGTGAACAGATGTTATATACATTTGAAATTATACGATTTGAAAAAAGTGTATCGATTTAAGTTTTACCTAAAATTTGATTGACTAACTGCATAATGATAATTCCACAGAATCTTTGCTGATGCAGTTTGCACATGACAAACACGTAAATCACAAGGATATTTTTCGTCTACTTTTAAATAAATATTTTGGTGGTAATTATTTAAATGTTCTTAATTTTCCTGATTTTAGTATATTCTAAGATACAAATGTTTCTAGGACTGTTTAGCAAAAATAATAGTTTTCAACCCCTGTACCATGGAACTTATATGACGTGAGATCCCTTTAGAAATTCCGCGGAAATATTTAAAGATCATTAATGAAATTACTGTCTTCTGATTAATTCTCAAGGATGATTTTCTAATTGCTACAAATAAGTAACAGGAACACTTGTTTCTTTCTCAAAGTCATGTTTGTGTGGCATTAATTGCTCTTAATACTACTTTAAAAAATCCATAACTAGAATCTTTCCAAGAAATTTAGAAGTATCTGTACTTCAAAATGTATCAGTAAAGAAAATTTTCAAAATATATCAACCTCAACTACATTATTTGATGTTAAAGTATATTTAAACAAAACAAAAAAAATAATAAAAACACAGTAAAACGATATGATGGAATCCTAATGAAACAGATAATCTTTCCGTTTTAAACAAGTTTTCTTAGCAGATATATAATGTTTTGTATAGCTGTACAGGATTATTTTTCCCGGCTCTGTAAACTGCTCGCTATAAGGCTTTTTTTTAAACACAGACTCCCTTTTAATAGGTCGATAAATAGGTGCTTAAAAAGTGATGTATTATTTTTATCTAGAAATTATGATAAGTTTTGGTAGTTTAAATATTTGATGGTGATGTTCGATTTTGTTTATAAAAGAATATATATATATATATATATATATATATATATATATTACTTTTGTAAAAAAAAAAAAAAAAAAAAAAAAAAAAAACATGCTGCAAAAGAGAGAATTTATTATGTAAGCAAATTTTTAAATTATATCACGTTTTTTTTTTTTTTTTTTTTTTTTTTTTTTTTACAAATTTATGTAAGATTGAAATATTTATATTTTCCAATATTCTCTTTGAATATCACAGAAGTTGAAAAAAATGTAATTTTACAAATAAATCTTGGTGACTTAGATGACAGCAGAAAACTCATTTCATTGTAAAAATGTCCAGTTTTTTTCTAATTTATACTACATTTATTTAAATACCGTTATATACATATTTTAAATATTTTCCTTATTGCCTGTTCTGTTATACCGTTTCATTCTGTAGAGTCAATGTATTTTCTTTTATTTCTTTCTATTCCGTTTTAACAGTGTAACACTTTTAGATGAAATATCAAATATAAAGGACATTTAAAATATAATGCTACGTGACATGCAGCATCTGATAATAAATATATGAAGATGATAAAAATTATGTTAAATAAAAACAAAATGATGCTGTCCAATATGTTCGTCATCCTCATCCAAGTAAATTTCCTTGTTTAAACAATTATTAAGTCAAAAGCATTTTAATTATGTCTTAAAAATTATTATAGAAATTCCACAATCTTATTACTTTTTCTCCCAGAATAATTTTATGCAGAAAATCAGAATATTACCTTCCGTTTCAAGAAATCGAATAATTTGATAAATCCGTTTTGGTAAGTGCGTTTCTAAAATTCATTTCATGGAGGGGAATACTTTTGTCACAAAATCTCAATTGGAAAATACCGAGAATGACAGCTTTTTCGATCGGAAAATCAGCGAAGAAAAGAAAATGAATATATCATCAGTTTTTTACTGGTAGAATCCGGAAAATAAGAAAATCAGAAAAGAAAGGTACAACTTACTATTAAATATTACACCATAATGTCAACTTTAGAAGGTTGCATAAATTTGAAAACTCTACTTTTAAACAAATACAAGGAAAAAAATAATGACTTAATACTAACATATAAAACTAATCAATTAAAATAAGAAATTTGCACAAACAGATTTCCAAATGCATTATAAAAATTCATCGGAAAAAAGCATCTTATTTTTGGTGCATATGTCAAACATTTTTATTATAAAGATTTTTGTAAAAGTTAAAAATCTATTACAATAACTGTATTAAAAAAAATAATATATTCCGTAAATTTCGGAAATATGTTTCATTTTAAAAATTTAAAAAAATTAAAACTTTTTAAGTAAATCTGTATTGATATATTAAAAAATTCCAACATATTTTTATATTCTTTCCCGCTAATGTATTTGAGAAACATACGGACATTCGGCCTAAGTTCGGGGAAGAGTTATTTGCGGTTTGGGTGGGTTCTATAACTGATATTTAGAAACATTTTATCCATGCTATGTTAAGTAAAACTGTAAAGAATGGAAAAAAGAATAATTTTTCTATGCCAAAACTCATTGAGTTTTGATATTTCCGAAATTTTGGCGATTTCCAGCACTAAAATCAGAAAACACACGTTTTTAAAAACTGTTTTTTTTTTTTTACACGGAAAAAAAAAATCATTTTATTTAAAGTAATATAACCCGATAATTTTTGGTGATAGATGCATGATTTTTTTTACTGTTTTACTTCTCAGAGCATGGATATGTATATTTTTAGTATACCCATGTAAAAGTATATAAAGTGTAAAATTTTAAAAAGTGACACTTTTTTCATCAACATAATCTGAATTCCTACTTTATTTTGAACACTTTTTTAGTTCGCATTGCCTTCGTATCTGCGATTGGTAAAAGAAAAGAAGTGCGTTTCAGGCTTTTTAGGACTCCCTCTATACTTTTTGTGAAGACTTTTTTATCATAATAAAAAAAATAGGGTTATGAAAATAATGAAATATATAAAAAACGAAAATAATGTTTAATTAGGTATTAAAATTTGTTTTTCAAAGCTTAAGCTTATTGAATATGCATGTCCTAAATTGTGTCTTATGCCTTTATTATTGTTAATAATTTCGTAGTCTTTTCCGGTTGTAAAGTAATCTTTCTGGAACGTCGGTAAAATCTTTCGTATAAGAAATTTCAGCAAGGAATATACTTGAATGGTTTTGTTTAATAATTAATGGTAAAGAAAACAACAATAATTTAATTTTAGCAAAAACTGGTAATAGGGTAATAGTTAAAATTGTTTTACAGTAAATCTTAATTTACCTTCAATAATAAATGCAATTTCATAACCTAGGAATGTAAAAAAAAAAACGTATACACACATTAAAAATTGGCATCATGCTATTTCTTTGTGTTTATTATTATTATTACTATTATTTTATTACTATTATTATTATTATCATTATTATTACTATTATTATTATTATTATTCCTTAAACTTAATGGTTTTAGTAAACAGATAAGAAGAGTGTAGTTTTATGCAATATTTTTATATTTTATAGAATTATATTTTAAATATATTAATAATTTTTAGATAGTCTAAAATTTTATTTTCCCTTACTAAAAAGTTGTTGTCATATAGATTCTTTAAATGTTAAGAATCTTTATAAAGCATTCGATAAGACAGAAACGGGATAATGCTCTCTCCCTAAATAGAATCGATAAAATCAACAAAGAGATTCGCAATTTGTTTGCGCATTCTTAGAATTAAAGATTACTGTGGAATAATGCTTAAAGCTACTCACAGTAAAGCAACACGATCGGTATTCTGTCATATGGTTTTCCCTTGTAGTTACGATAGTTTTGGCCTACAAGTTTTGTTAATCCCTGCACTTATTTGTTTTAAATATACTTTCTACACAATTATCAATTTGAATTGTGTATGTGTGTGCATAGCTATAAACCACCGCCGCAACCGATGAACTAATCGTTTCCTCCCTCCCTAGGACTCGATAATCAGAAGTTGAGGTTACAGTAATGAGTCGTGTGTGTGTTTCCACATTGGCCTCGGACCCGGTTCCTCTTATGGGATTCTGGCAACGAAACCGTCGGATCACTTCTACGTCCACCCTAGTGTTGTGTGGTGGTGTCTCCTAAGTTTTGGCTCTACCACATGTTGCATCGACCTTTGGCATCAATTCATTTGGGAAAGGATCAAGAGGAGTAGGAGGCTCACGCCCCCGTCTCACCCCCCGGCCGAAGAGCGCCACCTGTGGAGGTGCCCCGGGTAAACCGGCCCTCTCTGGTAGCGACTTCGCATGAATTCACGAGAATCTGGATTCGGCGATGGAGTACGACTGCCTTCGGTAGCCGTAGCTTGTCATACCTATAAACTACATGTAAATGTACATGGTGGATGGAGTTATCCAGGGAGGATATTAAATAATTTAGTTGTACCCGTTAAAAAAATTTTTATGATATTTTGTCTTATTCTTTTGTGCTATTTTCTGAAAAATATTTTTGTATTCATGTGTATGGTTAAATTTTCTATATCTTCCATGAAGCATTAAAATTTTAGAATAAACATCTCCTTCAAAAAACGAAACTTTAAAATAACCACTTGACACCATATACCTTCATATATTTTGGCATCATTAGGTATTACTCATCTCCTGGTCATGAGTTTAATGTATTATACTAAGTACTTAAGCGTGTTAAAATTTATTGGATTGTCGTGATCAAAATAAAAGTTAATACTTGAAAGTTTGAAAAGGCAAAAACACCTGAATTGGAAAGTCATATTTCAAAAGCATTTATTTTTAATTTATTGAAAACGCACGGTCAATCAGGAACATAATAACTCCGTTAACTGTTTAATTGAGAAAAAAGACATTTTAAACCATTACTTTAATGGTATACTTACTAATATTCTCGTTTATTATTACTTGTAGCCTTATAACAGATAATAAATACTAAATTCTCACTGCCGTTTATAAGCCATTTATTTTTAGAGAGTAAAGATTATTTGTCTAAAATATTAAGAGCTCCAGCGAACATTCATCGGAAAAACTTTATAGTTAACATTTCATTTCAGGGAGCGCTAGATATTGATAAAATATTGCATTATACAATTTTTGAAAGAAAAATACTTTTCGCCACAGCTGAAAAATGTATCTAAGAAAATGTGTGTTTCTTGATTCAGTTTCTGGATGTATTCATCTGAAGAATAAATGCATTTCGTAAGCCATTTTAGACTTGAATTAATGCGTTGCAAATGCATTTATAAAAACAATAAAATAATATATTTTCTAATATTCTTTAAATAAAATTGATAAGTTCAATAATGTTATTCTTCAGAAAGTCAACATATTTGTATTGAATGGTATAGTAAATGCTTTGATTATTTATTGCATACAATTGGAAGTATATTTTAATTACTATACTATTTTGCGTACGGACTGCAATTTCTATTCTAAACATGCACTTTAAAAGTCCTGGTTGAGCGTAATATATGACGTTTTAATTTTTAAATGTCGGTGTATGTAAAAAATCTTTCTAAATTTAATTTTTAGGACTCAAAGACCATATAAATATTTCAAATTGCAATATTTAATTAATGGCACAGCCAATTCAACAGCATAGTCGTAATTAATACCCGATGCTGAAAGGGTTTGCAATTTGAATTGCCTACATAGCTCCAACAGGTAAAAAATAAAAGTGCGTTTTAAACGTTATTGGTCACCCTGTATATACCAACGAACTGCAAAATCTCTTTTGTTTGAAGTCAGTTAATGATAATAAATTCACATACTATGTTTAAAGCAACAACAACAAGAAAAAATATCTTGCTTGCGAACACATTATTGTCTTATACTGCTATCAAAAATTTTCAAAGCGAAGTTTAACTGTAAACAATCTGAGGATTATAGAAAAATAATTATCCGATATGAATATATATATATATTAACATTCCTTTTAGAACATTTCTAATATTTGCACATTTATTATAAAATCTGATTTATATTTAAAAATATAATGTTTTTTTCAAATGCTACATTAAACAAGCCTGATATTATTCCTCAAAATAATAAACCCAACTCTCAGAGTTGTACAATATAAATGGATACACACACAGACATTTGTTTTTCTTTTTAGCGGCGTTCTGTTTATTTTCAAGATACCTATAACTAACAATAGTTCATAATAAGATAAATTGTTTAAATTTTGAACCTTTTTTGATAACAGCATTTATTTCTATCTCAAAAATGACGAAGGAAATTATACCAATTACTTCAAATTAAAAGAAAACAAGACAAATAAAGGCACAAAGATTCTCCCCTTTTTACTTTCGTCTATCTGTAATAGAAGTATGTATGATCATCGAGATTTTTTTCGACTTCCGATTTTCTACGGATTTACTTGTTTTAGGGGTCAAAGATACCGAAAAACATGTTTAGACAAAATGCATGTCTGTCCGTCTTCCCGTATGTCTGTCCTCATTGTATAATCGAAAAGTGTGTGAAGTTATGCATAAAATTGAACCAAAATTCTTTTGTAGGTTTGTGACTATAGCCAATAGGTCGTTCTTGAATTTTGAGATATTCCGCCGGAAGGGGGCGCTGTAAATGCGATTTCTGTGCCATTTTCATTATTGTACCATTGTAAAGTGTCTGAATTTTTGCATTGATTTGAACCAACTATTTTATAGTATTGTAATTATGGCTAGCAGGGCCTTCTTGAATTTGGTGATATTCCGCCGGAAGATGGCGCAGTAATAGCGATTTGTGTGCCATTTTCATCGGCGCTGCGAAACCTAATTTTGAAAAATTAGCATTTATGAGATAAAAGAAACTTTTGGGATTGGCACATCCGACTAGTTTATAATATAATCAAATTATTACATTTTGGCTATTTCTAAAATGTTTAACTTACCCCCTCATACATTCCCAGTAGTTTCAAGAAATCCAATAATTTGATAATTCGTTGTGGGATCAATGCGTTTATGAAAGCCGTTTGGAAAAGTGCAGTTAATTGGGGAAAAATACCGATCGGGACATTTCTTGAGTGATATGTTCCTTTGCGCAGAGAATGAAAGAAGAGAGAAAAATGAATGGATCGGCAGTTTTTTATAATTTATTTCAAAAAGCGGCAAAATTAAACTGAGAAAAAAAGAGTACGATACCATACATATTTATATTATAAAGATGATACATGTCTGTGACAAACGGTGACGTCAAATGGTCGGTGACAACGACCACTAAATTACTATTTTACTGTTATTTCATAAACATTTAAACATTGCACAACTTTACATCATCGAGTATAGAAAAAAACTGTACTTTCAAATGCAATTTGTTTGAAAACTATATTTCAATTTACCGATTTTTTTTTGGTTTAAAAATAATTTTTAAGCATGTTTTTTTTAAATTTTATCTCTATCGCGTACTTTCTCATTACGGAAGATTAACGAGTTAGCATGTAAAACAATCTAAATAGAACAGCATTTGTTTCAATCTAATTGTAACTTCATCAATTAATACAGAAATATGAAGAATGATGAAAAAACACAAATTTAAGAGACAAGTATCCGAACTACGCGCGTAATCACTGAAACTACACTCTCAGAAAAAACTGTAAATTTATGAGCGTTTGCCCTTCAATTTTCACAGGCAACAGCCTTATTTGATGAAAAATGCCTGATCCCCTAAATAAGCGGCCTTATCCCTTAGAGAAATCCACATATTCTTACTTTTCTAGCCCATATGTTAGCAAAAATATGGTACGACCCCATACATTGTTATCCGCTAGGGCGTAACCCTTCATTTTACTCGTGTTCCGAAAATTTTAACCCAGCAACACAGCGATTCTGAAATGATTATCTAACGTGCTACGTGCTACAGAACAGTAAGCAAAGTGTTATTGTGTTTCTAACTAAGTGCATTATATCCTGTGCATTATAATGCTATATTACTTTGCCCCGTAAAATTACGGGCTGCACAAAATGATGGGCATGGAATTTTTTATTTATTTATTTATTTATTCATTTTTTACGGGGTATGACTGGAATCTCTGCTACCGGCCTCTGCCCGTAATTTTACCGCAATTTTTTTTTTACAGCGTATGAAAATCGAACCGGAATGGAAAAAAATCTGTAGTATAATTTAGCAGATTGCGGAAAAAATTAAATTTTGTAATATATATATATATATATATATATATATATATATATTTCATACATTGTTAACACTATACAATAACTTTTAATGGTAATGTTAGAACGAGAGTTTTTGTCAATCTATTACTATTTTTTGCTACTTATTTCCTTGATGCAGTTGTTAAACGAGTGCAAAACAAAAAATTCCTGTTGAAAACACAGAAAGAGATTGGGCTTTAAAAAACAAATATTGCTGATGAAAAATATGTGTTCATAAACTTATTGAAATTCTCAGTATGAATAAATACACGCGTTGTGAGTAATATATATTAAAATATCAATATTTTTGAATTTTTTTTATTAAATACGAATAGAATCTATATATTAAAACAAATTATACACAAAAAACCATTAACTAATTGAAATTAATCCGATTATTTTTCATGTATGAATGTAAATGAGTTGTGATTGACATTTTATAAAATAATATGCTATTCGAGATATTGTGTTAAATGTAGTAATATAACCTATATAGTAAAACATTTTCAAAATATAATAAAAACATCAATTGCATCAACTTAATCAGATTATTTTTCATGTACGATATCTATCGCAAGCAAATAGATTTAATTTAAACAATTTGATACAAAATAACTTCGTTATCATCGTTATGAAAGAAAATATAAACCATCACCTCTCTTTTTTTTTCTTTCTAAAACACACTTACTTGAAATGAACTTCAGTATCAGTTTCAATTCTGGAAATTTCAATGACTGGATACATATATTTGGAGCTAAATGTACTAATGAAATATGTTTGAATCAGAGGTATTTTTTTCGCCTCAAAATACCTAATGAGAAATCTAAAAAATGGTATGTTAAATTAACTTACACTCCTCCCCCCCCCCAAAAAAAGAAGAAGAATGCATCGCCACATTTCTGGAACATATACCTTAGAACAGGAAAATATTTCTAGGGTAATAAAAAATAGTATGATTTCATATATTATATTGTGTTTTGACTTTCTATTTTTTCTAAGAAGGACGTTTCTAAAAAATATATATTCTTGCTGTAAATTTAGAAAACTAATAATATTCCTTAATTAAATCTAACATGACGTCATTCAAAATGTGTCGTTATCCTCGTAAGCATAGTTAATTTTAATATAATTCCAAAGCAACAACCATTTAAATAAACCTCTTATCGAAATATTGTAAACAATCAACCATGTTATTACATTTTTTCTTAGAATACCTTTCCTCTAGCGAATATGATTACTAGTTTCCATTTAAAGAAATCCAATAAAAGGAAAAATAGCTTTCGGCTAAATGTGCTTATGAAATACGTTTCAAGGTGTGGATTTTTTTTTCCATCGCAAAACCCTTATTGGAAATTTTCAAGAGTGGCTTGTTTGTTCGTCCTGGGGAATAACGATGCAAAGGAAGTTAATACATTGTCAGCTTTTTTGGAATATATTCCATAGAATTAGAAAATTAATCTAAGTAGTACAATGTACTTTTATACAATATATCTTGTCTAGGCTTTGTGAATTTTTATTGATAGATGTGTCTATTATTGATACTAGTTCCATCGCAGATATGATAAAATATATGTATATTTCACTTAGTCGTATATCTAAATTTTTACTCTTTGAAAATTAAAAAAATTTAAATCCCGTATAAGATTAGCACACGAAGTGTTACTAATCTATTAAAACTATGTGCGCATGAATGCATCTTAATGCTTGATGCAATCTTCAAATAAGTTAAAAATGAATGTTTTCTATAAAAAATAAAACTAAAAAAGTGGGTTTTGAAAACATTTCGGAAGAGAGAAAAATGCTCATAAATAAAAATGTGATTATGGTAAATTATAATAAACTACAGTGTTTAATTATTATGCGACAGATAACAGAAATCGTTGTTTGGTCTTCTTCAGATTATCCCTAATATTTACACATTGTCTATAAAATTTAAATTATGTTTTAAAAATATTACTGGTTGAAATTCTGAATTAATTAACAGTAGTGTGTACTTAATAAAAAGATAATAGAAACATTACTTAATTCAAACTTGAAAGATAGTATGCAATATATATATTACGATTTTTTGCAGGTAATAATGAAATTTCAGTAGCGAATACCGGTTTTCGTATTATGGAGTAGAATCCACTGATTACGCAGTCGTCACATCTTTAAAAGTATGGCAATTGCTGATTCACCGAAAATCAGGCACGGAGTAATTCCACCGATAATTGAGACATAAATCAGAGCAGCTGTTCAAAGACAAGACCCGTGGTAGGAGAATCAATACTTTATTAATGGAAACATCCTCAGTTACACAATGCAGAGTCACAATTGTCAGTACAGGAGCACGATGTTAACACTCGAAGGGAATACCATATATTGAAGAGACTACCATACACTTAATAGACATACTATGTACAAAATGAAAAACACTACACTTAGATGACCCACTATGTACAAGGGAAAGACAATGTTGAAGTAAATAATGGGGGTCGCTGGAGCCGCGTATTAGTTTAACAACCAAAATAGAGCAAAATTCCGGGGATCCGCGCCCGGGCGGTATGTTTTATACTAAAACAAAACGGTGTAAGAACACTAACGCGCGAAAATTACCAACCAATAGATTGTAAAAAGGGGTGTGGCCAAAAAGAGAGCGCTGAAAAACTTAAACGTCAATGGCTAAGAAATTAGGTTAAGGGCGGCCTAACCTCACGTACAAGTAAGAACTCATTACAAGAATCAGATGAATTTTGGAGGAAAAAAATAAGTGCGCGAACGCAGGGAATGATGGTACAAATCGAACGATATCTGAAAATAATAAAATAAAAAGAATGTAAAAAAAACATATTCTGAAAGAATAAATTTCACTGTCTCAATAAAAGGAATTTAATCAGATGCTTTCTAGGAAGTTTTTGCAATTTAGAATTATTGTTAGAATAGGGATTTAAAGAATATTTTGACTAAGATATAGAATTAAGTCAAACAGGGGATTTAAGATATAAATAAAAGACAGAGAAATATTAAAAATATTAAAATAGATAACATTTAGTAATTTAATAGAATGGTGATAATTTGGAATAAAGAGTAAGAAAATGGCGAAAAGAAGGGAATTTTTTTTTATTATTACATATATATCATCAACCTCCCGAAAATATATTTAATTTAATCCATTTGAATTCAAAATCTTTTTAAATAAAGCTATTCCCGAAATTTTATAAAAAAATGCACGATATATATATTTTTTTTTTTTTTTTTTTTTTTTTTTTTTTTGTCATGAGCACCACATTCTTAAAAGGTATTTGATTATTAGTTTTCCTTCAAAGAAATCTAATAATTGGATAAATTCTTCTGTGTTAAATATGCTTATTAAATCAGCTTGAAAGAGTGAAATTTTAAACACGATGATTTTTCGCTTTGAGAATCTGAGAAAAAAAGAATATAAATGGAATGGTGATTTGTATTCTGAATTTGAAGGCTTGCTTATAGGAAGCCACGACATTGTGACAATAGCAGTACTTTAAAGAAATACTATTTGGCTTAGGTGTATGGATGATACCTGCATTTTTATCCCATCAAATGTTTTTTTGTTTGTTTTTTGTTACTTCCTAGAGGTATAAATTCACTCTAAAAATTGAAAACGTTAAATATCTTCATTTTCATGATGTCTTGATTTCTAAACATAAGGCTCGGTTTTCACCCATTGTCTTAAAAATGTCTTTACGTCTTTATCTGTTTAACGAAAATAAATTATCTTCTTTTAAAGATCCTATTCTATTTTAGAACTGGTGTTGTGTCTTTTGCATCACTTGCTCTTGGAATCTTGATTATATTGGCCGAACTAAGAGACCTCTGAAATATAGATGAAGAGAGCACCGTCGATATGTTTCTAAACAAGAAGTGCCCTGGTCTCGAACTGCTGCCCATCGTCGAACATCTGATCATTGTTTTGATTTTTCTATGGCGAATATTATCTCCACTCCTATCCCCTCTTTTCACTTGGAGTTTCATGAAACATTTTTCAACTTTGAAAATTTCACAAATCATCTTATTAATGATGTTTTACGGTCTCTATTCATGTCATATGCTTGGAATTTGCTTTTATAATTCTCAGTTCCTTGTTTCCTTCCTTCTTTCTTTCAGTTTCTTAACACTTTTTTTTATTCTGAATTTTTCTCAGTATTCTGTTATTTTTATGCATTTAAATATTTATTTTTATTAACTTTTTCCTTAAAAGTAGCTTCTTTTTAATGTTCTCCTTTCGTTATTTCTGTGCCTTATCTACCCTCATTATTCTTTTGATTTTCGTGTTCTCCCCCACATTTTCTCCATATAGAAGCTTCTATTATCGTCCCGGGTTATATGATTTTCTGTTTATCTCTCTGTGTGCATTTTCTCTATACTTTTAACTAGTCATGGACATAATGAATTATTTTGACATTCAAATCAATTTTTCGGTCATGCGTAAAATCATAGCTGCCAATCTTCGTATATTCTTTTAAATATTACCACCAGAAAAATTTCTTTAAAAAATAAAAGCAGAGTTACCAAACTTAGTATTTTTTTAATCAATAACCTCTAGAAGTTTTCTAAAAAGAAGGAACATTTGAAGGAGAATGCCTTGAGACCTATAAGCTACAAAAATCTAAAAATGACATTTTCAAAACTGAGCAAAACATACGCAAATCTGAGTATGTCGCATAGTCAAAATGGCTCCGAATCAAAATTACTCAAATTTGAAAAATGTATATACTCTTTTTTGAAAACATGCACACACTCAAGAATAAAGCGTCATGTGCTCATATTTGAGTATGTCCATGTTTCAAACAATAGTAAACAATAGCGGTAGTGCTGCAATCTCTGGTTCTATTTACGATTATGGGAAGATAAACTAAATTTACACGCTTACCCAGATCCAGCATCGAACCCGAGTCCTACTAGTTACAATTCCACGCCTTAACCACTTCGCCCTCCAGATCACATGAGGGAGTTATTTTAAATGCAAGTCATCGGATGATTCGGACACATGTTGGTATTTTTATAGGATTCATTAATATGTTGCTGAGAAAATTGGAAATTTTTAACTCGATTTCGGATAGATTCGGTCAATTTGAGATGGTGCTTAAGATTGTACATCTTTATTATTTAGGTGGGAAAGGGGAGATATGAATTATACAAATTTACAATTCTTATCAGTATATTTCTTAAATGAAAAATCGCTCCCTGGATATTTTAACTGACTGAATTTTCATTTTGACACATTTTAACTTATTAACGTCACATTTACTTTTCTCCTGAAAAATAAAAATACTGCATTTAATTCAAATGAGTATGAACTGACTTCTATGTGCTCATTTTTGGGTATTGCCATGTTTCAAAAATGAGTTTGAACTGATTCTAATCATTTTTGAGTATGTTCATGTTTCAAAAACGAGTATGAACTGACGTAAACAGTTTTGAGTATGTCTATGTTTCAATATTCTGAGTATTTTTGGAATTTCAAAATTGAAAGCATTGGGTCATCATATTTGAAACAAAAAAATTCAAAACAAAATGAAAACATCGATTTATCAGATTTGAAAGGGTTATTTTTCTCAGTGAAGGCTGTTGTCTCGAATGATGCATATTTTGCATTCACAGAAATACATACAGGACTTTGACAAATTACATAAATCTTCTTCTTGATGATGGGATTGACACAAGGAAGTATACATCACTGAAGACACGCATACAATGACATCCACGCCTTACCAGGATTCGAACACGGGCCCTCATGGTGGCGGTCACCTACCACGCTGCCGGGCCGGCAAAAAAGAAGGAAATTTTTATTCTTACGAGGCTCTGAATTTAATTCGAATTAAAATACGAAACTTACTGTTTTTCGTACAAAATTTCTGGTGGTATTTGATTTAAAAATATAGTTTCAGCTACGCTTTCTTGCATAACCGAATGATTCATTCGAATATCAAAATCATTCATTATACCCATCACTACTTTCAACTATGTGTTGGTCTTTTCTATCTGATGATGTAGCAATTTTATAATATCTGAAATGTCCCTGTTGTGCCTATTGCAGTTGTGCTGCTGTTATGCCTATTGTATTGTGTTTAATGGGCATAATGACAAAGTTTTCTAGTTGTTGTATATTATATTATCAGTTTTCGGTATATTTTCAATTCTCAAATTGCACAAAGATTTTTCCTTTTTTTCTTTCATTCCAGAAATGTATTCTGAGAAAAACATTAATTTAAAAAGGCATAACATAAATATAATTAATGGTAAAATGTATTTAATACAAATATTTTTCTAAATGTATTAAATTTTGACACGAAAGTGCTCTATTCTTTGATTTAGTGTTTAAATAGGTATAAAACAGAATATTTTTACAAAAAAATTGAAAAATATTAAGTTATTAATATTTAAAATTTCTATATATATTTTTTTAATCTCACCCAAACTTATTTAAATTAAACAATTTTAAATGGAAATCTTTTAAATAAATATGATGTAGTAAAATTATAGAAATCCCACTATTATTTTAAAATTTCGCTTCACAGATACCAATTTCTGTAAGGAATCTGTTTATCAGTTCCCATACTAAAAATCAAATAACTGGATTAAAAAAAAGGGATAAATATGCTTATGAAATGTCCTTCAAAAATTGGAATAATTTTGACAGAAAATCCCAATGGGAAAGTTTCGATAGTGTGATATATTCGCACACCAAGAGAATCAGCTACAAAAATCAATCGTATTTTTTTGAATAATATATCATAGAATCGGAAAAATAAGCTAAATGAAAAGGAAAAAAAATGCAAATTCGTACATTATATTGTGTTCCGAGATTGGTATTTTTTTCTTTTTATAAAATATAATCTCAATAAAAAAAAAACCAAGAAAACTTACAATAAAAATATTTATTTGAAACTAATTTGTTGCTATGTATAATATAACTTCGCAATAACGCACAGTGTGCCGTAAAGACGAATTTCCACGACATAGGTGAAAATCGTATGTATTATCTCAAGGTATTTGAATTGTTCTTTAAGTTTCACAGAAAGGGAAACCATATATATATATATTTTCTTTGCGTTCCGTTTAACCTCCTTTTTAGAATGAAACATATAAAAAAAATACAAAAAACAGGTGAAAACCGAAGATGAACAACTTATGGGAAAAGTGTCATGAATGTTTAATTTTTTCATTGTTGTAAATTATTGTTTCCGTCGTGTAAACAATATATTTTGAGCCTGCAAGTTTTGAAATTTAATTGCGTTTTGAAACCTATGTATGTTTGATGATTTTTTTTTTCAATATTTTCGTCTTATAAAGTCAAGATCCCACTACACTCCCCCAAGTCATTGATACATTCCTCTTCTATAGGGATTTAAGGAGTGAGAAACATTGGGATTACCTGGCAGTGAACAACGTGTGTCACTGAATAAAAGTCCACGAAAAAAAAGAAAAAAACATGCTTCCACAACAGTCTCATTCAAAAATATTTTTAACATTTGAATAAAACTCGAAAGAAGCATTACAAATGCATTTTTTTGGTCACTGGAACCAATCGATTCTACGTGGAAAAGTAAATAACATGGCATAAGTATGTTTTTCGCACATCATATGCAGTTAATGTCTGCAAAAAAAGACACAGTGTGCAACGCTCCAATGCATTTAATTTAAACAATTTCAAAACAAAAATATTATTATTAACCCTCTCGTTAACAATTTTTGTTCACAAATCGTGTTTGAATTAGCAGAATAAAATGCTATTAAATATTGCGGTAAAATGAAGCCTGGATTTTTAAAAGACATCACTCAAAATAAAATTTAGTCAAAAGCCTTTTCTAAATCCTTGTGTTTTACCATTTAAGTTAAGAGCCTCATATGAGTGTCAGGGGAGCCAATCTTAATAAAAATATTTTTATTAAGTCTGTTTTGAACTTTTTTTTTCTCAGGATCACATTTTTAAAAGTAATCCTACTAATACTTTCCCTTTTGAAAATTGAATAATTTGTTAAATCGTTTTGGAATAAATGTTCTTGTTATATCCGTTTGAAGGAGTGGAATGTTTTCGTCATTAAATCCGTATTCTAAAATTTTAATCGTAATAAGTTTGTTCGTTTGGAGAATCAATGAAAATTACTGGCAGCCAAAAAAAACATTTTTTTTCTGAAACTTTTCTTTAAATCTCGGAAACTGATTGGTTTTCAAGGAATCTGAACATAAAGGAACGCTGATCGTAATTGTTGTTAATTCAAAAGAGATTATAGTATATTTTCCTACATCTTAAGAAAGATAAAATTCAGATTAAGAAAAAGTTGCCTTTTATACTATGTACTAATACTTATTTTTTTAAACATAGTCCATCATAAAACATTAAAAGTTATCTCTAGAAAAGATTAATTTTCCCAATGTTAATTTGAAAAATGAAGATAATTTTCTTAAATATTCAACATCACGATGGAATGAGCTCATAAATGATAGTGACTTGATTTTACGCTATAAACGAAATGTAACCATATTGTAAGAACATTGATTTACATTTATGGAAATATGTGCATAGAATAAGTGCAACATTTATTTCCAGATTTTAGTCAGTAATTTGTGAAATCCCGTGAGTCTTCAACTGTATTCACGTAAAACAGTGCCGCAATCGGTCAGTGAATTTTTCCAGGAAAATTACAGTATATAATAGAAAAAATAGTCATATGTAATAGCTTGATTAAACAAGGCTACTTTTTCAGTAAGAAAATATTAGCATTCCCCTGAATAACAGTACCCTGACGGGTGACCACTTTGTAAAAGTAATAATCTCTCTAAAAAAATAATGGCAAAAACTTCCAATAAAAACAATTTGCCATTAAAATATAGAAACATAATAATTACACATTTAAATAAGTAAATTTAATTTTTTAGCGTCCATGTTACGTATTATTTGCGTACAATAGTCACACTAGTACAAATGCGAGATATTTCCATAAAAATAATATACGATATATTAGAATATAAGATATCCGTCTTTGCAGTAACCAAAAAATATTTTATTTTTTTGCCATCTATGCGAACGAAAATTGGAAAAAGTGACGTTTATCGTAAAATTTGGCACAGCCCTGAAAGTTTTAAATAAGGTTTTATAAATAGATTTAAATATGTCACATGAAAAACAACATCATATTTGTTATATAAATATGTAACAAATTGTTAAACTGGATTTTTTTTTAAATTAAATATATTTTTTTAAATTAAATATTTTTCGGTACTTACGTATTAACGCCACCGCAGCAGAAGTTGCGCTAGTGCGCCAATAAAGAGCAATCTTGTTGTTCGGACGCGCACGCAGTTATCTTTTGGATTCCTTGTTGCCTTGTTGTTTGCTGATTTTTGACACCATTTTTTAGTGCTACGAAAGATTGGTGGCACTTAAAAACCGCCAAATCTGTAGCTGTGGTGGCGTTAATACGTAAGTTCCTATTTTTCAAAAGCTTGGTAATTTTACATTTTATTGCAAAGAACTAAGCACAAAGCGATATAGGCATTTCGGATTTCTCTCGTGACAACAAACTCCTTAGACGTGTATCTTGTATTCGGATTCAAACTTTTGGAACTTTTGCTGAGATTCACTCTGGATTATATAAATAATAATAAATAGAAACCATACAAATATAAAAAATACCGTTTTAATAAGATTAAAAAAATTGTGAGGAATTTAATGGTTTTTAAACGAAGAAAATATATTATGTAATAAAAATATCATGTAATTTTTCCTCAATGAAGACAAAAAATGAGAATATATCAAAATTGTCATAACAGAAAAGATTTTTCTTACATATAGTACAAAAGCAGAATACAATTATAGAAACCATTTTTTTAAAATAATTAATTGACTTATAAAAATAGCGTTAATTTCTGTAACATGCTTTTAAATTTTTCATACTGAAATGTATTTAGTCAAAATTTAAATTATACAAAATAAATTTTCTATATAAAACATCACTACATATTCCTTGAAATACTTCGCCAAGATTGAATTATATAATACTTTGTTCTCAAATGTTACTATATTCCGCTTAATAGGATTATTGTACATTTATCTGCAAACTATATGAAGCATAATATTTACGAGATACGCCATAATACTAACAATATGACTTAATGTTTACTGTTCTAACAAAGAGGATTATTGTGTTAATGGTTCACTGCTAACAGAGATAGAATAGCTTTACATTCAAGTTAAAAATATGTGTACTAATATAATTTTATAGTGTAATATAATTTAATTAATCTCCATATTTTTACGAAATTCAGAGTAAAATTTGGATCAAACATTGCAGATATTTTTAAATTAAGGTAAAATAACTATTTTAAAGATTTTTTAAACACATCTAAACACACTATGCGTTATGAAGTATAATACGATCATAAAAATTACTTTTTTACAACAGAGTACAAATGTATACAGGCCGAGTGTCGAACCCAAGTCTTCTGGCTTGATTTTTCATTTGCCGATTGAGTTAAGTGGACCGTCAACCAGATGGTACAATTCACTCAGTCAGCCTATTGGTAAAATAATCTGGTTTGTTATCTAAAACAGCTTAATAGGATATACCGCATGTGATGGAACTCCATTAAACGATGGATATCCAGATAAACGTTATTATGTTTTTAACACATTTATATTGAGGGTTAAAGATATCATAAGAATTGACATTTTGCAGACTGAGTGAAAGAAAATGTGTCGAAGCAGGGAGTCGAACCAAAGACCTCTGGCTGAAGATGCCAATGCTCTCTCTGTTGTGCCACCGGGACCAACAACTGGCCGAATGTGGTTACCATAATATTGTCTGAGTGAATTGTGCTGACCGGTTGTCGGTACAGGTAACTCGATAGGCACACTGTTGGAAATTTATGTTAGAGTGCTTGGGTTTGATTCAAGCTCTGGATACATTTTCAATCAGTTTTAAAATGTTAATTCTTATGATAACTTTATCAGTCAGTATAATTTTTAAAAAATAATAATAAAGTAGAGTACGACCTTTAGAATCTTCGAGTTACAAAGGTTCTGTGCGCTAAAATTTACTGAAGAAATTGATTATGTTTTAATCTAGATTACAGTATTTACAACTTGCAAGAATAAACATCTGTCTGAGTATAATATTTTCTACGCAATAATTTTTTGAGATCAGGGAAAGATTTTATGATTATCCTGTATGCTGAATTACTAACATGAAAGCCGATATTTTCGCTGTACTTATCCAAGATTTTCTGTATATATTAATGTGTATAAAAACAATCAGAGTAACTGGGGAATATATGCGGTTATGTAAAGGCAAATGTATAATTAAAAAAAAACGCTTTACAAAACATTTATTTCTGGCTGAAAGAAGTCTATTGCAACATTAAATACATCCAACAATGAAGGTGGGTAGATCATCATTTGTTTTTGCCAAATCTTTCAAACTCTTTCTAATTTGATTCAAGTTAACATCATTTTGTTTTAAAATTAGTTTGCTTATTAATTAAATTATTCACTTTTTCATGTAGCCAACGATATATTTCAGTATTATACAAAGACACAAAAAAGAATCTAATTCAAACTCAAATTCAGCTTCTGTAAAATGAGTTAAATTCGCGCTCAAATTCAGAAACTTAAAAACAAATCCGTTCAATTCAATAACATTTTTTAAAAAGAGCGAAATTCACTCAGGGTGCCCTTTTAAATAAAAAAAGCGAGAAAAAGAAAATTAGGAAAAATATAAAAATATATCACCAACTTTTACGAACTTTCTATAGTCAATATCTTTAATCGTATATTATAATACGAGCAAATATTTTGTATGTCTATGTGTGTACACAAGCAGGGAAGACCGAGCTATGATCGGTTAAAATCAGCTTTCTGTTAAAATAGATATAATAATAAATTCTCGCTGTATTATTTCTATAAACCATTTTATTTTATAACAGTATTATTTACAGAAATAATCAATCTTAAAACTATGTGCATATTTCTAAGTTTTACATTGTTACACATTTACAACGAAAGAGCATCCTTCCAAACTACATTTTTGGTTCATTGCACACTTTCATTTGGTAGCAGGACTTTTTGGCCTGAACACCTTTTTATACGTCAGAAAGAAAAGTACAGTATTCCGTGCATAAAGGAGTATGGAACCTGATTGGTTGAATCATGTATACTCGGCCCCTAATGAGAATTCTTAGAAAAATCCTTCAGATTCTGAAAGCCATTTTTTTTCGCCAAATGTTGATGACAATTGGTGGAAGTTGTAAACTTGCCGACATTCTTGCATTTGGCACCAACCATGTGTTTTGGTATTGGAAATCTTAAAAGCCGATTTTCCCGCCAAACCTCTCCAGTGTCGCCCACATTTCACAAAATTTGGCGACATTTGGAGAAATGTTGCAAACTTTGAGGTTTCATTTACTGTCAACTGTTCAAAAACTTAATAACTGTTTCAATCTTCATTCACATTGAATACATACAATCAAAATATTTGATTGATTGTAATTTGATTCATGTACAAGAGCATCATAATAAGGTGTGATGCGAAATGCTTATACGCATGCATATAAGTAATAAGGTTTATATAAATACGCGTTCTATCAACAAAATACTAGAAATACATTTTCAGGTGTACAAAAGAATGTTTCGCTTGATAAGCGTAATAACTAGTTGTGAATAAACAAGTTAAAAAGTAATTTTTGCTTGTTGTTGTTGTAAAGGCGTTTTCATATACATGTCACGGAAAACGAACACTATATTAAAAAAATAAGTAGAAAGTAAATGAAGTTATACAAGAGGATATATAAAATCAGGTTATCCAGTAAAAATAGGAATGAAAAATTTAAAATTTTACTCAATTTAACAATTAATCAATTCCAAAAAAATGTTAAATTATTTCAAAATGTATTAACATTGAAATTAGCCCGCATTGTAATATTGTGATATCTAAAGCGTTTGAAACTGTTTACATTAAGAATGTAGAAGTTTATCGAAAAAAGGTCTTTCTTCTAAACCATTGAGAAATGAATAAAGTAATATTGTCAATATTTATTAAGGACATTTTCTTTATATCTTACAATAACGGAAAAATTTCCACCGACAGTGAAATCAATGCTTTTACTAGAAGGTAAAAGATAAAAGATAAAACAAACATAATCAATGTAGCGAAATATATCACATTAATGCATATTGACATTTACTGTGTTTAAAATCACATTTCATTTATCTTTCCAAACATCTTCAATATAGTGAGAGAAACAAAAATGCTTTGTAGTGGCCACATTTAATTTAAAAAATACCTTAAAATAAACGTTATTTTTTTCTTTTTAACTTAAAAAAAAATTACATTTTAGATATTAACAATATTTTAATTTTTATATCAGATTTCTGCAAAAAAACATAAATTTACTTTTAAAAAGTTGATGGATAAACAAATAATATAATTAAGTTTTGATTTGTTTTCTATTTGTTGTTATTTCGTCCATACAGGAATCGAAAAAAAAAAAGAATGACAGATTATAAATTTGTCTATACAACTTCGTTATAGATGATATTTTCGAGCGCCTTTTCAAAAGTTAATCTGTTTTTTTTTATCTTTAAATAATTCGTTAGGTTGAAATTCTTGTTTGTTGTCAAAGATTTATTTCCTTACATTATTTTTGTCCAAAGTAATGTTTCCGGAGTAAATTTTGTTGACCTTGAGGACCAACTCTTCTTCTTGTCAGCGTGCCTACGCTCGGAAAAAAGAGACAAATTTTCCTTAATCTAGGCTAATATAAAGTAACTACAACCGAAATAATGAAACAACATATTCCAAGTTACCCACAATTCCGAAAAGCATTCATTATATTTAAAAATTTCAAAAACCAATATATTTTCGATATTTAAAGAAGCATTTATAAAAACAAAGTTTCTTTTGCTGTCACTGATTTACGGAAACGTTTCCAAGTAGATTTTATAAAGAATTAATCAGTATTCTCAAACCAAAATATAACCTGTTCGAATTCCATTAATTATCAAGTATATAGTTTTAAATTCTAAAAACGTGTTTTACAGGCTAGCGTGGTAAATTAAAAGCATTGACAATGACATTAAAATTAATGTTAGTTTGTTACGATTGGAAATATAAATTCATTTAAGCAGCTAAATATATCTAATTGAGAGTTGATAGCATTCTAAAAATCAATATTCCGTTACCGATATTGTTTTCAACATATCCGATATATTGAAAAAAACTCATTAGCTCACTATAAAAGCTATTCGGTAACGTTTCCAAATATCAGTGGCACAAAATAAACTTAGTATTTATAAATTTCGTCTTATTTCTTCCAGATTTATTTGTTTTTTAGGTTTCTAAAGATAAAAAACGCTATCAATATTCCGTTACCGATATTGTTTTCAACATATCCGATATATTGAAAAAAAACCATTAGCTCACTATAAAAGCTATTCGGTAACGTTTCCAAATATCAGTGGCACAAAATAAACTTAGTATTTATAAATTTCGTCTTATTTCTGCCAGATTTATTTGTTTTTTAGGTTTCTAAAGATAAAAAACGCTATCAATATTCCGTTACCGATATTGTTTTCAACATATCCGATATATTTAAAAAAACTCATTAACTCACTATAAAAGATATTCGGTAACGTTTCCAAGTATCAGTGGCATAAAATAAACTTAGTATTTATAAATTCTGTCTTATTTCTGCCAGATTTATTTGTTTTTTAGGTTTCTAAAGATAAAATACGCTATTCGGCATAATGGGTAACTCGATAGACGTTATTGTATATTTTCGTTTCTGGTTATATTTTATTTTCTAAAAATAAGGAACATTTCGCTGATTTTTTCGTTCGAAAAAATTTTGTTATTTACGAAAATATAATATAACCACTAACAAAAACATGCAATAGCCTCTTCTTTGTTACCACCCATGATTTAGAAAAACGTTCTTTATTTTTCAAAAACTCAGACATCAATGTATTTTGACATTAAAAAAAAAAAAAAAAAAAAAAACGAACGAAAAAGAGGTTTTTTTAAATACCACTGATTCTTGGAAATGTTTCGGAGTAGTTTTTATAACAGGAATATCGGTTTTTAGGATATTAGGAATTCTGAATTACACATATTCAGCTGCGTAATTGAATTTATACATTCAATAGTACCAAAATAATATTAATTTTAATGTAAATGTAATTGCTGTTAATTTATCGTGTTTACCTTTAAAAAAATGATTTTTGAGCACGTAAATGTTTACTTGAGAATTAGTGGAATCCGAAAAACCTATATTCCGTGTTGATAAATGTAATATATTATACAAACTATTCGAAAACGTTTTCGAAAATCAGTGGCAGAAATAAAACCCTGTTTTTATGAATTCTTCTTTAATCTGGAAAATAGATTGGTTTCTGTGGTTTCTATACATAAAGAATAATTTTCAGAATCGCAGGTAACTCGAAAGAGGTTGTTGTACATTTTTGGTTATATTATGTTTTCTAGATTAAGAAACAACTGTCTTATTTACAGTGTACAGCTTTCGGTCTGTCAGGTATAAGGTATATTTTATTTTTAAAAATATCAAAATTTATGAAAATTAGCCAAATTGTTGTACATAGCAGTTCTGCCGTTCAATCGCAGTTATTCTATTTCTGCTGATAATAAAAGAAAAAAAAATGTAAATCTCCCGTACTTCCGTTCAATCACAGTTTTTTATAGTTCTATTCGGTTATTTCATTTCTGCTGATAATACCGTAAAAATTCGTAAATCTGCCGTTCTTCCGTTCAATCAAAGTTGTTTATAACTCTATTCAGCTGCTTCATTTCTGCTGACAATAACGGAAAAATTCGTAAATCTTCCGTTCTTCCGTTCAATCACAATTCTTTATAACTCTATTCAGTTATATCATTTCTGCTGATAATAACAGATAAAAATCTTCCGTTCTTCCGTTCAATCACAGTTTTTTATAGCTCTATTCAGTTATTTTGTTTCTGTTGATAATAGCGAAAAAATTCATAAATCCTCCGTTTTTCCGTTCAATCAAAGTTCTTTATAACTCTCTTCAGTTACTTCATTTCTGCTGACAGTTACGGAAAAATTCGTAAATCTTCCGTTCTTCCGTTCAATCGCAATTCTTTATAACTCCATTCAGTTATATCATTTCTGCTGATAATAACAGAAAAATTGTAAATCTTCCGTTCTTCCGTTCAATCACAGTTCTTTATAGCTATACTCTGTTATTTCAGTTCTGCTGATAACAACGGAAAAATTCGTACCTATCAGAGTAACCACACAGACAACCGAAAATACAAATGTTTCTTAACCAATGAAAGTATAATATAATCAAAAGCAAAGATACATTATAACCTCTTCCGAGTTGCCCATGAATCCGAAAACGTTCTTTAACATTAAACACCTTAGAATCCAATGTATTTTCAAGATTTAAAGAAGCATTTAAAAAATACACTTTCTTTTGTTTCCACTGATTTTCGGAATCGTTTCCGAGTAATCTTATAGTGTATTAACCAGTTTTCTAAACTCAGAATATCAGATTTAGGATACGATTAATTCTCAAACATTTTCATCTACGTAATTGAATGTTATATCTGCAAGAGTAACAAAATAATATTAATTTTAATGTTAATGTCAATGCTGTTTTCTCTAAAACATATTCTTGGACTTGAACATGAAAATGTATACTTCCCACTTGATAACAATTGAAAAACGCATTTTTCGTTTTTAGAAAACAGATTAATTCATGACAAAAACTACTCAGAAACGTTTCCGAAAATCAGTGGCAGAAAAATAAATTATATTTTTATAAATATCTCTTGAAATCTTAAGGATTCCGAGATTTCTAAAGAGAAATAACGCTTTTCGATATCGTCGGTAACACAAAAGAGGTTATTGTAAATTTTTATTCGTCGTTACATTATATTTTTGTACATTAAGAAACATTTGTCTTCTATTTTTTTTTTTTATTTCGTATATCTATACAATACGAAAGGATTGGATTCGTGAAAAAAATTTATTTCCAGTTTTCGACAGATTTATACGTTTTAGAAGGTCTTCAACACGAGTTGACTGTTTATAGATAATGTCTGTCCGTGGATCTGTTCGTATGTGACACAAAATTTCTGGGCGCTCTAACTGACGAACTGCAGCGTAGAACAGGATAAAATTTAACTTGAAGTTCTATGGTGATTTGAACGGGTGCTAATTAGTTTGGGTCAAGACGGAGTGTGACTAATGAATGATTTGTTCGATTTATTTGATGCTTACATCTCCGGTTTATTTTCGCAGAATTCAACGAAACATCAAATTTAGAATCCATATGATAATAATACTTTGACATTCAATTTTTGTTGTCGTTATCTAAGAGGGTGTGTGGAAATTCCCTTGTTCGAAATTTCTCTTATGCGGAAATTTCCTTGTTTATTTCGTCGAAATGTTAATTTACGTAACGATAAAAATAAAATTACGTGTTAAATTACGTGTTAGATACGTTCATATAGATTTGTACATTTTTGACTTAAAAGCTTATTTTGATGTCATTTAGAAGTCCGAAAATTTTTCCTATGTATTTTTTTAAACATGGTGTGTGATTCTTTCGAACAGCTAACACTGTGGCAGATCTACTTTTTCGAATGCAAGGATGTTGTCGAGAAGGCTCTTTTGAATTATGTTTCACTCTTCAAAAAGTGCATTTTTTAGGTTTCGTGTAATCACCAGAGGTATTCGCCTAGATACAATGCACCTCGTTGTTCAAGTGTGTCACAGACACGCTCGCACGGATTTATATCATAATAGTATGTTGACAACTGTATACAGTATATTGTCTTCGTTTCAAGCACTTCTTGTACGAGTGGAACTACCGTTCTACTCGAGGACTGATAATAACAAACAATAAACAAAAGAATCGCAAATGACTGCAGTCTTAGTATTAGACCTGAATATATTTAGGAAAAGAAATCTCTTCTTATAATCAAGGTCACTACGTTCATCTATGCTAATTTCCGTTCTATCCTTCAGTAGAACTCATCTGTACTGTGATATATAGAGCAGGAATGCGGGGTTCTGTCGAGCCCATTTTCTTCCATTTATAATCACTCCAGACTCAATCTGGACTCGGCAGCGAATGGCATTTGAATCCCTCTCTCGTGATGTTCTATCTTGATACTCAGAAGCCCATCGTCTTTGCATGCACGGTGTGTTGAAGCCACAAACAGTTGGTCTATGAACATAGAAGCCATCCTGATAAAAACTCGTTTGAATTCTTTAAATCCTTCGTCCTCTTTCATGTATATTATACTTTAAATCTCAGTAGTAACATATGCTTTGTTTCGATGAACATGCATTACATATTGACAGCTGTTGTGGAAGTACTTGAGGGACACTGTCCGAATTCTCTGTTTAACAAGTCTAACCTACAATCCAAAAGACGATATTATTTCTCGTTCCAACAGATTCCACTATACTCTGTATTTGTCCATTATCCATTTTTCTGATAATTTCACAGACATGGTTTTCATTAAAATAGGATACTTTTTTCAAAAATATTTTAATATTGCTTTTTATGAATCAGAAATTAAAAAAACATTTCTGCCAAATGGCGATTTCCATCAGATTTTGTTTTCGATATCTGGCGTCACGAACATTTATTCTAGCTTTTAATATGTGCTTTTCTTAAAATGTGAGAATTTCTTATTCTAATTTTTGGCACAACCTATATTATTGGTTGTTGATAATGAGTATCATGAAATGATAGTCCGTAGACCTATTTCCAGAACTTCTTTAAAATCAAGTATGTCTCTAAATTTAACCGTCGTAATAACAAGAGAAAACTCAAAAAAACTTTATTTGTTTTAGTATCTTATAAAGTGGTTTTTTTGTTTGTCTGGCTTACGATTGTTACTATATAACGTGCATTTTTATAATAATGTCTTCACAGAATTATTAATATTAATAATATCCAAACTTAGAGCTATGAGTCAGCGCTACTCGTTTAGTTTTGTAGTTTTAAAAATTTGTTTGGCACTTACATTATTATTGGTACCTGTTAATATATTGTGTAATGAAACATCCATTAAATTCAGAGAATAATTACAAATACTTTTCATTATTTAATATATGTTTTAACTGTTACTGTCTATATTGGTAATTTAAATCGCATAAGATTGCACTGATGTCTATCAGATGAAACGATTAATTAAAGTATTAAAATGAAAGATAGATAAATGAAACACAGTATTACAAATGATTTATTATATAGCAACAATATTAAATGTGTAGCATATTCTAGCTTTTATGCGGTGTAATATAATTAAACGAAATGCTTACAATAATGTTTTTCTTTATGATGTTTTCATAATACTGAAAGCGCTAAAGTGCACAAAAGACATTAAAAATGCATTAACCGCTATCTTATGTGCCCATAATTTACTCATTCTTTTTGGAAGAAAAGTTCCTTAGAGTAATATCTTCATACGCATAAAAAGTATTTTTTTTCCAACAAAGTAAATGATAGAGCTAGAGAATTTATTTTATTATTTAGTCTTAATATACATCAGGTAGATTATGATGCGGCAAGGCAAAAACTTTGCTGAGATTGAATTTTTTTTATCTACTAAAAGTACTATTATGGAGTTGAAGAGGTCTTTTCCTGCTATTTATTAAAAACCTGGTAGCAAAATTTAATAGAGGATAAAATATGTGTAATTCTAGATATTCATTTTTTTGCACGTTTTGATACATAGTGATTGTTATATAAATAGGATACTGTATAAATGATTAATATCCAAGACATGGTCCATTCTACAGAAAACATTGTTTTCTGAGCGTACAAAATTTCAATAGAAAACATAAACCAAACAATTTTATATTAATATTTATTTTTAACTTTTTAAGGCTTTATATATGTGGGTGTAAAGCTTTTGTATTACTTGTTGCTTAAATTTTTTTCTAAAAATTTAAAGGATAATTTCCTTAATAATATTGTAACTAAGGATGCATCTACAGAGGATACACACATGCAATAAGTTTTTATAATGCCAAGCTTATTTAGGTTATGGAATATGGTAGGGTATGGAACTTGAAGAAAATATCTCCAAAAACTTTTTGTATATCAATTAAAAATATATATTTTTAGTAAATGAAGATTAAGTTTTAACACAAGAAAGAAAGATACATACAATACATTTCTTGTTGAATTAGATAATTTCTAAATTAATGTCAAATGTCAAATTGCAAATTATGGCTAAAAACTAATTTGGACATGAAAATATTTACTTCAGACTTGATAACAACCGAAAAACGTATTTTCCGATTGGATAAAACCGATTAATGCACAGCAAAAACTTCTCGGCAACATTTCTGAAAATGAATGGCAGATAAAGCAGTATGGATTAAAGCAGTATGGATATGGCAGATAAAGCAGTATGGATTAAAACCGTATGCATCCAACCTCTGAATAGCTTTATTATGTGGCGAATGATACTATATTTTAGAAAATATTGCACAAAATTTGTTGTGATGAAGGATACATATTTTCTGGAAAAAAATACAGACAAAATAAAAAATACAAATGAAATTTCAGAGAAAAATATACATTATTGAATAAAAATATAATAATCACATTCACATTGTAAGTGATGATGCTAATAGAAGAAGTTAGAAGCAAACATGTTTTGGAGGCATGCAAATACACCTCGGTTAGGAATTAAAAAAAATCAATCACGATCAACCTTCATCAAATACATATTTTTAATGTGTTTAATAACATGAAATCTCTAAAATATTTTTTAAATGCATTCTATTGAAAATTAACTACTATGTACCGAATGAAATTGTGCCTATTAAGGATAAACACATTATTTTATATTTTAGATATGATAAATGTATTCTGTGACACTAATCAAATAGAAGTAGATACCAGCATTACTCTTGTTAGTTAAACTTGTATGTTTTTCAACACACCTGATACTTAAAATAAACATTGATATGTATTTTGTAGCAATTTTTGAGACCATGGGGGCATTTTTTTCATATTTTACAGTTGTATATATAAAAATTAAACAATCAGCAGAAAAAAATTAGTGTTTATTTCGATGTCATTTGTGAGAACAAAACTCGTTGGAAGTTGAGCATAAAGTTGTTATTTGCTACGTAAAATGTACATTTTATAAAGGTCATTAATGTCTTTAAACATATAAAAAATTTTGTGCCATAAAATTCGTTACAAAAATAATTGAGTAATATTATGCGCATGGTTGTGGAATCTTATATGTCGCATTTAAGTAAAGGTATCGGTTTTTCTAAAAGATATTAAGTTGTGTCTGCAGTGCGGTGGGTAAGGACAATGCAAAACGTCACACCCGCGCCATAAGTGATTTGTGTGGATTTGCGGGTAAAAGAGTAATTAACAACTTATTTCTGGAAGAATAGAGACTTTGATATGGTACGACTAGCCAAATGGATTAATATCGAATCCATAATGGATTAAAAGTTGTTGTTGTGTTCGTTGACATTGCTATATACGTGCAGATATTAAGAAGTAGATGCAACATGTTCGTCAAAAACAGAGTGTTGATACTTCTTAATGCTCGATATGTTTTTTCCTAAAAAAAAGAAATAAAATTCAACCAAGCAGGGAGGACTACCATATGGCTTAGGCTCTACAAGCCATGCTCGGCAACTTTGTTTAAAAATATACAATTGAGGCCATTAGGCTTTTACATAATTACTATCACTACCGATAAAAATACAACAGTGTTGTTGGTTTCCTACTGAAATAAAAATGCAGGCTTCAGTAAGAACAGTATTGCACGACTTGAATCTAGACATTTTTAATATAGAAATTCGATATTTTGGCTCTTCCTTAAAAAGCAGCGTAGAAGTTGGATATTTTATGATCAACGCCCCGCGTGTTTTTATCTTTGTTAGACTTCTAATTTTTTTTGAACGTATGAACGGGGAAATTTCCGAAGAAATGTACTTTCTATTTTACTACTATTATTAATTTTTTTTTCCAAATCTCTCATAATTTGCTTAAATTGTTTATTATTTTATAGATAAAAATATTTTATTTCTCAATAATATTTTTAATCGCTTTAAGCCACTTTAGAGACATTACTCTACATTTCTCCACCAGACTTAATCAATATGGTATTGTATGTTTTTATTATTAAGTTACAGATAAAAAATCTTTCGTTTCTCAATAGCATTTTTAAATATTTTTAATTGCTGTAAGTCACTTTCGTGACATGTTTCGCGCAAATTTACTCAATTTGGCATTGTATTTTATCACTAATTTTTCTCTCGGAATTTTACAGTATTTGTATACGATATTATTATGTATTTCATAAAATAAATATTTATTTCAAACTTAATGATGTGTCAGATATGAAGATTTATTTATTACTTTTTCCGGATATCTGTGCAAATCTATTGTAGGTAATTGTTGTATTGACATTTCCAATAACAATCATTTAAAATATTTTTTATACAGAATCTGTTTTTTTCTCTCATAGAAAATACCGAAGAAATATATCGTGTTCATGCGTCTTCAAAAGTTTAAAACATGGGAACAGCATGTGGATGTAATAATTGGATTTTGGAAGAGGTTTGAATTAAAATATTTTAAAGAATATCACTAAAAGGAAAAGAGAATATAAACCACACTTTTTTTAATATTTTAAAGATTCATTTTGTAAGGGATGCTTTCTGAATATACTCACGCTCTCTGTAAAACAAATAACGCGTTGCATTCGTATCTAACTGCGTGTACGTAAATGCACAACTCTCTCTTATTAAGGTTCTTTAACTTTTCAAGTATTGATTGAGTTCTACCGGGAAATGACTTTTTGAAAACGTAATACATTATAAAGAAATATACATTTAACACGTGGTTACTTAGATATTTTTCGGAAGATGTAATTTCCAAGTTTGTAGGTATTTTTAGTGAACGACTAGAGCGTCACCCGAATATATGACATTTACCTGTAGTAAATTATGAGGGAGTCGTAAGAGTTTCTATTAAATGCTCTCCAAAAAAACTGTTCTAAATTCACGGAATCTGATAATTATAAGGTTTCGGATATCCTATATTTTATGTTTATTTTTTTCAAGGATAAAAAATCTGTTTAGAACTCAGTAACAGTTATTAATATCTAAAGTTAATTGACAATGGAACACAATTTTGTGAAAAAATGTACTTTAAGGAAAGGTAATATCTGAAATGCCATGATCACTACGGTCCTCATTCTTTATTGATTAATAAAAATAAAGTTTGTTACATTTAACCTGTTTTTCGGTTTACTTCTTTAATGGAATTGTGAGGCATAGTGACGATGCAGATTTTTAGCCAAAATTAGACAATTCATTATGAAGTGAACTTTTATTTATGTACGATTGAAGTGGTACATTTATAATAGCGCATAACTGAGAGCAATGCATAAGGAAGACACCTACTTTTTTTTCAACGTTATACTCATGCATTCTTTGAAACACAAAATAAGAATTTTAAAAATATATTACACATAATAATGGAAGTTGTATCATATAAATAATTATTTTATTGTAGTTAATTAAAATATTAATAATATTTAATGAATCCTCTTATACGTATTTTCTTTCAATATTTCCTGCTTTGATGCCGAAATAAAAAAAAAATAACAAAAGAAGTATTTTAAAAAAATCATTTAGATATAACATATTTAATTGAATTTCTAACATTTGCTTTTATGTTCACAATCCTATAAACTGCAAATGTAGTTTTAATCTACAAGCTTTTATTAAACTTAAAAGAACATGTGAATGGCTGCAATTTAATAATATACATATATAAAAAAAACTATTTAACTGCAGTTGAATTCTCAATGAAATCTGTTGCAGCATTCAATAGAGTTTCAAGATGTATGCATTTCTATTAGAACTGTTGTTAACCAAGTAAATTTAATATGAAATATTCTTAACCTTTCACATGAAGTTCACGCGCACAATTGATAAAAAGTAATCCAAGTAGTTTTTATTAATTAAGAGATCTAAACTAAATACGGGTTAAATACTCTCTCAAAAAAAAAAAAAAATCTTTTGAAATTTGGAAAAAAAAATTACCAAATAATTTTAAAAACTTATTTTCTTGTTCTAAACTACAGAAGATGTTTAAGTTACCTTTGTTCATCTTCTAGTCACTAATGATGTGTGCTTAATCATCAGGTTCAAGAATACCCGTTTCAACATATCAAAATACTGTGTAATCATTATGAAATCGGTGCAAAATTTGGTTAATTTTTAAGTCAGATAGCGCACTTCGCTCAGAAGACATTGGACAAATAAATTTTCTCACATTTTTCAATAATTTCTTATTAGAAAAATAAACTTTGATAGCTTTACAACATTCTCAAACTAAAAACTCCATACTGATGCATCGTACGCGTGAACGTATCTCGAAATAATTCTGAACACCGTTCGCTTAGCAGATTTAGTCACTAACATATGCAACTCCAGCAATACACCTAGTGGTTTTCAATAGTTTCTTGAATTTGTTTTAATAACTTGAATATTATGAAAATTCCCACTAGCGATTGTTTGTAAAACTTTGTGTTTCACATCTTTTCTTATGTCAGAACTTAGAAATCACCGTGTATAATATCACCGTAACTAAGAAATATGAATAACTGGGAGGCATACAAGTAAAAGTTTCCTGTATCAAATACTCTGAATTCTTCCTTTTGTAACTTTATTTAAAAAGAAATTGTATATATGAAGATAAAGTATAATATTGATATCAAGTACTATCATATGAGTTTTTCCTTTACGTTCGTATATCTGAAATTCTATTAATAAGAAGAGCTTGGAGGTATGGATGTACAGAGTCGTATGCTAAGATGTGAAGACCCTTCTCTAAATATATTCTGAAAATGGGACTATAAGAGCCCGTGGAAGATATTTTTAGAAAAATCGATTATTTTACATTTAATAAATAAATTTCAGTACTCATCTGTTTTCCAAGACTTACTTCTCCGGCATACCAAATAAGTTTCGGAGATATAATAACAATTACATTTTGGAAATTTTACTGTTTTCTTTTTCTATTTTCCATTATGTCGGCATTAATTTTCCATTAAAGACGAGAAAAGTTCTACTTACTTAGTAAAAATAGTCCTTTCTTGAATATCGGAGGAACGAAGCTATGAATAATTGCAAGGATTATACTGAAATGTTCCAAGTACAGTAATAAAAACACGGACTTCTTTCAAATATTTTAATATAAAATAGTAATATACATTCTATCTTTCTGTTTACATGATGCATATAATGCATAATTAATATAGTATAGCATACACATTTTATTAAAATAAACATTCGTTTGTAATAATTATGAAAAGAATATGTGCAATCTAATTCCAGTATAGTTACAAGATTACAACAAACACCAAGATAAATGTATGTGATTAACCAAATTAATAATTTTTCGCAAGATAATATAAAATAATTTTTTAAAAAATGCAAGCATGAAATAGTGATTTCCAGAAAACAAAATGACCAAAGTACATTTAAACACAAAGTGCGGCTTATAATCACTGGAGGCAGCATCATAGAAATCCAAAAAAAATATAGATACCACAACAAAACCTTATCACCTCATAGATGGTATGAAATGATCCTACCATGAGAACCATTTCAAGGCCTAGTGACATTATTTTATGGAAGCTACATTAGCGAATATAACATAGTTGAAAAAAAATGAGTTCCTCTACAATAAATTATTATCTAAAGAGCTATTCGTTGAGAAAAAAATACTCCAAAAACAGTTACTCAAAGAATTTGTCTTTCTCAGAATATTTCTTAAAAATTATTGTTTCTGGACCTGATATTCCCAAATGATAGCTCCACGAAAGAAATCTATATATAGATGCTATTATTTCAGAAGCGTAAGTTAAGCTTAATCTTTCTCAGTATGCTTGGAAAAATGATCTGAGTGACGGAACAGTTATATGTCTTCTGTGATGAGATGTAAAAGAAAATAATGTTCGGGGAAATCTAACAGTCTCAGAAGAAATAAGAATTTAATAGCTCGAAATGTACAGACTTTAGTACGTAACACGTTTTAAATACATACACAGAAAGACATAATATTTGTTAGTAGATAAAAAAATTCCAGAATAGATGCATTTGTTATAGAGAGTTAGCATTTATAGTCGTCACTACACTGTTAAAATTTTGCAGCAAACTGTCCAGTCTTTCGATCGTTTATTAAGTAATAATTGCTTGATCATTCTATGAAGGTTTTATGACCATATAATTGGCCATATTATGGTCAAGATCGTTTAAAATAACGGTTATCTATAAACGGTTATCTTAAAGTAACTGTTTTCTATAAAATCGGTTGAATGACTGGACAGTTTGCTGAAATTTTTAACTGTATATTCTGCTGCCTCTGCTATTTATACCATATTGTGACAGGCTCTACAGCTGATGATATTTTCTGATAATCTACAGAGCACTTCGTCACTTCCGATAGCTATTCTTACTAATGACAACCATTAAATCAAATATTTTTAATAGTTGTCGCTTTACAAACTGTGATGCTTTTAGGTATAAAATGCTTAAACAAATAAAGTACCACTTTTTGGTGGCAAATATAATTTTTCCTGTAATGAAAGTTTTGTTAATAAAAACCCATATTTTTCTGTATATTTTTATAAAAACCGCCTGTGATTCTGACTGCACTTCTCGAGGTACTGAATTTTTAATTCTTCTGTTACATTTGGATTAACTCCATTATGCTGTATCTATATTTATTTTAATTTTATGATTCAAATTTCTACTCTCAGATTTTATGGAACACATCCTGTAAATTTATGAATTTATTAAAAAAATTAAAGCAATATTATATGAAAAATAATCATTTAATAAAATGCAGTTGCTTCACAGTTCTATATCTGCTGTTATACAATTAATAATATAAATATTTACATATGATACAAATCTCCATTCTTTAATCTTTCTTATATCCTTTAATAAAGATGTATTTGTAAACATAACTATTGTTTTTAATGTGTTGAATAAAGGTATTGCAAATATCACATCAGAAGTATTTACATAACTTCACAATTTATATTTTCGCATTTGTGAATAGAATAAACTTTGTTTTACAGTTGAAAAACAAATAAGAATGTACATATCGAAAATCATATAATTGTTTTTGTAAATATTACGAATAAATCGGATTATAAATATTTACTAAGTATCGAATCTGTAAAAGCATTTTATAATCAAACTTTTCTATTGTATAATACTTTATAACACAGGGAATTATTTAAATGAAGAAATGAAATTTATTTATGTTTAAAAGCTTTTGCTACGTAGAAAAATACTAATAGATACCCTTTTGCTTTTTACCTGTGCAACCTACATTGTTTTGATTTTATTACTTTTTATCAAAATCACAAACATGATTGTAGGTGCATTTGGGTAATATTGCCACTTATTAAAAGAAAGTTCGGGAAATGTAAATTTGTTGGACTATGTACTTGTTTAAGTATTAAAAAAATGCGCACATTTCCGAGAAAATTGGAAGCTTATATTAATAATAATAATGTTAATAATAATAATAATAATAATAATAAATAATAGTAACGTATTTTATTGTGTGTGGCTGATAATAGCAATTCCATAGTTATATTTTCACAACCTTATAAAATATGGAACATTTTTTGATAATAAAAAACATAATTAAATATACTTACTCATTGTAATTGTACAAGAGTGGTTCAAAAGAAAGCATGAATTATTCATTATAAACCATATAAAAAGAAGAAGAATTACACATACATCTTTTTTGACTTGGTCTTTATGACGTGCAATACACATAACCCAGTGCTTTCGTGGATAGTAGTAGTCTGTATGCTCAACCATGTGAGAAAAAAATTGCGTTTGCGGCATGCAGTGCGAACTTGCGAACTTCTGCACCGCGGTTTTTACCTTGCTGGATTTGCTTGATTTTTTTTTTTTTTTTTTTTTTTGAGAATATAATCACGTTTCATATTCTAACGCAATTTGTTTTAGAAATCGTTCATCTTTGTTTAGGAAACAATGTAAAATATTCTACTAGCTAAACGTCTTCTGTACTCTTAATTCAACAGTCAGCTGACGTGCCGTCCATCTTGCCGGCATTTTATTTAATTGCAGCACATAAAGGAATTTATTGTCTGCTGTACTAACATTGATAAAATTCATCTTATTTAATATTTCTTTGACATAAAAAAGCACGTCTCTACTCAATCGTGGTGTGGGAATCAATTTGGAAGGGGATTTTTGAAATGACTCTTCTTTATTTATAACTTACATAATTTTGTTACTACCAGTTTGTAGTTCTATGAACCACAAGCTGCTACAAACAACTGAAAATTTAATTACACTTTTTAAGTTTTAATTTGAATCACTCTCGTAAATGAATGTTGAATAATAATGTATAATATTTTTTTAATCCTTTTTGCTACTGTCAGATCCAATGTTTTTTTTAAAAAATAAGGCAATGCAATATTCATTTTTGTTTTCATAAAAATGAACACATTGATTATTTTATTCATTATTAATTTTTAAATTGTTTAATCCAACATGTTTCCTTTCGAACCTTTAATATGATCTATCCTGAAATGCACTCTTTCTTCTTTTCGTACTTGGTATTGATTTCAGAATTAAATGTTGATACGTTTTTTTTTTATCTTTAAGCAAATTTGTTTAAGAAGTAACTTAAAATGAATAAGCCATATGAATTGTCAAAATGAATATAATTAAAAATTCTTTTATTCAGTTTTTCTACAAAGAAACGGATCGTTCTTTTTACGCGGAGTTTTGAGTTGTATTAAGTATGAATTTTTGTATTTCCTAATGCCGTTAAAGCAATTATACTTATTTTATTTTTATATCAAAATAAAGCTTTACGTTCTGAATCATTAGTTATAAATTAAAAAGGTGTAGTTAAATTTTATTTTCGTGTTTCGGAAAACATTTAATATTTGTTTTTACGAAGGCCTACACAGTATAAAAACGTAGCATTACTATAATATGTTAATTTTGGGTATCGACTGTTTCAATCGTAAAATCACAAAATAACGGAGTTAGATTTTTGCAATAAATATAGCCAATTAATGTGATCAGTTAATATTATCGTCTCATTTATATCCGATACACGCACGTCGTATAGACTAGAATAGAAATCATACATTTTTTAATTAAACAGTTTGATAATTTTATAAGATAGTAATACATTAATATAAATGCAATGTAATTGGTTTTCTTTCAATGAAGTGTCTGAGAAAATAAATATCATTTCTATAACTTTTTAAATAAACTATCTCTAAATGCATTTTTATTAACTTACAGTTGTAGAAAATATCATTTTATTCGAAAATTTGAAAGGTTTTCTTTGAATTTTTTTAGTCGATATTCTAGAATAATGCAATAGAAAAAAGTACTTCTCTTTTATAAAACATGATGCTGATATTGATGTGGATACAAAGTTTTATTTTTCCTCTGCCTAGATTATATCATATTGAACTTATCTTCTGCTTTTTTTTGTTGATGATAAAATTTGTTGTTACACCGAGTTGCATTACTCAGTGTAAAACATTAAAAATTTGGCATCTTATTCCTCTTCATCTAAAACTCTTCAATGGCCATATTGCTTTATCACACATCGAGTAGTGACAAACACTGAGCCTTATTCTCAGAGTTATTTAAGATAACACATTAAAGTACTAGGTCATACTGTCAAAGTAGATATAATATTCCACTGATTACAAATAGTCCATTTATAAAATCTGCACACCTTCTCGAGCACTTATTTCTTTCTGATACTACAAAAAGAAAGATAAACACAAATTAAATTTTTTCAGACTTTGCATTTATGTCTAATTACAATAGTACATTGAAAAAATGAGGGGGTCGGGACAAGAGAGTGCTAAGCCACATTTTCGAACTTCTGAGATATTTCAATTTGAAAATTTGATCAAATACTCAAAAAAAGATATATAACATAAAGATTTTTCGCCAATGCCTTAGTAAAGATATTCTGAGTAATAATATGGCATTACCTTAATGATATTACTGTTACGTTTTTTGTAAATTAACTATCTCCATTGGGGGCATAAACATCTGGGGCAAAAACGAAATATGGGACATATGCTGCCACCAAGTGACATTAGGAACAAATTATATGTAGGATATTATAATTTACAATATTAAGCAACAGATTACAGTGTTAGATTTATTTCACCAAAAATGTGGCTTGGTATTTTCTTACCCCTACCCCCTCAAATAATAAACTTTTGAAAACTAAGCCTATTCTTAGAACTAGGACTGTTTTAAATAAATAGTTTCAAATTAATGACAATAAGCCATGAAGACTTTAAATATTTACAACTGAAATAATCACAGAGTTACTAATATTTTTATCAATTAATCAATGAAAGATCAAAGGGAAACAAGCGAATGCGTGGTGATAAAATATTATGCGTAATAATATGCAATAATTATCTTTTTGATAATTTATGTGAATATGATATATTATGTTTATTTTAATGGTCATTATGATAATTTATGTTTATAATCGTAATATGATATGTTGATAATCATACATGTTTATAAAGCTATTTTTTTATAACAACTTTATATTTTAAGACAAAATAATTGAAATTCTGTTGGGAAAAAAATGAATTCCAACAAAACTTTCAATAAATTTTACAAGACATTATTTTAATATTATTATTTATTAGTAAATCGTAAAGTCTAACAAGAAGAGTAACATAAAAAGTACACCTGAATTGTTCTCATATTATAGTAATTTAAAGGCTATCTATCTATAAAAAATTTTTACCTATCTATAACAAATCCCTTATCAAAATATGGGCTGATATGCATACATGAAAAGTTTGAGTTTACTGAATTTTTCAGTATTTTAGGGCTTTTATATGTACGCCGCCGTTTCTTTTCTCAATAAAATCAACTTTTTGATTTTGTTATAATGTCACAAGATTTTACATTTGTGTTCATCCTGCAGTCTGGCTGTTCAATAATGATATCTCTATAATCTTTTACGCTATACAGGGTGTCCCTTATTATTGTTTTATAATACCCAATTCCTAAAGAATTAGATTCAAAGATGCTTCAGATGATGTTCTTCATCATATTAAAAAACAGCCATCTACGTCAAAAAATTTTGTTTTATAAAAGTTACGATTTTTAAATTTTTATATGGTTCTCGGTCCTATAAGTTATGTCTGAAAATTTTCTCCATGGTCTAACAAGTAAAACAATAAAAGTTACAATTTTGTACGAACAAACTTACCGAGTTTTTATACATGATAGCGTGAGGTATAGAGAAAGTGTTTCTAAAAATAATTTATAAAACCATATAAATATTAAAATTTCGTACTTTTTACAAAAACAACTATTTTGACGTAAATGGCTTTTTTTTATGCGATGAAAAATAAGATCAAGAACATTGTTATAATTGAAATTGTTTTTTCAACTTTCTATAAAATTGTGAAATTATAAAAAGTATATTTACTTGTAAAATGTAACTATTGTTTGATAAACTGATAAAGGAAGAAAAAATTAAATTACTACAATTATGTTACAAGACAGCTTTATATTTCATCCCATTAAATATAAAATTCTCAGAACAATGTATTTAAAAAACAATTTCATTTGGTTAAGAAGCCATTCTATTATGTTCACAGTTTAAAAAAATAGGCCAAAATGAAGAGTTTTATAAACTATTCATTATTCCATAATTGGATATATTGTAATAATAATTACGTTACTTAAAAAATTTTTCATCTGCAAATAAAATATGAAACTCTTTAAAGGAATTTAGGTAAACATCGATTAATTTTTCAATTTTAATTTATTAAAGGAAATTAAGTTTTGGCTATTAAATTATAGGTAAAATAATAAATTTCTTCTGAATTATGAAAACGGAAACTGTTTTGCATTTATTTTAAATAATGGAGCACATTAACCAATAATGCACGTACGTTAAACATGGAGCGATAAAAAAGAAAAACATCGTCAATTACTTAATTTAAAATTCTCATTAAATGCAAATTAGGTACGTAATAGATATATTTTTATGGCGTTTTCCATTATATTTTTTAGCTTATTTTTACGAGGCTCATTAAATAACGTGTCAGAAAAAACTGATAATAATACCCTCTAATTATGTCATCATTACCGTATGGCTTATTTATAATGTATATAATGTATATTTGTTTTAATTAATCCTTTGAACTATAAAATATCTCCAATTTCACTTTGTATTTCGTCCCCTTATGCAATCAATTTCTCTTGATGTTTAGATAGATGTAAAACATATTATGCTGTTTTTACTGCTTTAGCTTCTGGAAAATGCATCAGGAGGGCATGTATAATATAATTTAAAAAAAAAAAAAACTAATGTGTCAAGCTAAATATACGGTTTAAAAATGCTTTTAAATTTACGATTGCTATTCATAAGGATTTGTTTAGTTCAATAAATTTTCTTAAAATTTAAATTTCCTTACACATAGTTATAATAATTCATATAATACAAACGTATATTATTTAATATCTTACTAACAACTTCAATACTTTATCTAAACAAACAATTAAAACGTTTTGGAACGTTTCACATTAAAAATAATATTATTGATACATTAATTTGTATTAAGTAGTCGATAATTAATTAAATGTTTTCTAATGAATAATTTTTTAAATGCACGTTATTTCCTACATAAAAAATGAAACCATTTTAAGCAAATGTATTTGAATTTAAAATACTTTCTTCGCAAATGAAAAAATAGCGCTTTAAAGAATGTAATAATAACACCGATTAACAATACATGTATTTTTTGTATTGCCGATAATTGACTTTATCCTGTTTAATCATATATTCTAATACGAGCAAATCTTGTGTGTGGTTATATATATATGTATATATATGCAAATTTTATCTTAAAAACGGCTCTAACGATTTTGACGAAATTTTGTATCCTACCGTTTTGGGGCACCAGAAAACCATTGGGCTAGGTCACATGTTCGAGAAAATTCGATTAGTGGGTCATTTTGGGTCAATTTGAGTCATGGTCAAGCTAATTGTATCTAAAAAACGGTTCAAACGATTTTGACGAAATTTTGTATCCGACCATTTTCGGGAATGAGAAGACTATTGGGCTGGGTCACATGTTCGAGAACTTTCGATTAGTGGGTCATTTATGGGTCAACGCGGGTCAAATTAATTTTATCTAAAAAACGGCTCTAACAATTTTCATTAAATTTTGTATCTTACGAGTTTCGGGCACCAGAAAATCATTGGGCTATGTCACATGTCCGAGAAAATTCGATTAGTGGGTCATTTCTGGGTCACTGTGGGTCAAGCTAATTTATCTAAAAAGCGGCTCAGACTATTTACACTAAATTTTGCATCCTATGGTTTTCGCGCGCGAGAAGACTGTTGGGCTAGATGACATGTTCGAGAAAATTCAATTATTGGGTCATTTTGGTCATGGGTCATTATGGGTCAAGCTATTTTATCTTAAAAATGGCTCAGACTATTTACAATAAATTTTGCACCCTAGGGTTTTCGGGCATGAGAAGACTGTTGGGCTAGGTCTCATGTTCGAGAAAATTCAATTAGTGTGTCATTTTGGTCATGGGTCATTATGGGTCAAGCTATTTTATCTTAAACGCGGCTCAGACTATTTACACTAAATTTTGTATCCTATGGTTTTTTGACACGAGAATACTGTTGGGCTAGGTCACATGTTCGATAAAATTCAATTAGTGGGCCATTTTGGTCATGGGTCATTATGGGTCGAACTATTTTATCTTAAAAACGGTTCAGAGGATTTGAAATAAATTTAGCATCCTACAGGTTTAGGGAACGAGATGACTATTAGACTAGGTCACATGTTCGAGAAATTTCGATTAGTGGGTCATTTTGGTCATGGGTCATTATGGGTCAAGCTATTTTATCTTAAACAGGCTCAGATTTATTACACTAAATTTTGCATCCTATTGTTTTCGGGCACGATAAGACTGTTGGGCTAAGTCACATGTTCGAGAAAATTCAATTAGTGTGTCATTTTGGTCATGGGTCATGATACTTGCACTCAAATTTAATTTTGACCGAGCATAGCTCGGTCTTCCCTGCTCGTTAGTAGATCAAATTATGTAATGATCCCGTTCATTATTAAGGGATACGAATTTCTTTTACATTTTAAATAACGAGGCGGTAAAGAATCTTTTAAAAACATCTAGCTTTAGCAAAAGCAATATGATAAATTTAACTGACACATAATTATTATAAAATGCAAATTAAATAAATAATAAGTAGATGCTTAAGGCATTTTGTCACAAAAGTTTTGTTTTTCTCCGTAGGATCATTAAATAATGTTCAACAAACAACAGACATTAATATCCTTCTAATTTTGTCATAATTATGCAAATGCATCTTTTAGATGTATTAGTATATGTAAGCTCTTGAATAAAGTATTTTTTTTAAATGTTAATATTATATATATATATATATATAACTAATTTTCAGTATTTTGGTGTTATTCTAAGATATATAAAGAATAATATTCATGCGTTTCTTTTTAAACATATTTTAAAGACTTTAAAAAAGTTGAGTTATTCTTATTCGATAAATTTTATTTTTATGATTTATGTGAATAAATTTTGCTGTAATTAAATAAAAATATAAAATATAGAATTTCTGTAGTTTTCTTACTTTCGAACTTTTGATATAAACTTCTATAAAAAAATATTTATGAAAGTTATAAAACATCCTTAAGCTACCCACAATTGATTTTTCATTTTACAAAATATTCTATAATTTGGAAGTATTTGTAAGTTTTAGGTATTCATTTGGACCAAGATAAAAATAGAATGCTTAATTTTCGAGAAAAAGGACAAGGCTACAACACACTCTGAAAGTGTTTTAACAGATATGTGGAATTCCCTGAAAACTTTTTTTTAACACTTTTGTTGTTTAAAAAAATTAAAAATTATGAAACTGAGTTTGTAAAAATATATTATTTAAACAGTATGCTAAATAAATCAAAGAATGTAATTCATCTTGATTTTTATGATTTCTATTGATTTTTATCTTCATTTGTATCATTTTTACCAATACAATCGCTGAAATATATTTTTCATTTAAGCAATTATTTAAAAAAAATAATGATAATTCTCTAATATTTTACGCTATACAGGGTGTCTTGTACTTTGTCTAATACCTAATTCCTAAGGAATTCAGTGGTATCGAATTGCAGAGATGCTTCAGATGATGGTCTTCATCATATTAAAAAACAACCATCTACGTCAAAAAGGTTTGTTTCATAAAAGTTACGACTTTTAATTTTTTTTATTGTTCCTCGTTCCTGTAACTTATGTTGGAAAATTTTCTACATGCTCTAAGAAGTAACACAATAACAATTACAATTTTGTACGAACAAACTTACCTGTTTTTAAACTGTTTTTATACATGATAGCATGAAATATAGAGAAAGTATTTCTAAAAATAAGCTTTAAGACCGAAGGACCACATATTATAAAAATTTCGTAACTTTTACAAAAACCACTATTTTGATGTAAATGACTTTTTTATGCGATGAAAAAAAATAAAAGAAGAATATTTTCGCAATTGGAAGATTACTTATAAAGCTAAGGGTTTAGGAATTACCTATAGGGGACCGGTAAGACTGGAGACCCAGTGAAGTGTAAAAGAATTTAGAGATGCCGATAGCTATTAACAAGTTTAATGAATGAATACCAACATTAAGTTATATGAGATGTAAGTCATATTACACATTACAAGAAAATTGAGATCATTTCGGTGAAAAATGTGTGGCGTACTTGCAAAACTCATAAAATACACAATCAATTAATCGGCTATAAGTTTTGCTGCATGCATATCAGAGCGGCAGTATTTTATATATATGTAGTTTCTTAAAACCAGTAAAATATGAAACAAATCCGAGTGTACCACTCTCCTAAATCTACTTGTGAGTAAATTGCTAGATATTTTATAACTCAATAACCACGAATACATTTAGAATGAATTTCTCATATCCGTAGATTATTTTTTAAGGTACTGTTAATATTCTTTTCTCGAGCCTCAGATAAAATCAAATCTCTTTATGGTCTCATATGTGGCCTTCAAAAGTGCCTTTTACTGGTTACTGAATATTAATATTTCATTTGTTGATTTTTTTTTCGAGATCACACTGATTGTCTGAGGCTATCACACACAATGCTGAGCAATCGGTAATGAATAGTTAGACACAATAGCTAAATGCGTGCGGAAAATCACCACATTATGTGCGTATAACACAAAATAGATATCAGCTGACACATAAATACCCATAATATGAAACATAAATGTATTTATTAGCTGAATCGAAATTGCATATGCGCATATGTAGTGAGAACGGCTATGCATACATTAATTTTCGAGTCAATTTCCCCCAATTAAAGATATACTGAATTCTGGAATCCGCTTAGTGAATCCGGCTTTTTCAGAAATATATATATATATATATAAATTAATAGCCAGAGATATTAATAAATATTAAATTTCAAAATAACCAGACATAGCTCCTAAAATTTGACTGCAGTGTTACAGGAATCTGTGGGTGTAAAATCAGCAGCAAGTATCATATAATGCGATAAAGCCCTCTGGATGAAGCGTTTACGCAGTGATTTAGTAAGTATTCAATTACTGGTAGTTCTTTTTTAGATGTAAAGATGGTCAAGTTTACATTCTCTACTACACTCAATTTTATGTATGAATTAATGCATTAATGAAGTTTTTGATGTTTCTTTCGAATATTTAAATCTTTCACTCATGACACAGCGTACAAACAACAGAGTGAAAAATGTCCCGACCGAGGATTGAACCCGGAATACTTGGTATTAAGCACACATTATCTACCATTTTGAGTTAGCTGGACGACATCCAGTTAGATATATATTCACCCATAATGGGTTTTAATTTCTCTCATACTTGTCACTGAAGATGTGTGCTCATGATTGACTTTCCATCTTGTGCTGCAAAATTGCATGCCTTGACAATATATAAGAATGAGACATGCTAGGTGTCGTCCGAATGGTAGAGCATCGGTGTTAAAATTTAATTTTGTAGTTTTTACTTGATATACATTATTGTATAAGAATTGGAATGACTTATATCACGTGTGTATGTAATATCTTTCACTATAAAGACGTGAAGTCTTTATAAAATGAAGCTTTTCAGGAATAAATCTTTTAATTTCTGATCTGTCGGAAAATTAAGGACCTCCGTGGATTGAATATAAAGCTCATAATAACGATAACGTTTAAGAACATTCAATACTACCTACATTAAACTTAAATTTGAGTTAAAATCTCTACAAATCAAGAGAATTTTTTGGATATTCCTAGAATTCGTGAATAGAGAAACCCAATAATATGAAATTAATAAAATTCCAGCTTGAAATCATTCAAATATAGACGTCTAAATTACTTGTTTAAACTTAATGCTGGTTTAAAGAAGAAATTTAAGGAAAATATTGTTCATAAATAATTGCATAGATCATGATTTTCTTTTAGATTTAATTTTTATTTACTTATTAATTTTTATTTTGAAATTATTTTTTTTTCAATTTATCATTTCTCCTTTAACCCTCTAAGCGTGTGGAACGTAATATTCCGTTCACTAAGCTCCAGGTTTCTCTGCAATATATGCAATGTTTAAGATAATATAAATCTATAGATTTAATGAATTTTCAAAACATTGAAGAATGATTAATATTCTCAAGGGTCACATTCATATTTGTAATTAAGTTTTATTTATAATGCTGAAATAATCATATTTTTTTAGCATTTGAAACAAAATGCAGAGAAAACAACATTACAATTTTACCCTTTTTCAAAACGCTCAGAGGGTTAAAAGCACAAAATTTTATTTTATGATATCTGTAGGCTAGAGTTCGGAAAAGTGGAGTTTTAATCCATTTCGTTATATATTAGCTGATGTTTAAAACATTTATTTAAAAAATAATTCATGCACAATTCAGTGGCGTAGAGTACCTTTTCCATAATTTTCTGCTACTTGCAAGCCAGAATTTCGATGATTTCCTCCCACCGTCCTTTCTTCACTTCTGACATTTATTATTCTCGAAAGTGTTGCTGTGCATTTGAGTCTCATCTCTTCGTTTTCGTCAAGATGTTTTGTTTCGACACGAAGTCTTAGTCCAAGAATTGCAGTTCCTTCACCATCCGGATGGATAATAGGAGGGTATGAAATAAGCGATTCGTCACTGATCTAAACAAATGCGATCAATAAAATATATATATTTTTAATATTTCACATCTTTACAAATATAAAACTATGTAAAAGATTAAATAAATTGGTATGAAAACATCTATATTCGAGAACTATATTTTAACGCAAGGATGTTAAAGCTGTAATGCACTGTTAAAAATTTACAGCAAACTGTCCAGTCATTTGACCGTTTTTAAAGGAAAAGGTTACTTGACCACATTATGAAGCATATCTGACCATATTATTGCCGAGATTATGGTCAGAATAGAGTTAAATTACGGTTATGTAATCGTTTTTTACAAAAACTGTCAAATGACTGGACAGTTTGCTGCAAATTTTTAACAGTGTGGAAAAAAGCGATTGTGAAAATAATATTGGTAAGTAATGGATTGCAACACATTTTTTACACTAAAAACAGCGTAGATTCTTAGAAAATTTCTTCTTTTAAAGAAAAATAATATATCCAGCTTTTGACACTAAGATGCAAAATTCCTGTACAGGATCCATTTTAAATCAATTAAAATGCAAGAAATCAACATTATGAACTTGTATACTGGTACAACATTATGTATTTACGTTTATATAAGGCATTTTATAATGAACCGGATCTCCTGTATAATGGATCAGGTAGTAATATACATGTTACGCAGGACACGCAGCTACCCTAATTTTCTGCCTTTGCTACCACTATTTGAATACTAATATCTTCATGGTAGATTCCTTTAATATGCTCAAAAAATATACCACAAAGATAATTTATCTTAAATAGTTGTAGCAAAGGTAGAAAATTTTAGGAGCACGGCGAGCCTAATGGTACCTGTATACTTATATTTGTGATAACGAGGAATTTCAAGGAAACGTTAGGGATTTTATGTTCCCTATTCCTTGCAATAATGGTGCTAAAGGACCTATCTAGGTAGGACCTAAAGGACAATTGTCGGTCTCCATCGTTGACATGAAACAACAGACGTTTCTGCAGAAAATGCACACTTTTATAGCTGACGAATCATAACATAAATATATATATATATAATAACAACAATAACAAACTGTATTACATATGATATGTAATATAAACTTACATAAATTTACAAAGTTGACTTTTCCGCAGCTATTTTTTAATGGATTGCGATTTGAATTTGATAATCTATTGCCAATTTGCATAAATTTTCTGTGTGGCATTTTACATGCGAAGAGCTGTTTCCAAACCATTGCGAACTGACATACATTATGTTGCTCTCATAAAGCCATATTCCATGGTTCTCACTACAACATACATTGCTATTTATTCGCTATATACTTGTCATGGAATATATTAATGAAATATATTAAAGTGTTATTTCAAAATTTTGTCAACGTAATTAATTATAAACAATATATGATTTTTAACGCAGAAAAGTATTACTTCTCTTTAGTCAGATTCATAATAGAAATTAAATAAAACAATATGATTACTTGATTTTTGCAAATAGGGCAAGCGATCGTATATAGATCAGCTGCGAAATGATGTATGCTGCAAATGCGTGTCATTGTGAAGAACATGCTTTTTATCTTATAAAGTATGTTTGGTACATATGTGAACATTTCGATAAATATGACAGAAGATTAAAGCTACAATGTGGATGAATATTTTTCTATGCTTTTGAAAAGACTGAGTCAAAAAAATAATTTGCTGAAGAAAATTATAAGTTTTAAAATTCATAAAACGACGCTTTATATATGGAAAATCAGGTAATATACGAGGGTGAGACAAAAAGTCATGCCTCCATTGCTCTAAATTTTTCTTTCACAGCTACTCGACTATCTATGCATGATATTATAGAGGTAACCTTATTCTGCTTATACAGTATTTTCCTTGTCAGATAGACTAATTAGAAATATGGATCTGCAGATAAAAGAAAGAGTCGTCATTGATTTTCTGGCAAAAGAATGTTGTGCATCTAAGGTAATCCATAATTGTTTGAAGAATGTTTATGTGGACGCTGGAATGGTCATCAGCCATGTGCGGAATGGGGCGAAGAAGTTTGGAAATGGAGAAACAGAAATTTCAGATAAACCGAGAAGCGGCCGGCCGACAACATCAGTCACAAAAGCAAATCGAGAACGTGCTGATGAATTGATTCGAGGAGACCGACGCGTTACAGCTCAGAGTTATTTCTGATGCATTGAACGTTTCCATAAACATTCTTCAAGCGATTATAGATTTTTTTAGGCGCATAACTTTCTTTTCCAGAAATTCAATGACGACTCTTTCTTTTAACTTCAGATCCATAGTTCTAATCAGTCAATCTGGAAAGGAAAATACTATATAAGTAGAGTAAGGCTACCTCTATAATATCATACATAGATAGTCCAGTAGATGTTAAAGATATAAAAGTAAGATCAATGGAGGTCTTACTTATTAACTCACCATCGTATATTAAACAAGAACGAAAAATCATGCGTCAAGCATAGATTATGTAGCACTTTCCAACGCTTCTAAAATAATTTTACAAATCATTACCATTTAATAAGCTGAAAGATGACATCTAAGTAAACAATTTGGAAAACGCATAATATATTTAAAAACGTAATTTCAGGAATTTTCAATATATACAATATTCGGAAAATATCCGAATACTTTTATGTACCCCTGTATGTGATCTATAGATTTGTATATATACATAGGATGCTAAATTTTAGTTTAGTTAGGAAACGCGTAGCACCGTTTAAATTCTCCTTCTGGAGTTTCTGTCAATAAACGGAAATGTGTTCGCGAACTTTTGTGCTGCCCTGTATAGGATCTACAGAATTTATACACACCACGTAATAGACAAAAAGCTAGTTAAGATTAAAATCGCGTTTAGTAACTTAAAACGCACTTCCAGGAATTATTGTTAACATACAGTAGAGAATTATTTTGTGTGTCCCTGTAAATGAACGATGACTGCTATACACACACTATTCAGTAGTAAGCCTCTTGTAATGCACCTTAGTAATATATATAAATTTCAATGCGTTTAAAATAGTGGAACATTATTTAAATAAGCCGCAGACGATTTTTCTCCATAGACGTAATGTAACGGAATTATTTTGACTGTCCCTGTAAAGTAAGTATAAGTGCTATGCACACCTACTATTCCATATTAAGCTTCTTCTAATGCATCTTAGTGATCTATATAAATTTCAATGCGTTTACAATAGTGAAACATTTTAAAAATAAACCGCAAATGATTTTTCCCCATAGACCGCAATGTAACGGAATTCTTTTGAGTGTCCCTGTAAGAAAACTATAAGTGCTACACACTTCAGTTGAAATAGGGAACGTGCCATAGATAACGACAATAACATATAAAAATTGCAGAGCAATCCGAGCATATTTACGGGAGTTAGAGCACGGACCGACGGCCATACGGCCAGACAAACAGAAGTCATAAGCACTTTTCAACTAGGTTGGAAAGTGCTAAAAATGGAAACAATGTTTTGTTCAAATTATAGCACAATGGTTTGTTTCATTCACAAAATGTAGAAAAACTTGCCAAACATTAGTATTTATTGTTAAAATAACAGTAAAGAAACATACTTATTGTTACAATAATTACATATCAAGTGAATTTAAAAATATAAATATTTAAGAAAAATTATACATATGCATATAGATAAGTGGACGCTTTTCTAAAGAGTCCAGTACGTATTATTCGAAGGCAAAATTTATTTTCTTCTCATTATATTATTATCAAAATATGTTACTTCTTTTTTTTAGATATTAATATATTTAAATCTAAAAAGTAATTAAAATTTTTCACAAGTAAAAAGTTTTTTTAAAAACTACTTTTTTTACATCAATACCTTTACCATAACTTACAAGACTCTTTCATATTTGCTAAAACAAAAGGGTTATTGTTATACACTAGTATATTATAACATTTAAAAGTGTTAAGATCGGAGACAATTCCTTTTTTTTGAAAATGGAAAACTATTCATTAAGTAAGAAAGCCTTTTAACTCATAATGCATGCTAGAATATTTTTATACTTAAAAGAAATATATAATACATGATTTCGAAATATACAAAATATTCTTAGGCAGTTGTATTTTAAGTTTTAAATTAATAATAATTCATTATCGCTAATAAATTTCATGAAGTATTCGGATATAGTGAGAAATACTAAATCGTCGTTAAAGTTTTCGAAAAGTACAAAATTATACTAGAACTTAGAAACATAAATGTAATTTTAAAAAACGTATTTTAAAATATATGAAATAGCTATTTTATGAGTGTTTATAATTTTAAAATTTGACTTTTTAAATTTTAAAAAGTAATAAAATTAAATAAAGATTAACATACTAAAATTCTGTTAATCTTTTATACATAAAATTTATTTCAGATTTTTTTTTCTAGCTTCCTTTCACAAACAAAATCGTGAAGGAAGTATAATAAATGATATGTAATCTATATAAATTTAAGAAATATTAAACAGTTTCAATACGTTGAAATTATTGCATATAATTAATAGAGAAATTTCTATAAATGTTGTGCGCTATTCTTACACTTACGATATTTTCACAAGTAGTAAATTTCAATTTGTACAGTCCATGACGATAGTTACATCTAAAAACAGTTTCAATACATAGAAATCATTGTATATAATTAATAGAGAAATTTCTATAAATGCTGTGCGCTATTATTACAATTACGATCTTTTCACAAGTAGTAAATTTCAATTTGCACAGTTAATGACGATACATTTATTTACATTAACTTTAATTTATCAATGTTAAATTATAACTTAGGAACTGTGTGTAGTACCTTTGAGCATACTTTAAAACAGAAAAATATGTTATGGGTAATTTCATTTTTTTTGTGAAATTCTATGGATTTCCTGCTAGCATTTCATCTGTACTAATAAAAGAAAGTTTCGCTCTATCTGTGTGTGTGTTTGTTTGTTTGTTTGTCTGTCTGCGATGGCTAGCAAAATCTAGCACACCTAGATGTCTGAAAATTTAGGTGTGGGTAGTCCAAGGCGTGGTCTGGTGCAGCTGAGTCTCAGAATTTTAATATTTTGATAATTACTCAAGATATTAATTAGAATCCCATTAAACATCGCATGGAAAATGCCATCTTTTTTATCAAAATGGCTAAAGAAAAGCACACCTGTTCCGAATTTCCAAGCGGAAATGAAGGAATTCGAAATTCTTTTAATAATTACCGAATTTAAAGAAAACTAATTAAGATATCGATTTGAAAATTTATGAGCATATGTAAAATAATTTTCTGTATCCAACAATGCAATTTATGAAAAATTCAGCCGATAATTTTTCTTAATTTTTGAAAAAACTGCCGAAAATCTGACGGCGCCAGTGAAAAAAAAATCCGAGAAAACTTCCAACAGGGATCAGCTTTCATTAAAAACTGAACTACAAAGAGATTTGTTTCACTGGCCGATCCCTCCATTTAGTATGCGAAAATAAAAGGAAATATTTGCCAATTTTTACTAACGAACAAAAATTAAGATTACTAATTAAGATATAGTCTTGAATTTGAGGATGGGAAGGTGTGCCATCTGGCGGCCATTTTAGCGTAGCGTCTTCGTTATGTTCTAATAATCAGAAAAATGTAATTCTGTTTTTAATGTAGGGGAAGGAGGTTTTCTAGAACAAATTATTCGTTATATTTGAGGGTATGGGGAGAGAGGGTGTTCCATCGCCGTGCTCCGATTTACAGAAAATAAATTCCATTGAAGAAATTTAACATTTTTAACTTCTCCCGTAGCGTTTTATAAATACTATATATAGAGAATAACGGAAATTTCAAATGACGATTTTCGTAAAAATTAAAGTTATGTTCCTAATAAAAATACACAACCCATGTTTACTTGAGGTATACTAACAATCAAAGTAAGTAACTTGTTGTTGAGCACTTGCATTCTTATCTCGGGTTTTATGATCCGATCACAGCAGGGTTTGAATGATTCGATTTGGTTTTCGATCGCGTTGCAGATTTTAACTCCACCTTCCACCTCGAGGGGTCGCATCATTTTCTCGAGTTCTATGGGCCCGATTTCAGCGGGAATCGGTTCATTCAACTCCCTTGATACAATGAGTACCGATGTTAAATGTTAGTATAGAACAAATTGTGCTCCCTGGTGGCGGAAAGTGGAAATAAAGAATTTTGCATCGCGTGCGCAGCACGCCTGCTATACGGTGCCGGAGGCAGCGGAGACACGTGTCGGAGATTCGTTGGGAGACAAATGAAAGGTGGTTGTTTGGAATAGAGTGTGACCCCTTGCGGCGGAAGGTGGAACTAAAAGATTTTGCAGCGTGCGCGCTGCACGCGTACTAAACGTTGCCACAGGCGGAACACGTGTCGTAAGTTCGTTTATATCAGAATGTGCCCTTATCGGCTAAAAGTGGAAATAAAGGATTTTCCTCGCGTGCGCAGCACTTTTAAATAAATAATTTCGGACTAAATCGGGTTAAAAATATAAAATCATACAAAATTTGTTTTGTTTAATTTTATCACGGGTCCGGGCAACTACAGGCGGGACAGCTAGTTGTAAATAAAATATAACAAATACCATAATTATTTAAAAATAGACTTAACACTGAAAACATTAATGAAAAAATATATTTTATTATTCTTTAGTCTTGCAACTAAAGAATTATTATGTAATTCTTATTATAGAATTACATGAATACGTAGTTATTATGAAAACAATTTTCTAAGCTGTATTAGCATTAGAATAGATATGAATAGAAAGGAACAGGTTAATAGTTTTAATTGTTACTTATAAAAAGCTATCTAGACAATTTTTTGAAAGTTTTTATTTGCATTGAGTGAGCATATAAATGTTTTGAATAGATGTGATTCCAAATGAATTAAGTTTTTCCAATCTCTCTTAGTAAATTGAGACTTTTAACGTAAGAAATGATCATCAAATATTTGTGTTATTTCATGCAATTTACTATATAATAAGTATTCACTTTTCACTTGATGTTTATAAAAACGAAAAGCACTTATTTACCATTTCTTCATTCAAATACCAATGAAGTTGTGGAGCTGGCCTCGATTTTGTAGACGAACAGTTAACATTCAATAAGTCACCGACTTTGTAATTTGCCTTGCCTCCTGTTATCATTGGTCCATCTTTTGCAATAACTGCTGTAAACAATTATCATTAATATATAAACAAAACAAAGAAATAGTTATCGAATGAAATTTATTTTATTATTATGTGCAAATATATACTTAACTACATATAAATTTGTTAAATGAAGAAAGTGTGAAAATATATGAAATTTGTAAGCATGTGATTATCTTTTAGTTTAAAATTTTATTAATTGTGACAAAATTTCATTGTACATTTTAGTTAAAAAATTCTATCATCATCTGAAAGCTTCTATAAGTACTTGAAACGCATTGTGAAAACAAATATTTTTATTTGATTAAATATTTTTATCAATAAAAAAGAAATACCTTGAAATAAAATTTAAATTTAAATTTCTATAAATGAACTTTTAATAAATGAAAAATGAAAACAGTACGAAGAAGTTGCTTTGTACATGAAAAAATTTGACTGATACACACTGAGATGTAAAATTAATTAAGGCTGATTCTTAATGATATTTTAATAATATTCATTTTTAAAACTGACACATATCCCGCTGTGTGGAATTAACTCGCTCATGAATGAATTATTTTTTAAAAGAGGAAAAATATATTTTGTATTTAAAATCGAATAAAAACAGGTTACAAAAATTAAATAATATTGATTTTTCTTAAAAAAAATAGATTCATTAAACAATTACTAAACAAATCTAATATTAGGTTAATAAGCACTCAAAATTCTAAATTATTCGAACCAACTAAAATTTTGGATAATCGAAATAATATAGAAAATTAAAAATAAATTTTATGTGTGTTTATGTTTAGATTGTAGAGCAGAAATTCTTTCAGAATTTGTTTTCCCACGCAGAACAGAAAAAAAAATTCCAACTGAATATTTTGAAAGAAAATCGTTTTGATTTTTCACCACTTTAAACACATTATAGTATTTCATACGTGGTTCATATGCAATGAAGGGTAATATGAAAATTTGACCAAATCTATTTGGATTGTTTTTTAACACAACCTTTTATGAGGTTAATAAAGGTGCATTAAAGAGTTAAATATAATATTTTACTTTACTAGACCCATAAAACATATTAGAAACAACTTAAACCCAATATGCTTTTGTAAATTCTAAAGGCAGTTTTATTTTTAAATAGAGTTCTTATACCTTCAATTTCAATGATAAGGTTTGCGTTATCAAAGTGCAGAATAAGTAATAAATTTTAAATAAATCTACGGATGTTAAATTCCTTAAATATAAATAAATTACACAACTTTATTCCAAAACAGAAATAACATTCACATAGTGATTTTCTTATTTATGAAAAACCGAAACTGTATATTTAAATTTACGTTAGATTGTTCTATATTTATCCAAAGTTACAATACTACAAATGATATTATTTAAATTTTTCTTCTTTTGCTTGTGGCTGTGCTTCTATTGTTTTCTATTAAGTTGTCTATAAGGTGTTACAAACGTAGTTTTTTGTATTACCATATTAAGGAGATGATGTTCGATAAATACTTTTTTTAATTAAAAAAAATGTTTATACCGAAAAAAAACGTCCCTGTACAACCTATTTATTTTTAATACTTTTCCTTTGACATGTCTTCTGCTCTCTGTCAGAGTTATTATATTTTTTTTCTTTGCAACTTTTAACAAATAGTTTATAAGATGAAAGATATATTTTCTATTTTAAAAACTGATTGTTATTTTTTGAAAAGAAAACAGATATATTTATCTTATAAAATAAATGATTTATGACAGTAAAAACGATTTCCTTACTTAGGGTGTTCATAGGTGAAGAGGTGTCCATGAATCTTTCTCCAACTATAAGCTCTTCACTTGATGTGGAATAAGTCTGAGAGACTGTTGCTGTGCATCTTAGAGTAATAGCGCCCCCATGGAATAGATCTCCTGGTTTAACCATAAACTTCAGTCCCAAGAGAGTAGTCTGTAGACCATTTTCATGATTTATGAGAGGATAAAAAGTCTCCAAACCTGGCATTGCCTGAAAAATTGATTTTTTGAAAGTTTATTGCTTTTTGATGTGTGATTTAAATGAGAAAACTCACAGAAAAAATGAATTGTATTGGTTTTTTCTCTTCACTCAGATCTTTGTAAAAAATATTTTACTTTCTTTTTCAAAGGTATTGTCTAAATGTTTCCGATAATAAATCTTTATTATTATAGCCTGAAAAAGTATAAAAAGCATATATAATTTTGAATGTAAATTGTTCTGGTTTTGTTAAATTAAGACATTTTATAAAATCATAGCTAGTAGAAAGTAATTACGTAAACACAAGAATTCAAAAGCGTAAATGTGTAAATTGATAAAACTTTAAAATTACAAACATTAAATTATAGAAAAAAAGGGTTTCCTTGTTAGCAAAAAGAGTTGGATAATTTTAGCTTTGATTTTCTTAACATTAAAAAAATGATTATTTTCACAGATTATCAAAACTTACTAAATGTGTTTTAAAATGATACGCACTTAGATGTTTTTAAATTGATTAAAATATTTTTGATGCAGGTCACTTTAAAGTAAAAGAAAATCCGTGTAACTGATTAAGCAACCAATAAAAAAAGCGTTAACATTTGTAAATTTATCATTGTCTAATAATCGACTTTATTTTACACAATAATTGTAAGATGCCAGATTTATATTAGCAAAAAAATATTGAAGTTCCATGATCTGTTAAAATCTATATATTTTGCTTTGTAATTTTTTTATTGTTATTGTTTTGGATCTATGGATATTGCAGGGAAAAAATAGCTTCAATAACCTCGAGAACTGCAGCTGCTAAATCAGATGCTTGTGCAAGTCCATTAGTTTGTTGACAAAAAATTATAAAGACGATTATGGGGTGGTAAAATGATTTAAAATGTTTACTTCGATGTCCTAAAAGTCAGGAATATGTTTAGAAATAAAATATAAAAAGGTTAATTTATAAAACAACTGCGTAATTAAACAGAATTTTCAAAAAAATCATAAATTATGAAATAGATGGAAGTCATGAAAATCGTTTTCAGTAGGTCATAAAAACCATTCTTCTATGCATAGACTCTCGTGAAAGAATTGTTGTGTAACATTTGGTAAACTATGCTTCCAAAATAGCAAAAAAATAGTTGAAAATGTAAATCGAGATCAAATGTTTAGCTTTTAAAATATGTATTTTTAATATGTCCTTGGAATTTAAATTACAATGCGTGTGAAATTTCATTCATCAATTTTTTTAGCTTTTCATGCATATTATTTTTTCGGTAGACCATTATACCACATTGAAAAAAATATGTTTTAATCCATTTGTCTGTACATAACAAAGCAGAAAATGACAAAAAAGCATAAATATTTGCTGAAATGATTTATACTTTTTATCGACAAATGTTAATAATGTTGATAACTAGAATATACAATATGTTATGAATAGGAATTCAATCATTTTTGCCGATATTTGCATTTATATGGATAGAAATGGTTAGTGAAAAAGCATATTCATCATAAGTTACTAAGATTCGCTTAATATATTGATAAAAAAATATTTAAAATGGCTAGAAACAAAAAGATATATAATGACCATACATTTAATCAGAAAAAATATCTTTTCATGCCTCTTTTATTTCATAATGTTTCTCAATATATATTTTACCTCTTTTCCGTTAATGTACCACTTAAGAACAGCTCCAGGTTTAGATGGACCAGATTTACAAGTGACGTTAACATAATCACCGACCTCGTATCTTGATTGGCTTCCTTCTATTTTTGGTCCCTCTTGGGGTAGAACTAAAATAGAAAGTAAAAATGAATGAGAGCAATGATCTTCAGTTACAGCAAAAATCATTAAGGAACATTTTCTTTAGAACAAGATCCTTTTTCAATGTTACATTTCGCAAAAGAATTTATTTTAGAAATCATTTTCATTTACCAAGTACGTAATTGAAAAAATAAAACATTACATAGTAATGAAAGAAACACGTCATATAATCAGGTTTCGTTTTCTTCCAAAACAAATCACAAACCTAATAAAGTAATGCGAATAGCTAAAATTGATATTAAAATTTATCTTTTATTAATTTATAGATTTGTGTAATATAATGCACATGTATTAATTAATACATGTTTCGACTAAAGCTGAATCATATAAACACCCAACATACTTTTGAGTACTTTTTTTTATATAATTTTGTGCTTTTAGTGTATATTTTCTGAAACAAACTTTTATTTTAACATACATATAAGAGATAACATAACATATAAGAGACATATTTTTAGAATTTTCTAATAAGTATACATTTATCTAAGTTACAGATTGTTAAACATAAACGATTTGTTAAAACGTCAGCTTAATTTATCCCAATTTCGCTTTTTCTGCTTTTCGCTCTTTATTTCTTTTTTTTTTACATAAGTGATACAAAAGCAGATAAGCGTTTTACTAGAAGTGATAGATAAAAAGATAAGCATAAGTAAAAAGATTAAAAAGATAAGCATAAGTAAATGATTGGATACAAATTATTGTTAGCATTGATTGTGTGATTTACGCACATTAAAATAAAATCTGCTGATTTTACAGTAAAATATTAGGGATTGCGTACAGTAAGAAATAGATTTTTACAGTAAAACTGCACTTAATAGTAATTTTCTTTTAATTCAAAAGACAAAAATTCTATTTGACTGTCGAAAAATATTTTTTATATAAACAATCTTTTACTTGAGTTTTCTCTCATGTCTTTTTTTCCTCTCTAAAACCAACGGAATGTTTAAAAGAAATAAATATTCAAAATCAAGTGAATTTTTGATAATGCATTTTTTCTTGCTTGCTATTATTAATCAGCTAAAATAAGAATAGGTATTTAAATTGCGAGAACTACTAATTTAAAAATTTTTAAACTTTTATACAAAAACAATTTCTGAAATTCATTTAAAGAAATTATTTCTACACCACGTAATTATCTTTTAAGTCAAAAAATTTCTTGTTAAATATTCTTTAAAATTGCGAATTAATATTTCATTCGTAAAATCTTAATTCGTGTATCTAGAATATTAATAAAAACATATAAAAGCCATAGTTTTAGATACAGTCTTTAATCTATGTCTAAGTACTTAATAAGCACAACTTGTTTTAGACAGAAAGACCTGTTTATTTGTTAGAATTTTAGAAAATATCACATTTACACTGACTTTAATTTGGATACATCATGGGCTGTAATATAAAAAGAGCAAGTTAAACAAATGAGAATTATGAAAATCAAATGTTAAACACATGTTATTTATAAAGTTCAAAATATTTTGTAAATTAAAAAAGTATTTTTTTTCGTATTAATAACTTTTAATCCTTAAGCAAAACTTTTAATTCGTAATAATTTATTTTTATTTCATTCATTGCACATATATGCAATAAAAAAACCTTATGAATAAATAGGGATTTTTTTGTGAAACATTTAGGAGAAATTCTGTGTTTTATATCTATCTTTAATGTATTTTTTTTTTCTACTCAATGAAAAAGCATGCACAATATCAATGTCTAAATTTTAAGGACAATATTTCTAATTAACACGAAAAAATGCGGTTATACAATTTGTTTGTATATACTTTTATATATGTCGACACATAACTTTTGAACGGATGTTCCATTTTTTATAATAATTATTATGTTGTTGGAAAGAATTTGTACTGGTAGTAGTTCTGTTTTTAATATTATTAGGGTATCAAATTTGTATGTCTATATTTCTATTTTTTTGTTTTATTTTACTGTCTCTAACATTCGGTCAAATTGACAATCTTTAAAACTTTGGAATAAGACGTTAAGGTATACAGTACTGCATTCTGATTTTAATATAGTCATAGAACCGCGTATAGATTTTTTAACAGGGAAACTTTCAAAAATGTGAACGACATAATCTACGGCGCTACAAAATGAACAATATTGAAAACATCGGGGGTACATGTGTTGAAAGTAAACATAGATAACAGTAATAGATTGCCAAAAAAGCATTCAGTTTGCTAAATATGCCAATTGACGTGCAATAAAGTGAAAAACAATCCCTTGAACTCGGTTTTATTATTTTTTTAATTGCTTGTGGCGAGAATTCTTTTCACTGACATTTTAAAATCTCATAGAAACAACTGCATATGCAAGTCGTTATCATTTTTTGAAATCTTGAAAAAAAGTACTTTCTGATATTTCTAATTCTGTATTAGTACATCATTGTCTTGTTGCAATACTGACTTGGTAGCATATTCTTAATAAGCAGATTTATTTGCTTTGCTAACTATTTAAACTCATAAAAATTATTTGTTTTAAAAAGTATAATGTGTACAGATAGACCAACTGCAATATTCATTAATGAAGACAATATAACGCCATTTACCCAATAAACTTTCAAAGTAACTGTTTTTAGTTCATCTGAAACTAACATCAACTATTCATTTCCATCGCATAACACTAAGGTATATTAAATATTTTCAATGTTTATTCGAATGTTTTAAGTTAATTTTTATTACAGTTTCTAACTGAATACACTTTTGTAATGTTATCCTATATTCCTAAAAATTAATTTCCTTACAAAGTAAATATATGTAAACTACTTTCAAATATTATGATTTTGAAACGTTACAGTTTATATTTCTATAAAATTATAACACTTTTTTCCTTATTAATATTTTGTTATTTTTATTAGAACAAGTATATACACAATCATTAATTGTATTAATAATTATCTGTTCTACAAACTTAATGTATTCCTGAATGTTACTTTATATGTATTATAAACATATATAAACATTTTATATTAATTTTACTTCTTATTTTTTAAATTTTAAATCTGTTTATATATTAAATAGTTAAATGATAGTTAATTTAAATGATTTCTGATTTATATTGAAGAATGAAGATAATTATATTGATTTATAATGATTTATTTTTTATAATTAGTAATTTAAAAACTTAGGAACTTAAAGAAACTATTTGATTCATATGAGTTACCACTATCACCTAAAATATTATATTATGTGTATATTACGTAAATTTTATGAATTTATTTCATAAAAAGAAAGCATCATTAGAAAATAAGTAAACACTTTTTAACAATAAATTTAATGAAACTTATTAAATATCTCATAATTCATTTTAGTGTGTTTAATAAAGTAAACGACAAATTTAACATTAATCACAATTTCACCACAGCTGAGATAAAATTATATTTTATCCCGATATCTGATTAAATCCACCAATCCCTATTTCACATCTTTTTAAAAAAAAATTTTCTCACTTACCGTAAACTTTTAACTGTTTTTCTCCTGCGACTGTCTGAAAAGTTGGTGATTCAGCTGAAGCTTCACATCGATATAAGCCTTCAGTCTCCATATCAGCATTTCTTAGGAATACATGTCCTTGAATGGATTTTGGCAGCTACAATTGAAAGTGAAATAAATACTTTTATTCTTTAAGCATTTCACGTTAGAAAATATACTTTAATGTTTCACAAATTTATTTTTAGAAAAAATATTTTTATTGATTTTACATTAAAATTTCAGAAATAATTAAATTATTCTAAGGACAAGGGATAAATTTTGTCAAAATTAATATCGCTTTTTTTATTTACCTATTTTTAAATTAAAACGTAGTCTAAATTTTTAATCATTAGCACATATGCTATAGATATGAGATATTGTTACTTAATTTAATGGTAGTATGTTAAAAATGAACATACAAGAATGTGAGATAATATGTATATATTTATTTATTATTATTATTTTATTTGTTTATATATATACATTTATTGATTTATTTTTATTTGTTTTTATTTGTTTATTTATATATTTATTTCTTCATTTGTTTAAATTATTTAGGTTATTATAATTAAAACAATCAAAATTAATAACATAATTTATTGTTTAAAATATGAAACACTGTTTCCATCTAACATGCTGTAAAATTATTCTAACTAATTGCCTAATAAGAGTTTGTCTATTAAACGACTTTTTTCCCCTTTCGATGAAACAACAAAATTATATTTTCTTGTAAAATGTAAGTAATTTTTGTTAAAATGCTAAAATAAGAAAAAAAGTAATTAATACTTACATGTACTCTTTATATAACATCCCATTTTAAAATAAAATTCTCATAAGAATACATTTAAAAGTAATTTCATTTGCTTAAGAAACCGTCATATTATCTCTTGAGTTTGCAAAATCATGCAAAATGAATAGTTTTATTAACTACCCATTACTCCATATTTGGAAATATTGAAATGGTAATTACATTACTTAAAACATTTTTCATTTGCAAATAAATTATAAAACGCTTTAAAGGAATTTATGAAAATATCGATTAATTTTACATTTTTATTTTATTGCATGAAATTAAGTTTTGGCTATTAAATTATCGATAAAATATTTTTTTTCGTTATGAGAACGGAAACTGTTTTGTATATAGTTTAAATTATGATGAGCATTAATTAATAATGTCTCTTTTTAAGCATAGTGCAATCGAAAAAAGAACATAATCAATTACTTAATACGAAATTTTCATTAAATGCAAATTAGATAAATATTAAATAGATTTTCATGGCGTTTTCTATTACATTTTATAGTCTATTTTTACAAGGCTCTTTAAATAAAGTGTCAAATTAAAAAAAAAAACTGATAACAATACACTCTAATTATGACATCAATGTCGTATGGCTTCTTTATTATTTAATTAACCCCTTGAAGTTCATTTTATGAAATATATTAAACCGCAATTTGCAGACAGGTACATTATTCAATGAATTTCTCTTGATGTTAAACAAAGTGTAAAATATATTGGGCTGCTTTTTCTGATTAAACTTATGTCAGATTCATCAAGCAAGTGTATAATAATTAATTAAGAAAACATAATTTTTCAATCTAAATGAACGATTGAAAAATGCTTTTACATTTTCGATTAATATTTATGAATGTTTCTTTAGTACAAGAAGTTTTATTAAATTTTTTATTTATTTATACGAAAAGTTACAAAAAATCATATAAAAAAACGTGTTTTTTATAATATCTTGCAAACAACTTCAATACTTTATCTAAATAAACAATTAAAACGTTTTGACACGTTTCACATTAAAAATAATATCACTGAATTATTAATTAGTTTTAAAAAGTCATTAATTAATTTAATGTTTCATAACGAATAATTTTATCAAATACACATTATTTTCCATAAAGAAAATATTAGCCAAATAAAATAAATTGAAGTTTAACTAAAGTAAAAATGTCTATGAAAGTAATGTGGTATTTTTACTGATATATAAGTAGTAAGATATTAAAAGAAAACGCACGATAAGGTGAAATTATGTATATATATATATATATATATATATATATATATATATATATATATATATATATTTGTTTTGCGGATAATAGATACTCATAAATGAAAATTTCTAGAAATACTAGAAATTGATAAAAAATACTTTTAAAACTTGTACTATTTGTTTAATTGAAATGAAAAATAATTGCATTTATCATTTTATACAATGTTCACTTATCATCCATTTTCAGAAATATTTCAGTTAATATTGTAAATAGAAAAAAGGAAAAAAACACTTTTTCCTTTTTAAAACACATTTTTAATTTGTGTCATAATTAAAATAACTAAAATGAATACGGTAGTTTCTTGTTTACGTTTTAAAATACTGCCTCCATATATCACACTATAAAATTATTCCAATAGAACTTTTTATTAAGAATTTATACTTTGAGATGTAGCCAAATTAAACGATGTTTTTTCTTTGGATGAAATTGTAAAATACAAAAAGTATATTTACTTGTAAAATACAAGTAATGTTTGTTAAACAGATAAAGGATGAAAAAAAATTAATTACTTCAATTATGATACACGTAAGCTCTGTACATCCGCCCATTAAAAAATAAAATTTCTCAGAAGAATACATAATTTCCTTCGGTTAAGAAACTGTCATATTATATTTTTAGTCTAAAAAATCACGCAAAAGGAATAATTTTATTAACTATTAATTATTTCGAAATTGGAAATATTTAAATAATAATTTAATTCCTTAAAACATTTTTCATCTGCAAATAAAATATGAAACACTTTAAACAATTTATGTAACCATCGATTAATTTTATACTTTTATTTTATTAAAGAAAATTAAGTTTTGGCTATCAAATTATAGATAAAATAATGCATTTATTTTTATTTATGAAGACGAAAACTGTTCTTCAAATATTTTAAATAATGAAGAACATTAACTAATAATGCATGCATGCTAAGCAATGAGCGATAGAAAAAACAACAACATAATTTACGTAATACAAAATTCTAATTAAATGCAAATTAGGTAAATAATGAATAGATTTTTATAGAGTTTTATGTTATATTTCTTTAGTTTATTTTTACAAAGTTTTCATTAAGTAACGTGTGAGAGAAAAATTATTACAATACTCTCTAATTATGTCGACTTTGCAGTATGGCTTATTTATAATGTATATAATGTCTATGTTGTTTTATTAACCTCCTGAACTTTTTTTATATACATAAATATGCTAAAACTCATTTTGCATTTTGTTCCATTATGCAATCAATTTTCTTTTGATGTTAAGAAAAGTGTAAAATATATTAGGCTGTTTTTTTTCTCATTTAGGTTAAGGTAAATCGATTAGGAAACTGTATATAAATTAATTATAAAAAACATAATTTTAAAGTTTAAATAAACGATTGATAAATGCTTTAAAATTTACGATTTATATTCAGCAGATTATGTTTTGTGCAAAAAGTTTCCTTAAACTTGTAATTCCTTTATACATAGAGTTATAAACATTCATATAATACAAATGTAACATTTAGAATATCTGACTAACAACTTGAATACTGTATCTAAATAAACAATAAAACTTTTTGACACGTTTCACATTAAAAGTAATATCACTTAAACGTTAATGAGAATTAAAAAGCCATTAATTAATAAAATGTTTACTAATGAACAATTTTATCAGATGGACGTTATTTTCTACAAAGAGAAAAAGGTAAACCCTTTTTAGAAAATATATGTGATTTTAAAATACTTTATTTGAAGTAAAATAAATAGCACTTTGAATAATGTAACAGTAACATACTTTTAACTATATATATTTTTTGTGTATTACAGACTTAGTGACTTTATTCTTTTAACTCAGTGGTAAAAATTATGTAATAATCCCACTCTTTACTAAAAGAAAGCGCATTTACTTTACAATTAAAATAATTATGAGCATTAGACAGTAAAGTATCTTACAAAACATCCAGCTTTATAAAAGCTATTCGATAAATTTAAATGATGCATAATTCTCATAAAATGCAAACTAAGACACAAAACATATCTCACATATTACAAATATATGTAAATCCCTGAAAATTCATTTTTGATCACTTTAAATATTAAAACATAAAAAATATGAAACAGGGATTAGAAAAATATATTGTTTAAGAAGTGTGATAAATAAATTAAAGAACGTAATTTATCTTGATTTTTATGATTTATCTTGAGCGTTATCTTAATTTTTATCATTTTTACTGATGCAATCGTTAATATTTATGTTGTATCTAATCAATTATTATTTTGGTTTTAGTATTGGTATAGGTTTTTACATTTTACGGTTAAAAAATTTTCATATTTTAATTCCAACCGCACATAACATCTAAATATAGCATTGATCAAATACATGTCATAATTTTCTGAATTTCTTAAATAGGCTTATGATAATCTAAAGGCTCAAATATTTATGTTTACTAAGCATTTAATTAATATCTATACCGGCTCTAAAACGCTTTCTCGTTGAAAATAATAAATGAATTTGTTGTAACTGCACGTCATATGTATTTGATTGAGAACATTTTAGTTTCCTCTAGATTCATGTCCGAACATACCAAAAGAATTTCTGTGATTGATTATGATTACGTTGAGATTGTATGAACAACTTTATGATTGAAAATAATTTTACTAGAATAATTGTTTATGATTACTTTGTGTACTTCATTTTAAGTAAGAGAAAAATTATTTGATTGAAAATTTTAAGACTGCCAAATGAAATTACTATGTCTGATCAAGTAGTTATAGTACAAAACAATGATAATTTTCCTACCTATATAAAAAATGTTGTTCATTGAATAATTGATAAAGGTCAGGTAGGTTAAAGGAATAATTCATCTTTTTCTTTATTCTATCTTTATAAGAAGAATGTATTGGATTCGTGAAAATTTTCAACTTCGGGTTTTCGACGGATTTATACGTTGCAAAAGATCCTGAACAAGATTTGACTGTTTTAAGAAAATGGTCTGTCATGACTCTGTCTGTATGTGTTTCTATTAATCAAACTTCGGATTCATTGAAACCTCAACATAAATGGGTGGAGATTAGGTTTAGGCGTAAATCGTCCAACAGGAAGCTGTCGTTCCGAGGCTGCCTTGCTGAATTTTTCACGATTTCCGCGATAGCTGTGTGTCAAGAAATAATGCACAAAATCCCATAACACTTCATATTATTTTAAACTTTAACATAAATAAACATTGGTTAGATTTTGGTTTAAAACGCCAAACAGGTTATGCTGCTACGTTGCAGTTTCACGTTTTCCTCTATAGTTATTGTCTCAAGAACTAATGCACGTATTTTCATCAAACTTCATTTTCTGTTAGGCCTTAACATAAATAGACGCTGATTAAGTTTTTGTGTAAATTGTCCATCACGTTCCACTGCTATGCGGAAGTTTTCACGATTTTCCCGATAGCTATATCTCAAGATTTTATGCACACGTATTTTCATTAATCTTCATATTCTGTTAGACCTTAACATAAACAGTCGCTGATTAAGTTTTGGTGTAAATTGCCCCTCACGTTCCTGTGCTATGCGAAAGTTTTCATGATTTTCCCGACAGCTATATCTCAAGATTTTACGCACACGTATTTTCATCAATCTTCATATTATGTTAGACCTTAACATAAACAGTTGCTGATTAAGTTTTGGTGTAAATCGCCCAACAGATATCGTTGCAATCCTAATTTTTTTCACGATTTCAGGGATAGCTATATCTCAAAAACGAATAGATTGTCATTAAATTTCGTTTGCAGACAATTTATATAGAAGGAAGTTTTATGATGGCCAAAACTTACTAGTTTTCCGTTGTAGTTCATAGAGGGAAATAAAGCAAATTAGTTCAGGACTTTAGGATATGCCATTGCGTTTGGATTTCAAAACGCTATGTTCGTTTAAGCCTGAACTAGGTTCAAGAACTGACACTTCACTGCAGATAGTTTACGTATGAACTTATAAATATGTTTTTAAAAAGGTAAAAAATAACAACTTTCAGTAAAGAACAAATGCTATAAATTACTGAATTTTAAATTTTTCAATAATTCATTCCTTCTTACCGCCTAGGAAGCATTCTTTAAATTAAAATAATTCCACAAATTTAATGCAGTCTTAAAACATCGAGTAATGATTAATATTCTCAAGGATTATACTCATATATGTAATTAAATTTTTCATGTCAAGTTTGAATATTCATCTTTTTTTAGCATAGTTAAAAAATTTCAGAGAAAACAACATTACAAATTTGCCCGTTTGCTCAACGGTCAGGGGGTTAAAAAAACACTTAATCGTAATTTATACCTTTAAATATGCCCAAACTTTTAAAATTTGGGGCTTTGTAACAGCATCCCTTAACAAAAGTTTACAGAAAAATATGCTAATTAGCTATTTCACTTTTTAAAAGTAATAATTAAAAGACAGTTTATAAAAATCATACACAATATTGACTATAACACTATATATCTATCATTTTACTATACAGTGACTGTTTATTTGGCTGCAAAAGCGTCTTTGGAGCAGTTTGGGTAATTGTCTTAGCTTGATATAATATTCTTAGAGTTTGTGATTAAAGACATAACATACATACATTTCTAGATAATTACGACCTTTCCTCGAAATATCGCTATAAAAGGTCTACAAATATGGAATTCACGTCATGTGATCTAGCACATACAACTACAGCAATTTGTAAGGTTTTTTTTAGCTTCGTAATTAAAGATGAATTAAAAGATGTATTAAAAGATGAATATTCTAATTCAAGCAGTCATTAATACGTAACTATCACAAAGAAGAAATTTATAATGAAACAAGGCTGTTATCTTCGATAACAAATCTAATAAGGCAATTCGAAGAATGAACATTATTTTCCGTAATTACCTACCTACGAATAGCTACAACAACGTAATGAAAAGTATTTCCCATTAAGTGACTTTTCTATGATAGTTAATTATTCCTTCTTTAACCTCAATCTTATCAAATAAACATGCTTTGTAATAAGAAAAGTTTACTTAATTACGTGTTAGATTTTTATCAGTATTTTAAATTGCAGAAAGTGTATATCGATAAAGAAAACATACATTTCTATTTCTCTTTCAGTTGAGGAACTAAAGCTTTAATATTGTATTCTCTTTTATCCATTACCCAATTTTTAAATTAACATTTTTCAAAACAACTTTTGTAAATCAGTTTGTTTATTAGCTTATGTAGATACAATCGTTTAGTATATTAACATTTTAAAAAATTTCTACAGAATGTACTTTAAATGCTTATACTTTAAAATGTTAAATCATTTCGGTATTCAAAATTAAAACAGAAATAGAAATGAGACGCATAATATAAAAAAAAAGAGAAAATCCTAAATAACTTTTTTTACATTTTCAACAAATACCAATGTTCATAAATTATTTTAAAATTTTATATTAAACAAACAGTTATTTTAGCTCGAGTTATTAGTTTAAGGTTTTAATAAATTATGTATTATTGTATTCGAAATTTTTTGTTTATTTATATGGCATATTGAAATAAAATACTTTACTGAGTAATAAATTAAATGTAAAATGAAAGCTGTAATTCTAATATAAATATTTACTATTTTTAAAAAGTTATGTAACGAAGCAAAATATGAGAAGTTATGATAACAATTAAGTCTGAATAATCAAAGATACTTTTCGGTATTGGGTGGTATGGTACTAATATCTATTTTATAATTTTAGAATATTTCGCTCATGTTTACGACATTTAAAACTAAATTTTACAGTGATCAATTTAGTATATTGTCGCACGGAAGTCAAAACTCAAATCCATCATTTTCCGGTGCTTGGGTTGCTAGATGGAAGGTGTCTTAATCAAGTGGTCAGCCATGTTTTAGTCCTATGATCACCGCCTACCTCATACTACAAAATCTCGGTCGAACGTTCAAATAGTATTGAACATTAATCTGATTGGACTTAGGTCGCGATCAGGCTCATCGTGAGTTCGATGGACCAGGGATCAAGTATAATCAGGCCAATCAGGTTAATTGCGAATTTCATTTAAACGTTTCACCGATGATTTTTAGGTTGAGCTAGATGGTTAAGAAAGTATGGGACTCATTTTATCGATGCCGAAGGCATAAATCGCTGATTGAAACTTTATCAATTTCGGATGCAGTCTCATACTTGATGTTCTTGTCCCATTTATAGCATATAAATTTATTTATAAGTTCATTTTACTGAAGATTATATATATATATATATATATATATATATATATATATATATATAATTCTTACGTGATGAAAAGAAAAAAAAATCAATTTAAATATTCCAAATTACATTGTTATTCGATGTCGAACGTTTAGTTTTCTTTAAAAGAAATAAATCAAGGAAAACGCGATAAAATAATCATTGTGTACGTGCAAATGGATAACAAGCGAAATAAACAAATATTTTTAATAATATAAGAAAGGCGAGTGCATACACTTCAATATGAGAAGAACTCATACAAGTACTATAATTTCTTCGTTCTTATGTTTTTTGCATAGGAGTGACAAAAACATCAGTAACCGTGCATCAGTAAAATAGCATCAATGCCACAAAAATAATATATCCACACCGTAAAGAAATCCCGTAAGAATGTAAAAATTGTACTCAAAATCGGGTTGTAAGTAGGTTGTTCTTAGTGAACATGATAATTTAAATAGACTTTTCGCACAGTTATGTGTCATATGTATTCTGACATGTATGTAATCACTTCTGTCTGAGATAATTATAAAATCACTGATATTAGAATTTTTTTCAGAAATATACGAAAATTGTATCAGACACCCGATTGCCTGTATAGTTTCAGTAATTTTTAAGGTATGTTATTACAGTGTAATATGTTGGCACTAACGGTAACTTAACCGAATGAAAATGCGTGAAATGTGATAACTGTGGAGAATTTCATCGACAATATGCTGCTGAGCATAATGGTAAACGGATACTATGATTCCAGGTTTCGTTTTGTGCGTATAGTAAGAAACAAGAAAGACATATACAATAAATAATGATATAATGGGCATAAATATATATATGTTTTTTGGATTTTTATTAGATGGAGTAGTAGTACTGAGAGCTGGTATTTGAATGTGGAAACAGCGCAATATAGAAATACAAGATTCCAGCTATTGGAGGCAGTGTATGAAATTGGATGACAATGTGCAGACGTATGTATGTTATTCGTTTGAAAATGACAACTTTTGTACCGGCGAAGCAGCATTTGCAGTAAATTTTACTGCATTACTTATTGTAAAGAAATGTACAGCCGACAGTTATCGCGTAATGTCCGATATGGCTGGTGAACATTCTCTATCCTTAAAAACATGTGAGTATTGATTTCAATGATTCAAACGTAAATATTTCGATGTCTGTCATAAACAACGTTGTAGACCACCCCAAAAGATCGCTGATGCAGAATTGGAAGTTTTATTCGATGGGTATGCGTTCTAGACACACAGGTAGAAGCAGCGTTAAATGTCAGTCAACCATGCCTATCATAACTTTTATATGCCATGTGACTGGGACAATAATAAGTAAATTGGGTTCAACATGCATAGAGGAAAGAAGACCAGGAATTTTCCAAATCCATTTGTGAATTGCTGCTTCAAAAGAAAAAAAAATTCTTTACATCGAATTATAACTGGTGACAAAAAAATTATATCTCGCGATAATTCTAAACGTCAGAAAGAATGGGTGATGCCGGTAAAATGGGTCCACAACAACCAGGTGAAAACTTACTACGAAGGGTCATTTTGGGAAATTCCATCTCACCCGCCATACTCTCGTGATATTTCTCCATCGAATATACCCTTCAAAACTAATTTATATACTCAATATGATCTTGGAAACACATCACAATATACCTTGTGTCCGGATATTTTATGTATGAAAATCACGTAAATGTCAGATATCAAAACATATGAAACCCATCTTTGAAAATTCACCAAATAAGAATGTATACATTTCCACATTTTCCATTGGCAGGAGGACAGTTCATAATATTTATCCTGCTTGATCATTTAAAGGATGGATTGTTCCTTTTAGTTTTTGAAATCAATGAATTATGAAAACATTTTATTTTATAATAGTGCATTAATGTTGTTTGTGAGCTTAAGAGTTCCATGAGAGCCATGATTATTTCATCGACGTTCGATGTATACAAAAAGTTTGGAAAAGAATTTCAGAATACATAATTAAAAATGTTTAAAATAGGTTTTGTATATAATACCCTTGAATATTCAACATTTGAAAATATTACGTCGAGATTTGAAAAGCGCTTTATAAGGTGTATTAGGCCAAAAAACGACACAATAGAATGTCAAAAATAAAGAAGATAAATTTCCTAACATTTTTGTTTTTACTGTGTTGTTATAAATGTTATAAAATAAATATGTTTGACTCCAGCAAAAGTTCGCACAGACGGACAAGACGTGGAAATGAAGTCAGATATATAGAATGAAGTGTGTGTATTGATGCATATAAATTCAAAGGAAGTGAACAGAAACATGGTTTTGATATGTATTGACACATAATATTTTCATATGTAATGCCACATAATATTTACATAAATATGTAAAACAAATGAAGTGTACAACTCATGATATGCATCATGATGCATTTCTATCATCCATATGATGTCTTCAGAAAATACCCAAAATTCAGAAGATGCCACAAAGTGTCTGTGCAACGATCGTGGTGCGTGATTGCCTTCTGAACCTTTTGGTCTTGTTTCAATACCTATTTTTAGTATAATAATTAGCAAATAGAAGTAGCAATTTTCCCATGTGAGGGGAAATTTTTCCAGCCTGGAACACGGAACCTCAACCTTTAACTTCATTTGTCAACTTGAACTATTTTAACAGCATCTCAGCCAACACAATTTTCGCTCAGAACTATTGGAAGAGCATTGGAAATTGAAGCCAAAGTTCTGGGTTCGAGTCCCAACCTCATAACATTTTTGCTCAAATGGGGAAATTACAACTCGTATGAATTGTTTACCAATCAGTTGATTGTGTTGCTACGCACTTTAAAATACGCCATTGGCTGCAAAGTCGACTGTGCAACTTTCCTCTACAGTTGAATTGAATTATAAAAGATACATTTCTGTAAACCGAGCGCAAGTCCCACCATGAGCATTTTTTTCTCGCCAAAAGAACTTTTTTCTTTATCATATGTAACATAGAAACAATTTTTTGATGTTGGAATAAAATGATTTGACTTATGTTATTATCCCTTCTAATTATTATTATTTATTTATATTTTAAATGAAGTGTGTCAAATACATGTTTTTAAAATGTATTTAATATATGTATTTTAAAGGGAAAAAATGCAATGCGAAAGATCGCTGTAAGAATGCCGGTTTAATATTAATATGTACTTTATTAAGCTTCACTAATCTAGTTAATTTGGAAGGGTAGTTTACGGAATTGCCATTAGCAGATTGTTAATATAGTAACTTACTTGGGGAAAGTTTCGTAATCGGGTTCATATTGGAGTATTTTAGCTAGTGTGATTTGCAGAAAAAATATGCAAGGATTTGTAAATTACTCGGAATGCCACTTTGAGAGCCCCTAAGTACGCAGACAAAATATTCATAATTCATGCCATAACTTATGTGGCAGTTATAATCCATTCTCTTTTTTTAATGCCTGCTAATACATAATACACTGGCCTCCAAAAGTTAAGGTACAACATGTTTTTCGAAGCTCACCAGACAAAAAATGGCAGTCAGATAAAACTTCATAGTTTATATGAATGACAATAATAAGCTTTATAAAAACGTGTGCAAAAATTACAGCTACCACTTTATTTTATAGAAAAAAATAGGTATTTGTGAATGACAGAAAAATATGCAATTACGAAGCTTTCATAATTTCGCGTGTAAGTTTTGTTGTATTCAAACTATTGTTATCAGTTTTGTTCACAACAGCCAGTAGAGTCTAGAAATGTCTAGAAGAAGTCGTTTGCCCAATTCATTAAGATGGCGGGTGGTAGGATGGATGGAAATGGGGTTGTCACAGGCCGATACTGCTGGACGGCACAATGTGTCTCGCAGTGTAGTCCAGCGACTCTGGGATCAGTATGAATCCGAAGATTCTGTGTCCAGAAGACATGAGGCCGCCCACGTGTTACAACACCTGCAGAAGACCGGTTTCTAGCTCTTTCGGCCCGAAGGAGAAGACGCACTACTGTGAAAGAAACTCACTGCAGACCACTTTGCAGCATCAGGTAGAAGAATCTCCGCTAGTACGGTGCGAAGAAGTCTTCACAATGCAGGTCTCTATGCAAGGCGACCAGTTGTGTGTGTCCCCTTCAACAGACGACAGAGAAGGGTCCGCTTATGTTGGGCAAGAGAACATGTTTCATGGACCAGACAACAGTGGGCTTCTGAACTTTTCACAGACGAGTCCAGATTCACACTGGAGAGCGATTCAGGACGTCTTCTGATCTGGAGAGAACAATACACTCGATATCATCAATCAAACACTGTCGAAACACTCAGGTACAGAAACGGTGGAATCATGGTTTGGGCAGGGATCTTACTCGGAGGTCACACTGACCTGCATGTGTTCCATGGAGGAAATGTGACTGGTGCGAAATATCGTGATGATATCCTTTATTCATATATGCGCCCATTTGCCGGTGCTATTGGCAATGGTTTCATTCTAATGGATGATAATGCGAGACCACACCGAGCTGTGGTTTTTGAGGATTGATTATCTTGAGGATCACGGTTTGGAGAGTATGAAATGGCCAGCTCACTCTCCAGACTTGAATCCGATAGAACATCTTTGGGACTATCTTGGAAGACAGGTTGCGGCTTTAAGTGCTCCTCCAAGGTCATTAAATGAGCTGGAACAAGGCTTACTCCAAGTCTGGTCTGCGTTGCCTATTTTGGTGTCCGACAATTTAATTGAGAACATGGAAAGTCGATGCCGCCAATACATTCAAGTCCGGGGTGGACATATTCCGTATTAGAACCAGTTTTGTAATGTTTCTGTCACATTTTACTGCATAATACTACGACGTACTGATTTCTGCAAGAATGGAATTTTTCACCATGAGTGCTTTTTTGTTGTAATTTCATTTATACGTCTAACTTAAGTCAATTTCTATGTCGCATTTAATAAATAACAGATTAGCGCACATTTCCTCCAAATTTGTTGTTTCTATATTCATTCATTTGCAAATTAGACGCAAAAAACCGGTTGTATCTTAACTTTTGGAGGCCAGTGTACAATACTACTTGGATATAATATGTTTGAATGAGGAAAATGCATTGTACGTTGTGACCAGCATGCTCTCCTCAGCTTAATCTAATCGAACACGACAGGTTATACTCGACGAAGCATTGTAGCAACAGCAATACATCTACTGACTCCTTTTAACTTTTAGATAACACTTTTGAAGAGTGGAACTGAATACCCCAAACGCTTATCAAAAATTTCATCGCATCCATGAAAAACAGATGTGCAACAATCTTAATTGTTCGAGTGGGCCACACAGACCGTTTAAAAAATCCTTCATTCTCTTCGAATAACACATTTTTTTTTTTACATTTATAGGTACTTGGGTTGGTGAGGAGCATCTCTTCATATTCCTGACATAATTTCAAAGTTCCGATATCCAATATTTTAGTGTCTTTTTTTCTGTATTATATTTAATGTATATGTACTTCCAATCTTATAGTCATGCATAGATGTGTTGTATGGTTTCTCTATAAATTTTTTCCTTAACTAAATATTTTTTTACAGTGTATATGAATTCACATATTGTATTTTGTAATTCTACCGCTTATGTTGTTCATTTTAATTTGTTCCATTATATAATAAATTAATGATAGCATCTCATTTTCATTACTTATCAGAAATTATTATTAAATATATGTTCTCAGCAATATCGCTCAGCCCTTTGAGGAAAGTCCTAGTTATAATATATTCATGAAATACTTTTTAATCGGATCTGAAACAAATATGTATATTTGTTTAAATTTATGATAAAAAAAAGTTTTGTGCATATATGCATGCATTTTATACAATAGTTTAGATTTGTAAACCTATTTACATTTAATTACATTATACTTCGACTTTTTACAGCGAAATAAATAAAATTACATTATATAAACTTTAATTGTTCCATTTTTTTTATCATTAATCAAATATTTCAAAAAAGTTTAAAAATTTATTATAATTTGACTTTTATATTCTGAATATGATTTTAATAATATATTCTTTATATTGCATTTTCAATGCATTTTTATGTAATAACTATTTGTAACAATTTAAAATATTTTCAGAATATTTTTTACGTAGACAGTTATCCTAATTTCAAAGTTACAAAAAATAAATAAATAAATAAATAAATAAAATAACTTCATATATATTTTTAAATTATTTAAACAATAGAAAAATTTCAACGTAAACAAGTTATTATTATAGTATAGTCTATTTTTATATAAAGTAGTTTATTTTATTTCACCTAATGTTGTTCATGTAACGTAGGGATGCAAAACATCTTTAAGTATTTTTTTTAACTTCAAATTTTAGTGATCTTTAGATATTGCAAATTGCGTAATAATTTTCTTTTTCTTTTCATTAACTCTATAAACATGCTAAATTTCATAGTTAAAACTGTATACATACATGTCCAAAATCTATTTATTTTATTTATGTATATACCTGAAATGATGTAAATAATATTGCGTAATGTTTCAATTGTGTTTCGAAAATCATTAATGGATATCTTCGTTGCGAATCTAATATACGGTGATTTTCTACTTTTTGTTTTGTAATTTTATCATATTTTAATCACATCGAGATCTATCTTTCAAATTTCATTAGAATATTTTCATTCTTCTGGAAGTTATTAACGAAATTCAAGATCCTTTACACTTGTGACACTCTGTATTTTTGACTTAATACGTAATGTGAAACCACAGCTTCCAAATCACAATTTGTTTGTCTTGACATGTACTATCACGCCATCTGATTTTATTACAATATAAACTGGACATCCTCTATAAATGTTTAGAAATTATTTTTAACATTCAATAAAAACGCATACATTTCTAAAAAAAATAATGTTAATATTCTTCTTTAATTATTAATTAAAAATACAATTTTTATGACCACAAAATATACTTCTCCATAACTATAGAGTAGGTACATTATTATTATTATTATTAAACCGCAGACCAGGCCCCTACCTGCCGGGCATTATGCCCAGCTTAACGAGTTTGTATACCTGGCCGCGGGGCGAAATTCACCTAATCTCCTCATAACGGAGATCCACCTGATTAGCTTCTTGGGTGTCCTTGGCTGCAACGGTATTTCGTGAGAGTTACTTTGATACTGTGTTGGTCGGTTCTAGTTTGTTATTAATTATGGGTATCTGGGTATGTTGTCGAATAAGGAAAGGGGCTTGCTTTCGGGCCATATTCACACTGACTATGGTTGCTAATATAGACAGGTTTATATAATTCAGTTTAAATATTTGTGTTTCCGCTATGTATTACATCTTGTCTGTAGTGTTCTCTAGTAGTTTGCTACAGTTTCTCTACTTGACAGCTCACGGCATCCAGCCAACCTCGCTGAAATTGCAGGTTTAAAATAGAAATTTAAATTTAAAAAAAAAGAAAAGAGAAAGGAATTGGTCTCGTAATTTAGAACCTTGATCAGGTGACGAGACCTTCACCTGACTAGGCACCTCCAGAGGTATAATTCAAAGGGAACTTGGAGGACTTTGCACCCACGACGGATTTTACATGCACCAGGCGCCATTAGCGTACATGGCTTCGTTGATTTTTTTTTTTTTCTTGGTGCACATTGTGCTTTTAGTATATATTTTTTTATAGTTTTTTTGGTGCAGTAAAAGTAAAGTTCTTTTAATGCATTTTTGTGCAAAAATAGAGGATTCTATTAATTGCTTTTTATTATTTCGCTATGCACTACGCTAGTTTACTGTTGCTGCTGAGGAATTAATCTTGTGTGGATGGTGGGAAGGGCTTGTTCAGTTTTGCTTCACGTTAGTGTGAAATTAAGTCTATGTTATCAATTAACCATCTGATCACTGTTTTGGCTTTTGCTTGTACATGTTTGTTTTGAGCTAGTTGTTTGTGCCAAAGTTGCTCGTTGTTTGGTGTTATGCCTACCAGATGGAGTGCTTGTGTGAGTGGACAGGCTATGAGGTAGTGTTTGGAAGTTCCCATCAATCCACACTCACAATCTGGCGTTTCCACCAGTGCGAATCTGTGCAGATATGCTGGAAACGCGCCATGGCCTGTGTAGACTTGAGAAAGTAGTTTGCAGCTTATCAATCTGTGTGTATCCACTTTAGGGAAGTACCTGTGTGTCAGCCTGCCTGTGTCCCCGTAGTCCCACTCGAACTGCCATTGCTTAATTGTTAGTTCTTTCAGGGTTCTCTTTAGTTTTGTTATTGGTTTCTCCATGTGGTAAGGGATTGCATTGTATGGGTTTTGTGCTGCTTGTTTGGCCAATTCGTCAGCATCCTCGTTTCCTTGGATGCCCACGTGAGCCTTGACCCAGCTGATTTTAAATTTATTATTTGATTTTTTTACTGTTTGTTTTATTGTATCTATTATTTCAGTTACGTTAAAGGGTTTGCTTAATGCTTGTATTGCTGACATGCAGTCCGAGCGTATGCTGTAATCTTGCCCTGTGGTATTACCCCATTCTGCGGCTTTCAGTATGGCCAGTAGTTCGGCTTGGAAGACACTGTTGCACTTTCTTAGTGGCACCGACCATGTCTTGATTTTTTGTTCATTTTGTATACTACGAAAGCCGATCCCGTAGCGCCTGATTCCAATTTCGAACCGTCTGTGTATACGACTATGTCTCTTAGATTGTGTCCGAATCTTGGTTCTACTGTTTCTGCTGGGTGGTTGTGCCAAACGTTGATCTTTTTAACATAGTCCGTGTGATGGATAGTTGTGTTGTATATGTTTACTGTTTTGAGTAATCTTGAGACAGTGCCGTAAGCTGCTTCGTATTGTACTTGAAGGTGAATTGGAATCAGGCCAGATAGAACCTGAAGTGCCGCTGTTGAGGCTGTCCTATAAGCTTTGACTATGGCCAATGCAAAGCGCCTTTGACAGCTAGATAATACTTCCTTGCTGCGTCTATTCAGGTTATGCCCCCATATTGGGGCGGCGTATGTGAGTGTTTTCTCCACTACTGACCTATACCAAATTTTAATTATGTTGGGTTGTAGACCCCATCCCTTAGAGACCATCCGTCCCATCATCCAAAATGATTTTCTGATTTTCTTTGTTTGTTGTTGGCAATGTGGGAGCCAGTTTAGATTATTGTGTATCATTACCCCTAAATATTTAATTTGTTCTATGACCTCTAACTTTTTACCGTTGAATTCAATGTCCTCTACGTTGTATGAATTTTCGGTTGGGAGATTCCCTGTGTGTCCTCTATTTAGGTACAGTAATTCTGTTTTGTCCCAATTTAATGTTAATCTATTGTTTGTTATCCACTCGTTAAATTCTTTTATTATTTTATTTGCTAATTTTATAAGTTCTTCTTTTGTTTTTGATCTTAAGATTAGTATAAAATCGTCTGCGAAAGCCTGAATCCTGACATTTATACCCCATTGCTTCTTAAGTGCTATATCTGCTATTAGCAGCCACAGAAGTGGTCCCAGGCAGCTGCCTTGTGGCCATCCGCCGAATGTTTGCCTTGTTATTTTTATACCATTTTCTTCTAATGTTACGTATCTATCTTCCAGAAAACTAATGATCCAATTAATTAAGTATGTGGGGCAGGGAGATTGTTTTAGGGTTTTGGCTATTACCGGCCAACTTATATTGTCAAATGCGCCCTTAATGTCCATAGAAATTAGCAGTGTTTGATATTTTTCCTCTTGTTTAATTTAGTTAATAAGTTCGTCTAGTGCTTGTTCTGTTGATATTCCCTGTTTGAACCCGTATTGTTTGGCGCTCCAAAAATTACTAGTTGTTAGATGGTGGTTTATTCTACCATGTATTATTCTTTCTAATATTTTGCTGAATGCTGGTAGTAGACATATTGGTCTGTAATTTTTTTGGATCTTTGGTGTCTTTACCAGCTTTGTGGAATAGTACTACTGTACCTATTTTGAAAGATTTTGGGAAATAGTTAAGTTTGAGGCATGTGTTGAAAAGCGTTAGTAAAAGTTGTGGTTCTGCATTGTGTATTCTTTTAATTAAATTATAATCTATGTAATCATACCCTGGTGCCTTGTTTTGTTTTATATTTCTTATTATTCGGTTTAATTCCTGTTTCGTTATCACGGGGGGCCTTGAGTCATTAAATCTGGGGGGGGGGGGGCTGGTATAAGTTTATGTTCTGTTGACGGGTCTGTAAGAAACAGGTTGTTTAGAAAGTGATTAAGAGTTTCCTTTATTGTTACTGTTTTGTTATCTGGTAAAATGTTTACAAGTCTTGGGGGTTTCGTAACTTTTCCCGAGGCTAGTTTATACTGGGACCCGTATCTGTTTGTTGCGTCCTCACAGAATCTTTTCCAGGTTTTAATTTTTGTTTTTTGGACTATTTTTTTTTTAGTTTTGCTCTTTCTTTTTTGTATTCTATGTGTTGTTTAGATTTTAGCTCTTCGTCTTTTTGTTTTTGATATCGCCTCCTGAAGGCCCTGACTCTGTTTCTTGCCGTTTTAATTTCATCTGTCCACCATGGTGGGGCTGTTATATCGGGTGTTGACCGTTTTTTATAGCAGTTAATCGCTACGGTTGTGATTTCATTTTGAAGTCTGAGGGTAATATTATCTAGTTGGTCTATTTCCGATACTTTTTTTAACTCTTTGATATATTTATTTCTGATTTTTTTTATGTTTTTGTCAAATTTTTCATGTTTTCCATGTTTTGTTTCTAATCTGTGTCTGTGGTGGCTGGTGTTGTCATGTTGAATTTTAAATTTTATAAATTTGTGATCACTATGAGATTCGTCCTCGCTGACCTCCCAGTCCTTAATTTTGTTCCCTAGTTTAAGTGTTGCTATCGTTAAATCCGGCCATCTCTTAATTTCTTTTTTATTCCTCATAGTGCAGAAAGAGGGAGGGGCACCTGGTGGATTCTGGACAAAAAGTGAATTAGGAAGGATGAAGTCTGTGAGTTTTTGTCCCCTGTCGTCGATATTGTCATATCCCCATGCTTGTGAATGTGCATTAAAGTCTCCCACTAGCAGGATTTCTCCCGATGCTATCTTCATAGTGTTCTCAATTTCTGAAAGCACCACTGAGAAATCGGCTGAGGGGGGAGCATATGTGTTTATAATTGTTAGTTTTTCTTTATTGTTTTCGATAGTTATGGCTGATACAAATTCTTGTTCACTTAGCGTTATCGGGTTTGATCCTAACTTTGTTATGATAGCTGATTTGTTTGTTTTCGTTTTTGTTATTGACCAATGTTTTGGGTTTATACCTGCTATTTGTCCTGTCTCCTTGTTCTGATAGTAATCTTGTAACATAGCAACATGTATTCCTTCTGCTCCCATGTATCCCCCTAATTCGTTTGTGGCATGGCTGCTGTTGTGAAGATTGATCTGTATGGCGTTTGGGACGTCTGGTCTTCGTGTTTGTGTTGCATTCTGTGAGTGCATGTTTATGTGATTATTTGAGGCGGTATTAAGCATGATGTTTTCTTATTAGTTCGTCCCTGCGTTGATACCTGCCGTGTTCTTCATTAGTGGTCCGAGCAATTCGTGGCTTGCCCCTATACGTGTGAATTGAGACTAACCCCTGTATCACATCTAAGCCATTTGTTAGCTGCCTCTTACCCTCCTGAAGTTCTAATTGTCGAATTTGCAGTAGTGTCTGGTACACCCAGCAGTGTCCTGAATGTGTCGAATGGTCTGTTGGTTTCTGAGCTCTCAGCCATCCTTTGTTGGTCCAGTTATATAGACGACACATAGCACATTCTTTGCGTCTCGATTTACAGTCTTTGTAGCTGTGTTCCCCTGCGCAGTTGGAGCACATCTGTGTGTTTGGACATTGTAATGCCACGTGGTCGAAACCGAGGCATTGGTGGCATCTTAGTTTTGCACAAGAAATCAAATATATACCTAACGTCAAGTCTATGAATATTTTCTGTTTTTTTTTTTTTAAGTCTACAAGAAGTTTCTAGGAAAAATTATATAAGATTTTCGTGTAAGATGCAACTGATGTTTTACAATGACATACAAAATAGGTCTATTGATCATATCTAGAAGTACAAAAAGCATTACTTACGTCTAAATGACTTCCTGTAAATTTCGACTGCCCGCACCCTAACTGCACGAAAACAACTCTTCACATTTCCCCATTGCTTATTATATCACTGATTGAATTACTGTGTTTCCCCAGTATTTTACATCATATTATCGCATTTCATTCATCAAATTGATTCTCAGTACTATAGCTTTTTTTTTGTCAAATTTATAAACGGAAACATAAGTACATTTAAAGTTGCAACACCCTGTATTTTTCACTGAATAGATAGAATGCGACTTCAGTATTGAATAATAATAAAAAAAATTAGCCGTATGCTATTTTTCTTCTGAGCTTTTTTATCAAACTTAGAGAACACCCTGTATATTTATGTTTAGAAATGAATTTACTGAATTATACCTATTTTTAGAAATTATTTTTCGTTATACAGAATACACTTTTACAAATATTCTGTTACCATTCTTCTTTGAATGATTAACTAAATCTACAATTCTTCTGCTCACAATAAAAAGAAAGAATGCTCAGAAAATAATCTTCTCTATAACTATAAAATACGTACATCACTTTGCACGAGAAATCGAAAATATAGCTAACATCAACGCATATAATCCTTTATCAGTTTTGACAAATACTCCTGGACACGCTGCTGATTTATCACCGGACATAACAGCAGCGTACAAAAAAGTGTTCTGAAACTACTGTAAAAGTCTAGGAAAAGTTTCTAGGAAAAATGATCTAAGCTTTTCAGGTCAGATGCAATTGATGCTTTACAATGACATACAAAAAAGGATGCTCCGAAACCCATTGATCATGTCAAGAAGTACAAAAGACCTTACTTACGTCTAAATGAACTCCGGGAATGTCGTACTTTTGTCCTGATGGGCTGTCCGATGGGAGATGCCGATAAAATTCTACTTCATTTTTGTACCACTTGACCGAATAGAGGTCGTCTGATTCGAGGTCTAAAGTGCAGTTTAGCCAGAAAGATTCACCTATCATTACGGAGGATGGTACTTCAATGCTCATCAATTTTAAGCAAAAGATTCCTGAAAAGTAAGACATTGGTTTGAGAATAATAGTATACATCTAAAAATAACGATTAAAGAGTTTTTTTTTTTTTTTTTTTTTTTTTTAAGATTCAACAATATATTTTTAATGAAATATTTTAAAATACATATGTATAACAATTCAAAGAATTCACAAAGTTTTATTTCAGAATTCAAACAAATAAAAAAATCGTTCTAATGAAATATTTTAAGATATATATTTAAAACAATTCACAAGTTTATTTTAGGAATCAAGGAAAAAAAAATACTAAAAATAATTCAATGAAATTTTCTTAAATATATACTTAAAGCAATTCAGAAGTTATATTTAAGTATTAAAAAAATTAAATAATAAAAATAGTTTTAATGATATATTTTAAGATATATATTTAAAACAATTCACAAATTTTTTTAGGAATAAAAAAAAAAAATAGTTTTAATGAAATAGTTTAAGATATATATTTTAAACAATTCACATGATAAAGAAAAAAAATGACTTTTTGAAAAATAGTATAATTAACAGAAATTTTCGTGCACACAGAAAACATTTAAAATGTTGTAAATGTTGTGTGTGTAAATGATGTAAGACAATATTATTACCTATAGCGCTTTCGATTTATTTTCAATCTATTATTTATTTTAAGTTTATCATTTAACTGCAATATTTAGCAACGGTACATTCATTATGTTAGTAATGTTGTATAATAGCAAATATATTTTAAATTGATTTTCTAGTTTTTCAATTCATACATTTTGTGAGATTCAATGTAAAAAATGTGGTTTAGTCAGAAAAGGTTCACATATAGGTAGATTCCCATATTCACATATATGTAAACTTGTCCTGACTTTTTAGATATACTATTTCCGGTAAAAGAAAATTTTTCGCCTTGTGTGATAGCAAAAAATTTGAAAATTCGAAAAAAGTTCTGTGATTAAAAAAAGCCAATATTCCTATTTGGTACTCACAACCAAGGTTCGTACGCAACCTGACATAACATTGCCGAAAAGTGTACTTGCACACTCATCAAATTGTAAGCAAAATGATCTTGAAAGTGAAAACATGTGCTTCAGATTAATAAAATACATGTGAAACAAAAATAAAATTAATTGTAAAATAGTTTGAAAAATAAATCTTTTTGGAATATATAAACATATGTACATTCACATGAAAGATATTTTTTCTTATTTACTATTTCTTATAAGTATGTTTAATTGTATATAGTTTGCCTAGTAGAAAATTTTAATGCTTCAAGTTCGTTATCAATTTCATTGACAAATCAGTAACTAACTATATAATGATAAAATTATTATAATTCCGATTTATTTCTAATCTATTATTCATTTTAAGTTTATCATTTAACTGAAATATTTAGCAACTACACATTCATTATGTTAGCACTGTTGTAGTATAAGGCAATTTTTTAAAATAACTAAAACAATTATTTAGATGTTAATTTAAGTAATTAAACAAGCATCTTGATAATAATACTATCTTTTGATGCATAATGAATACCCTACTTCTTTAAAAAGACTTTTGAAATTAATAGTAAATGTTTGTATTTTTGAATTTTTTCTTACTCATATTCAAAATTACTAAACAAAATATGAAATGGTTAAAAAATTTGAAAATCGTTACTCGTTTTACTAAATATTGAAGGAATAATACATCAAAAACAGAGGGGATGGAGTTTAAGTAATTCTGATATACCATTTGATTTCTAAGCTATATTAAATTTTATTTAACTATTTCTGATATATTTTCTGACAATCTTATTACATCTCAGATGACTGTTCAGAAATCAGTCTGTTTTTATCGGATTGCTGCAATCTCAAATTTTGAGTTCTGTGTGTTTTGAGTGAATTGAGTGCTGTGGATGAACTTCAATTTATAACCTTGGTGTCAGTGGACAATCCTCTAACTTTATTAAAAATACAGATTATTTTGGAACGTTTCAGCAATCGCGCTGTCAGCGTCATTTTTCACACATTTCGTTCTCACAAATGGCACCAAAGCTAAAAAAATTAGTAAAATCAGTAACGTAAATTCAGTTTTGTCTTTGTACATGTATATTTGCTTATCTCATGTATCTCAATACTATTAGGGAATTTTATAGTTTTACATTTCTAACAGTGTCATCGTTGTGCGTACAATATGCGCATTCTTTGCGTGGAAAATAAATAAATAAAACCTACCTGCTTAAAAGTTAAAAATATTATTGTTTATATGTCGATGATTTCATATTTTATCACGAATTTTTAAAATGTGTTTGATTAAGTTTCTTTCTATTTTTTTCTTGCTGCGTTTCAGCTAGAGTTTCGCCATTAGTTCCTTTTCTGGAGAAAATTGAGTTACAGATGCACTCTGATTTAAGCTACAAATTTATTTTAGGTAGTTATATTCAAAATGTTTAGTTTTCATTAATAATATTATGACTATAATAGAGTTTTGTATCCAAGTTGCGGTAAAATGGATTGTATGCAGTTCTTTTCCCTTTTATAAAATTTATCTTACAAAATATGTTTCAATAAGATTTTACGTACTTTCTTAAATTACGAAAGATTGAGTTCACGAAAAGGACGCATTCATTGTTATTTTTTCGTTATATAAATTTATCTTGTTTCTACTTTATTAAGTTTTTTTTTAAATAACATAACTACAGTATGTAAATGAACTCAGATTTGATTTCAATTAAGCGTTTTCTATTTTAGAACTTATGTGTGATATATAATTCAAAATTGTAATTATATAGTAGAAAGAATATATAAATAATGCATCCGAAGCTACAAGATATTATATAAAATGTTACACGCCAAATCAGAATTGAAATAGATTTAGCGTGCAATATGGGGTTCCAATTCTTATTTTCCAGGCAATAAGGGGCTTCATTGTTTCATTTATTTTTAGCATACTATATTCAAAGAATATACTTTATATATATCAAAGAGACAAGATGTGGTGGTATTGTTACCAAATTATCTGTTACCAAAATATTCATATGTATGCAAATTTTTTTTTCTTCTTACAGGTTAATGTATAATATAGTCAAATTTGTCAACAAGTTATTTTCAGAAAATATATTTTATTACGGGAAAGTACTAAATAATTTATATTAAAACTAATTATCTTTATTTAAGTATATTGCTGTCAAACGATCATTACAATTGAGATAAAATATATAATTAATGTTAATCTTCTAAGGAAATTACACCATCCTATCATTATTCATAATTCCATATAATCCCCAAAATTCAAACATAATGTTTAAAAACCTGTCAAGAATTTTTAAATATATTTGTTCTTAGACATTCTAAAAAGTATTAGAATGTCAGATACCTTTTTCTAGCAGAAATTCCATTTTGTCCAGATGTGGATTAAGTTATCGAAAAGGACTTTACAGTATTTAAGGGAGATGCAAGATGTTAAATTTGTAGAAATAATCTTTCTTGATATAATGCTTCGTGGTAAACAGACAAGAAGGCTTAGTATTCTATTAACTGATTAATGCTTTGAAATATCTACGTGACAGTATTAATCTCAAAAGACAGTGATAAATAAAGCTTTAGAGTCACTTCCTTCTGTAGGATTTACTGGAATTGTTGTTGTTCTTTTTTTCTAACGTAAAACGTCTGTTTTTGGAATGAAAAAGTGCTAATTATGTAAAAAAAAGTAACACTTCAAGATATATTTTAAAAACTAACATTTGTTTTATTTTCATTTATGCGTAAAACTTATTTAAGAAAGTGTAATTTTTACTTTGTTATAAGTATCTTATGTCACTTTTTTTTTTACTATTATTATCGGAAATCGTACGAGTGTGTATTTCTTAAGATTTACTTGTGCAGTAGTTTATTTTCTGCTTCACAAATTTTTCCTTTTTTGAAAAGGGTGAGTACTAATTATGAAAGAATGAAGCATTGGAAAACATTTTCTTGAAAGTAAAAAAATGTTTTATTTTTATTTTAGCAGAAAACAAATTATTATGTTAATCTTTTTATTTTGTTATGAATAAGCTATTTACGCAAGTTTTGGTTTTTATTAAAGGAGAGAATCATGTTTTTTTTGGATATTTTTTTTTTCCATGTAGATAAATTGAATTTGTAGAACCTACAATTAATTTACTTTTCTTGTCTAAAATTTTAAAACTTTCTATAAGATCATTGTTATACATTGTTTGATAATTCAGGTATGATGTTTCTAAATATACTAGATGAAAAAATTCGTGAATTTAATGGTTTTTTTTTTTTTTTTTTTTTTTTTTTACTTACATTATATTTCGTTAAAAAAGGGAAATTTTCGAGTTAATTTGCTCATTTTCTCCGAAAACACAAAAAATTCCACAAACTAACTTGAAAATGACCTAAAATCATCCAATCTAAAGATGCGTTTTCGTCATATTATAGGTGTCTCCCTGCAACCGGGTTGCTTAGTATATTTTCGTATTAGGAATGATATATTTATATATGTTATTTTGCCTTCTAAACACTCAAAAATTACGAACATAGCCTCCAAATTTTCCGGACTTCTAAAGTCAAAATAAGGAAATTTCTACAAACATCAGAAAAATGGCTTCCGATCACAGGCATGTTCCGGTAATCTTCTACCTGTACTAGTTAGGGTTTTTGGCGAAATTGTTTTTAGAACGGTGTATATATATAGGACCTCATAGTAATGTATGTATAGGAACATACATGTATATTTTCGTGAACATAAATACACACATAAGCGTACATTCATGCCTATATATATATGCGTGTGTGTGTGTGTGTGTGTGTGTGTGTTTTAGGGCGAGACACGAAACATGTACACACAAACACACATTTTACTACATGTTAAATAGTACATAATTAGTGTATAATATTACTTTAACTGTTTTTTTTACATTGAAATTTGTGCTAATAATTGCAGATTTTGATTGGTATTATTACCTAATGTATTCTTCATCTTACTTAATCGCAAAATTCTCCAATTAAATAAAGTGTAGATTGCTGTTCGGAAATAGACGTACTTTGAGCAAATTTATATTACATACGGTAACTGTTAAAAACATTAAAGTTTTATTTTTTCTAATATTTAGCTGTCCACCAGACGCTGTCCGTGCCAGGGATAATAACCTCAAATATATCTAAATAGAATCCCGATTTCAAACATATTGTTTTCCTGAAGGATTTTTGCAGCTGCGTGGAGGACACTGTGGAGTCCCGGGGTGGGGGCGGTTGATCTTCTAGACCACTAATAATCATAAAATCCCACATCTTCAGGGTAGACATTTTGACGCCTTCCCTTTGAATGCAAGACTGCCTGAATAAACTTTATTGTTTCCTGGGGTTACTTTAACACATACTCCGATTTCACTACACTAGTCTGTGTTTAATTGATAATGTAACTTTATAAAAACAAACAATTCAAAATATCTTGGCAAACTATAAATAAAAGAAAACTAACTTGAAAATTTGAACTTCATTAAAGTCTCAGGAAATAATCACTTATATCGGACTTATGAAGGATTCGGAAATTCATTTGGTCGTAAAAAAATTATATTTTCTGAAAATTTTTAAAAAAATTATATGAATAGAAATGCTGATGATTTTTGATTTTTTTAATAGATAGAATATTCTGTTCCATCCAGGGGTATAAAATATAAGATTTCTTGAATAAGGTGGAAAAGCGATATCAGATAATAAAAATAATAAAAATAATTTTCAATTAAATGAAGACATTTAAAAAAAAAATCTATGTACGAATTCTGAATAAATTTTCTTGAAGATCGAACAACATTTAGGTAGTAAAACATTGAGTTTGGATCGCTTTATGAGTGGCTCTAAATTACCGGGAAAATTGGTGGAATACGCGAAATTTCTGTTCAATAAAGACAATTTATTTTGAAACAGTAACTACTTATATTTTTTAATGAAAGGTACCATTGAGAGCACAAAGTATTTTCTTTAAATGGCTATTATTATTATTATTATTATTATTATTATTATTATTTGATAGGGGTGTGTTTTTTTCACCCGGTACATGGAGATAGCATTTTAAAACAGATGAAAATATGGTAAAGATTAAAAATAATCTCTAGCAATATTTAAAAAATACTAAATATTATTATTTTTTAAAATAATAGATACCATTAAAACTGGAAAAGATAACGTAAATACTTACATACTTTTATTATTGTTGTAAATACACAGGAAGCAGCCAGATAACTGCGATTTCAAAATGCAGCGAAAACGGAACGTTTAGTTCGCCTGAGTTAGGAAAACCTTTGAAATCCATGGCATACGTGACGCACAAGTTCGGTGCTCAAAATCCTTACTACTACTAATTTTAAATTCAAAATGTTGCCTTATTTAATCATAACATTTCTGAGAATTATTGAGGCAAAAATATTGAATTTGCCAAAAACTTTGATAAAATATTAAATAATCTGTGAAATGATTAACGCTTCGGACAATTATCAAAAATGTGAAATCTTAGTCTCATGCGCATTTGAACCTGCTTTCATCTATCCTTACCCAATTTTTATGACCTCTATATGCAATAGATTTCCATATATATAGCCCACAATCAAACAAACAAGCTAAGAAACTGACACAGAGAGAGAAATTTTCCTTTTATTAATTCAGGTGATATAATATTTAAATGATAAAACCTAGCAAATAATTTATTTAAATATTCTTTAATAAATAAATAAATTAATACCGTAATAAATAAATTTTAATATATGTAATAATAAAATGTTATATATATTTTATTATATATGTTCAAAGTGTGGGAAATTTCCATCTAAGAAATCTAACAAAAATCGTTTTAAAATTATAAATTGTTGATAGAATTAATTTCAAATATTGACAAATTATAAAAGATTTTCTTCTGGTATTAATTAGATGAAATGGGCGTTGTTCGTGTACGCGCCATTTCCCACTACCATATGTATATATTCAATACATGTAAATGTATATATTTATAAAAATGATGAAAGTCAAAATATAACAATATCTATTGTAATTAAAAATAACTCCTTACATTGTTTTAGAACTAAAAATAAATTAAACCACTCCATATGATAAAAATAAAAAATAAAAATAAAATGAGAAATATCACAAAAGCTCGCTTTCCGATTACATGAAATTACTTTTCGCATGAAATCAATTTATATGCTAATGGAAAATGAAATTTGAAACAAGGAAGAAGTAAATATGCATTATCAATATGGATGTTTTTTCTTTTTTCTTTTTTTTTTAGTTTTTAGCATTAACAAAAGAAATATATATACGAGATGATTATTATGTATACTAGAATATTTGCATGTCAAAATGAAAATGAAATTTTAAAGTTTATGAAAAAGATCTGTTTTTAATACATTTCTCTGAGTATAGATGTAACGTAAGGTTTTCTGAAATATGATTACAGATTTACATTTTAAGACAATGATCAACATAAATAGCCTTTCGAAGTAAAAGATAAATTATTAGCAAAAAAATTGTGGACACAAAAACGCAGAAACAAGAAAAAATTAAACAAGGAAAATTATTTGTAAGGCAATCTAAATATATATATATATATATATGAATATATATACAGGGTGTTCCGTTAAAGGGGTCCAATATTAATAGGGGTAATAGAGGAGATCACACGGAGCATAAATCAGTATATAATGCCTGGCCGGATCTCAATAATTTTCAAGTTACAGCAAATAGAATGAAAAATCGGAAATTTGTAAAAAAACCCTCATTGCTAAACTATCGATAATGCTACATAAAAACGAAGCACATATTTAGAAAGAGCAGAAAAAATCCTACGAAATGACATAAGTTGTTTTAGAATATTGAGAATTAATGGCGAGTTACAAGCTCTGAAACAGTGAAAAAATACAAAATCAAATATTTAGCAAAATAGTTAATCATTAATTCCAAAAATGCAACTCTACCTACATCAAGGAAAATGTTATAAAATTTGGTCCATTCCGAAAGCTTTCGAAGAAGCTGACAATAAACCATATCAGTTTAATTGTATGGGAGAAATCAAGCAGTTCCCTAGTTACAACTCTGTACTGTTGCACGCTCGGAAAGAGCGAAACTCCACCCATGACGATTGTAAACACCCCGTTTTAATATCTTTCAATTATACATTTCTGATCAACCTCTATCAATACCCTTTCATTATTCAGTCTGGTCAAGTGAATGACATATTGTGCAACTCTCGCCTTGTCTTAAAGCAAACTCCGTGACTGCTGCGTTTCCTCCATGAACTTTCAGGATGATGAAGAAGAAGTACTTTTTATGCAAATTTTCTATGTGTATAGGAAGAAAAGTGAAATAAAACAGCAGTCATCTTTGGGCGTTATGTTAAAGGGAGGCTGTTGTAAGTGGGATTGTAGTAAGTTGATGTATAATAATTATGCCGGAATACTCTAACGAAGAATATGCGGACATGCATCTGATGTACGGGCAAGCTCATGGAAATGCATGTCTAGCACAGCGCATGTACCGTGAGCAATTTCCAAGGAGACGTTGCCCAAGTTCGAAACTCTTCATAAAAATCGATAGACGATTACGGGAGACTGGATCGTTTAATACAGCAAGCATTGATGCAGGGAAACCTCGACATGTACGAACACCTGCAATGGAAGAAGATGTACTGAATATTTTTAAAGATAACCCCTCCACGAGTACACGAGCTGCTGCGTCTGAAGTCGGTGTCTCTCACCAAAGTGTGTGGCGTGTTCTGCGTGCAGAAAACATGCACCCCTTTCATGTGCAGCGGGTACAACTGTTATCAGTAACAGATTGTGCTCAGCGGACAGAATTCGTACGCTGGTTGCTTAATGTAACAGAAAATAATCCACAATTTCTGGAAAATATTTTATTTACTGATGAAGCAACATTTACGAGAGAGCGCGTGGTAAACACGCACAATATGCACACATGGTCATATACAAATCCGCACACTGTTTTCCCGTCGAACGCACAACAAAAGTTCAGTGTGAACATATGGGCAGGTGTCCTCGGCGATTATCTCATAGGACCATATTTACTCCCAGATGTACTCAATGGCAGTACGTACTTGGTTTTCCTACGGGATATCTTACCGCAGTTACTGCAAAATGTGCCAGCAACATTGCGCCACAATATGTGGTTTATGCACGATGGCGCACCGGCACATTTTTCCATAGGTGTTCGCAATCACCTCAATTCAACATATCCTGGGAAATGGATTGGACGCAGTGGACCTGTTGCTTGGCCTGCACGCTCTCCAGACCTCAATCCGTTAGACTTTTTTGTTTGGGGACACCTTAAATCGCTGGTGTATGAAACGCCTGTGGATACACCGGAGGATTTACTAGCGCGAATCGTTGTCGCTGCAGGAGACATTCCCAACTCCGTCGGAGTTTTTCGGCGTGTTCGCCAATCTTTACGACGTCGCTGTCGGCTGTGCGATTCTGTTAATGGGCGCAACTTCGAACACCTATTATAATAATGTCCGTTTGTCTGCCTTCCGACATTGAACTGTGCAGCGCAGGCCAGAAGACTATGCTTCACATATGTCATAAAGTACGTGGAATGTAATTCTTTATTTGTCATTTTTCTTTTATTTTCAACACTTTTTGGCACAGTATTTTGTAAGTCACAGACTGTGGTGTACTCAAATTGTAAATTACAAAGTTTGTATGAATTAATTTAAAATTTAGTGTCTTTTTTAAATTTATAATTAATAAAATTATTATGCTATTTGTTATTATTATTTCCTATCATAAATTATGATGCACATATACATACAATAATTTTCCATGTAAAACATGTACTGAAACTTCTTGCATAGTTACAAATCGCAATATTTTTAATTATTTCCGAATTTTCACCACCAGTTTAATTTTAAGGAATTTAACTTAAGCTTCATATCAATAAAAGACCACTTTAAAATGTAGACTATTATTGTAAAGTTATTTTGGTTCATACAACTCTTGAATAATTAAAAATGTTGCATCTCAGAAGAAGCATGATCGAAAATGTATAGTTGAGAGTAATTAAAAAGGCGGTGTTTCCAATAGTGATGGGCGGAGTTTAACCTTTGCTAGTGTCAAAGAAAGCGGAGTTGTAACTAAGAAACTGATTAATTTCTCTCACACAATTAAACCGATATGGTTCATTGTAAGCTTTTTCGAAAGTTTTCGGAATGGACCAAATTTTACTACATTTTCCTTGTTGTAGCTAGAGTTGTCTTTTTGGAATTAACGATTAACTATTTTGATGTATAATGGATTTCGTACTTTTTTCACTGTTTCAGGGCTTGTAACTCGTCAATAAATATTGCTATTTTAATACAATTGATGTCATTTTGTAGGTTTTTTTCTGCTCTTTCTAAATATGTGCTTCGTTTTTATGTAGCATTATCGATAGTTTAGCAATGAGGGTTCTTTTACAATTTTCCGAATTTTCATTCTATTTGCTGTAACTTGAAAACTATTGAGATCCGACCAGGCTTTATATACTGATTTATGCTCCATGTGATCTCCTCTATTACCCCTATTAATATTGGACCCCTTTAACGGAACACCCTGTATATATATATATAATTTTTTATTATAATTTTATTTACATATATATATAAACCAAATACAAGATTTGTTTTTGTTTTTGTTAATAAGAAGCAGATAATATTATCTTGATGCTTTTGTAATCTTTATTGTGGTTTCTGATAAGGAAATACAGAATCGGAAAGAGCAAATTATATCAATTTTAGCATTTGTATACGTTGAATCTTAGATTATGAATTTACAAAAATGAAAATAATTATATATATTCTTTATAATTAAAGAAGTAGCATACGGCATAAGTATGCGTAACATAATAGCATATCCATTTGTGTTTTAAGCATTCTTATTTTGTTTACTAACGTCGAAAACGTAGAGAAATGATTGTAGAGAAAGTTTGGGTTGTTTCCAGATAATTGGATGATAATGATTCCCATTGGATAATTGGTGAAGAGAACTTTTCTTACATGATCATGAAATAAATACATATTTTATTTTATAATGAATCAATTATATCAAAATGTTTTGATTGTCATTAACCATCAGTGAATGAATAACTTTGAAATATATGATTAATTAAATAAGGATCAAGAGCATTGTTCAAGAAAATCATCTACGAAAGGACTAAGTTTAGAATTACCCTTCTTTTTGCATGTTTATTATAAAAATAAGGGCAAATAACATCTAAATTGTACAAATTCTTAATCGTAGATTTATTTCTGATTATTTTTGGATTAGTTACAAAAAATCTGAGACACACTACATTGATATAGTAAAATGGGCTTATATTCTTAATATTTTAGGTGAATATGTATTTTTTTACGATTTAAGTAGTTTTAAATAAAACGAGTTTTACACTGTAATTGCTACTAATGCATATCAAGACAAAAGTATTGTATATGAAATCTTCGTCGCAATGCACTTTTAAATAAAATATATCCCCTATTGCAACTACTGTTTCTACTTTCTTCCTAAACTCAGATATGTGAAATTCTTGCCCTAATAGTTCTTCCGTTTTTGACACAGCTAAGTAACCTATGGATTTTTTGTATAATTTCTTGTTGCATCTCTTCTGGATATACCAATATTTCTTTTCCATTCTAGATTCTGTACAATACGTCATCCTTTTTTTACGTAATTATTTGACGATCCATCTTTAACTAGTGACTTTATCTCTTTTTTGGATTCATCTAGCCTTTGCTCTATTGTTATTCTTTTCATTACGTCTTCTTGTGATCTAACTATAATCAGTACTTATTGTGGAATCGGGAATTTCTGACTCGATGCGGCTATACTTTTCATTCTTGCTGCTACTCAATGTTCTATCTCGTAGTCATATTCTTCTATGAGTAACCATATTCCTTCTTTATGTGCTAAATATTTTTTTAAATCCCGGAATGCAGTGCAACTCTTTTTATTTTGACTTTATTTCCCATTAGGTAATTCCTAAATTATTCAGAGCTTTTTTTTATCGCTGATAATAGTTCATAACGTGAATATTTCTCCTTTTGTCGAAGGTTTCTTGCTAATATATTGCAAAGGGTGAAATTTTCCATCATCTCCTTTTAGTAATATAACTGCGCCAAATTTCTGGCTGCTTTCATTTGCAAGCAGCTGCAATATGGATCCTTGTTTATTTATTTGCAGGACTGGTATTGTTGACATTATTTTCTTCAACTCGTTGAATGACTCAGTTTTCTCTCTTTCAAATTTGAAACAATGCCCTTTCCTTAATAAATCACTTAGAGGTTTGGCGATTTTGGCATAGTTAGGTTTGAACTTTCTTAAATACAATGTTAAACCTAAAAAAGATTGTAGCTTTGTTGCTGTTACAAAATCATCATTTTACTTGCGTAAGAAATTATTGTACAACCTTCTATTTTATTTCGGGTGGCTTCATTGTTCCATTTTAGATAATATACCCTAAAAATTCTATTTTCCTTTTAAAAAATTGGCATTTATTTAAACAAAATCTCTAAGCCGTATGATGATGATACTTCTAATATTTGTTGTAGTTTCTTTATTCCTTAATCTTCATCATCTGACGGAATAACAAAATCATAGATATCTACATTAATAGTGCATTCTCGCAGCCAATATTGGGACACTGTATTCACATATCTTTAGAATTGATTAACAGACGTGCATAGTCCGAACGGACAACGCAAATATTCAAATTTATCTACGTGGGTTTCAAAAGCTGTATATTTCCGACTGCTTTCTTCAATTTCGACGGGGAAACAGCCATTATGATATCTAACTTCATAAATATTTTGTCTTCTGTAGTTTATCAAAAATTTACTCAATCAGCAGTAACGGCTAATGATTTTTACTATGCTTCGATTTATTTTTCGATAATCTACGCATAATCAGGAAAATTGAGCTGTGCCGCCAGGAGCCAGAGTGGCGAACGTCAGGCGCGTCAACCGACGTACTCAAGTTCGGAGAAACGTTTAACGCACACGACCAGGAGGGGCCTCCTGTATACGCTGCGACCGGTGGGAGCGTCGCCACCTGCTGACCACTCCCATTAAACCCACGTGTTGACCACAGAGGTCGCTGCGATACGCAGTGGATCTCAAATTCAGGGAATACTACCACGAAAATACATGTTAAATTATCTAGAGACTACCGACGGCGACGTAGCTGGAACCCCATTGAGGAAACCGGGTCCTCGGCCATATGTCGAGCTTCGCCAACGACTCTTGCTTTGCCACGGCTTCCGATCGATGAGTCCTATGGAGGGAGGAAACGATAAGTTCATAGGCCGCAGTGAGCGGGAGAAGCCTCTTGCCAGCCTCGGATTGCGAGGAAAAGAGTCCCTGACGCATAGACACGCCTGGCTGCGGTCCCCCCCCCCAGTGGCTTTGCTTCCAGTGAGCCCTGCAGCGAAATGCAGGTTGTTCCTGATAGACTTCACTAATAGGATCATGAACATATAAAAAAACACAACACAAACACAAACAGAAAACAAAAGCGCAAAAAAGTTAGAAACAACGGAAAAATAATTTAGAACCACTATCGGACTCTGAAGGATATGGAAAACTACTTCAAAAACGCTAAAGACGCGATACCGATCGAGTTTAGTAAACAGAAAGTTATGTGAAGACTCCCGCAAATCCAACTATCGGGAACAGCAAACTCCGATTACGCACTGACGCGCTGGATTGGCTTTCGACCTGAGAATCAAATTTTGGCTTGATTTGCCGCCGCGTTAGTCGGACGCCCCTCTAAAGGGGCCGAGTCGGAGCAACCCAACAGAGGATCTCGCATTGCCTGACTTCCGGACATCTTACCCACTGAAGTGGCCGAGTCGGAATCACAGGGAGTGACCCGCCAGATCCCTAATCGGTAAGAGGGATCTTTCTCCTTAATCTGGACTACTGGTGCAGCAAAATCTGAATAAGTTTGTTTAACTATTCCATCTTCGAACCACTGCTGTACTTGTTTATAGATGATTTCCTACTCAGCTACAGGGGATCTTCTTCTTCGTTTGCAAATAGGTTTTTCATCTGCCAGTAGTATTTTCATTTTTAACCTAGTACCTTCTTTTTTTATCCGACTTCCACGATTTTATTAGTTCCTGTATCTTTTTCATATTAACTATGTCCCTAATATGATTCAAATACACTTCGGCGTTTACCCAAACGATATTAACCATATCTCCTCAACATTGATTATTGTTCCTTACATTTGATGTGGCTACCTTCCCTGTTTTGGGAGAAATTTCGTTAATTTTAATGTACCTACTCGCGTTGTGTCGTTACCTATTATTCTGGCAACGTCTCCTACTACTCTTAGATCTAAAATTTGGACTGCTTTTCTACCTATTATTAAATCATATTATGTCTCTTGGACCACATAAAATTTATCCTGTACTTTCATATTAACCAATCAGATTTTTTGCAAGAAGAAACCAATTGGCCCTAATCACTTTTCTGCTTATGCCGATATAGATATATTGCAGCCGGTTTCCTTTGGCGAGTTTATGGCTGTATAGTGCCTTGAATTACGGATTGAAATGTCACCCCCTGTATCAATAATTATGTTTGTATTCATTCTTCTTTTTTCCATTTAATGTGCCTGTATTAACTATTTTTCTTGATGTGTTTTTGTTCCAATCGAGGTATTTTGATTATCGCCATTTCCGCATAAAATTTTGGTTTTCTACTGATGCGCAGTCAAAATATTTACTGAACGATATTTTTATTTACTCAAGATTGAAACAAGGCCATATGGAAGAACAGTAGATGAATATCCAGCTTTATGCTTGATTGAACTTTACTACAACACTGGCAGCAACCTGAAATGGACAATTTCTTTACATCACTGAAATTAGTAAAACAAACGAACCACGCAGGAATAAGCTGTGTTAGCACCATTAATCGTTCAAAGAGAGAAGTACCTCATTCTTTCAAAACAATAATAGATGTGCTGTTTTCTAGTAAGAATGCTAAGCACGATAATATAATGCTTACGCCTTACGAAGGAAAAAAGAACAAAAATGTCTTACCCCTGAGTACTTTACTCAGTGGCATTGGAACATTGGAAATCTCATCTAATGGAAAATAAAAACCTGAAAATATGAATTTTTACAAATCGACTAAAGTAGAGATGATTATTTGAACCAGATGGCCAAAAAATACCCAGTGAATGTCTAATCCAGACGCGGACCAGTTCATTTTTTTTATATTATTGATTTGACTGCAATAAATGCATGGATATTTTATAAAGAAGCAAATGCATATAGAAACTACACCCGCCGTGATTTTATTTTGAATACGGTGGAGTAGCTCAAAAAGATATACATTTCATAAAAATATTACACGCTTTCTACTTCTGACCACATGAGTATTGATACTTGTCATACCTCTTCCCATAAACGTAAACACTGCTAAATAAATGCATGCAAAGGCAACAAAATTTTGAATATTTGTGAAGGAATATATTTGTGGAACCTCTAAAGGTAAAATTAAGAAATCAGAAATACGTGTAAACTGCAAAACTGAATAATGTAAGTAATACATTTAATTAATTTTAAATAAAACTATTTCTTATATAGATGAAACTATCGTGACTCAATTAATTAAATGTTAACAAGTTTAAAAACATATAGAATGATTTTTGATTGTTTTAGCTCTTTGAATTAGTCTTTGTTTACACATGCTTACTTTATTTACTTATTAAGCAAGCAAAGTGTATTGTTTACTTATTAAACAAGCAAGGTGTATACTTTTAAGCTTTAACTTTACATAATATTAGCAATAAAGACGTTTTTAAATTTATCCGGGTCAAATTAACGCTGATCGCAGTTATAGGTACGATAAAACGCACTATATGCGACTCTTATTTTCCCTGACTCACACCGTGCCTATTATCAACTTTGCTATTATCGCTCGTTCGAAATCACGTAGCCAGCCGCTCCTTATACTTTCTCCTCTAAATTACCATTGATATTTCTTACTGTTAGTTTTGTGCAAACCCTACGCGATGTTTCATAAACATAAAATTTATTTACAAACAAGTTATCAATTTTCTTTATTACTTAGTTCTTCAACGAAATGTTCCTTTACCACTGCTGGCAAATTATGTCTACTCTGATTATCTATAATTAATTCTGATAATTCAACAAAATTATCTAATTTAAGACTTTCAATCCATTTTTTGAAATATATCTTGATTTCATAGGCAAAATCACGTCAATTAGCCGAGGATCAAGCAGGGCGGTCGCTCTGCCAAGCCAAGCTTTAAAAAAAACGCCACACAAACAACGCCAAGGACTAGAATAAAGACCGCTAATGCTTACTTACAGAAAGCGACTTCGCAATGTTAAATCGACAAAGCATGCCAGATTAAAATATCAGATATCAAATAAACCAATCGTCGCAGAAGAAAAAAACGAAAACTAGAAGAATCTAAGGAAGAATTTCTTTAATTTAAGACCAAACTCATCTTCATAAGGGATTTATAAACAGAGATATAGCTTTTTTTTAAAAACGTCGAGTTACTTAAAATGATCACTTATTTCTTCGTCAAACTTTTTTTTTTTCAAACAACCTACAGGCCTTAATATTAGGCAGAATAAAAAAAGGATTGCATTTTTGGACAAGCAATTACGTAATCTATGTGCTTTTATAAAATTCAGTGTGAAAAATAATTATTTTCTATCCTTAATTAGCAAAAAACTGTTAATTAACTTGGCGATTAAAAAATTATGCCAAAACAGAGATAAAACCCACCAACGACCATGTACCATCTGTATTATAATAGCACAAATCAGTTACAGGTTATAATCACATCAAATTTCATCTGCAAGTCAGCCATTATCTTCTGAAGATATTTAAAAAAAAAATAAAACTTCATAATTATAAGAACACACATTTTATCAGACACAGACTGCAAACTGTGGCAGAAGAATGTTTCCAACATGAATAAGTATGAGAAATTGCCGCTCAAGTATATCGGTCTGGGTGGCTCAGTCGCAGCGCGTCGGCACGGCATGCACAAGGTCCCAGGTTCGAGTCCTCCCCAAGATCAACTTTTCAGTCATATTTGTTAAGTATATTTAATTGTCTGATAAAATGCGTGTTCTTATAATATTGTAAAATAAAGTAATCAGACGTAGTGTTTATGCTTTAAAAAATATTTTAAATATATAATTTACGTTTTTAGAAAAGTCTTTAAAAATAAATTAGTTTTTGAGGGAAGATGTACCTTCTAAAATGTATACATTAAGACTTATCGGCATTTAAAATTTCTTTCCAAACGTAAGCAAAATTTTTTAAATGAATTAAATGTGATTCATTTATTTCTAAAAAAAAAAAAAAAAAGAAAAGAAAAAAAAAAAAGAAAAAAAAACACGGTAAAGGACAGGCATTTTGTTCGCAGGAATACCTTTCACGTCATTTTCCTATAAATTAATGAAATCCAGTTGTTAAATTATTTTTGTTTTAGAAGTAAAGTTTCCATTTAAATTTATTGTAACAGTACAATGTTTAATTGAATAAAATAATGTAAATCTAAGAAATTGCTAAGAAATTCCAAACATGCACAGGGCAACGCGAAAAATAAATAAATAAAAAAATAAACAAAATATAAATCAATAGATAAATAAAAAAATAAAAATCAGCTTTCAGAAATTCTAAAAATTGTTCGTATATCTTAATTACAAGCTAAAGGAGGGTTTATTTCTATATTATTCTATATATAATAGTAATTTCAGCACATATATTAAATTCCAATGCGATCTTATTTAAACTTTAAGATAGTTTATAACACATGATAAGAAAATTATAAAAAAGAATGGCGCGTCACATTTCGGGGAAGGGATGGAGAGGGGCGTGAACAAAATTAGGAAGTATAATAAGGCTATCTGTTTGAAACTTTACGATATTTTATAACACATAACATAAATTTTAAAACTAAAGCCGAGTCAAAAATTATAGGGAGGGGCGAAGCGTGTTTTGCCTACACAAGGGGGGGGGGACACTTTTCTAAATTTTAACGAAATCCGTCATGCCACATATCGTTACAAAGGGCTGTGACCACTTATTCATGTTATGCATCACAGGTGTCACCCCCACATTTTGCGCACCCCCCGACACTACTCATGTGATATATCGTTGAAAAGGTCTGTGAACGCTTAATCATATTATGCAGGGTGTGGGGTATTTTCTAAATTTTGCACATACCCTTCATGTGATACATCGTTGGAAAGGTCTGTGACCGCTTAATCCTATTATGCATCTCCGGTGTTCATCCCCCCATTTTGCCCCTCAAACGCGATTAGCTTTCACCACCAGGGGGCGCTTTCCTGTTTCTGTTTCTATGGGTCGGATCACGACGGGGTATGGCTCTTTCGACTCGACATCGATAGAGCTTTCTGATTTTAGTTCGTTTTTTCACCACCAGGGGGCACTTTCCTATCTCTGGTTCTATAAGCTGGATCATGACGGGGTATAGCTCATTCGACTCAACATCTATAGCCTTAATGATTTCAGTGCCCGAGGTTCATATAGAAGAGATTGCGCTACCTGGTGGTGGAAGATGGAACGAGCATGTGCAACATGACTGCTATACGGTGCCGAAGGAAGTGGGGACCCGTGTCGGAGGTTAGTTTGATTAAAGGTTTATACTATTCGATGTGCAAATTAAGGGATTATCCGGTGCCGAAGACAGCGGGGAACCTGGTTGGAGGTTCGTTCGGTTCGAGGTTTATCTTATTCGAGGTTTTACAAGATTCGAGACCCCGATGTAAATTATGGGCCCGCTAGCGGGCGAAGCCAGCTAATTCTAATAATAAAAGAGCGTGATATCAGGTTTCATATCAAATGCAGCACTGACACGCTATGTACGTATTCCATTTTTATTCATTTCATGGATAAGTCAGTGATATTTATTAACGGAGGATAACAAGTATTATAACAAGCCACATTTAGTATGTTGTTTTTAAAAGTGTAATTAGTTTAATTGAAAAATCTACTGGTATTTCTAGTTAACCCTTTAAACAATGACTGAAAGTAAAATGTAATTTAAATTATTTCTCATGCTTAAATTATTTAAATTATTTTTAATCTATTTAAAAAAAAAGAAATGATATCTACAAAACAACTTTTCAAAAGTAAAAAAAGCCAAGCGTAAAAAAAAAAAAAAGTTGTGGCTAAAAAATGGTGTGATATCAAATTTCCAAGCTATTATATCACTTATTTAACTTTTTTCCATTAAATAAGTTATCATATATATAAGTCGAGTGCCTACGTATATGTTATTAGAAATCGTTTTCTCCTGTACTAAATACATCCTAACGAGTTTCTGAAAATGCAATTTTTTTTCAAATTATGCATGATGGGCTTGGCGGCCATCTTTCCATATTTCTAAGCATCCAAATTTCTAAAGTAAAAGCGTAATATGTTTGCACTGTAATATGTTTATAACAATTTCGAACTTCAGATTTTAACTACGGATAGATAAATTAGATAAGACTGATATTTTGAGAAATTGGTTTTTACTAGTTTGAAATTATTAATTACTCTAAAAAATAAATCATAAAATGAATCTTTAAGATAAGTCATCATTATCTTAATTTTTAGAGCATACAAGTCTATAAATGAAACTCTTAAAACATTTGCTTGAATAACATTTTTGAACTTCGGATTTTAACTACGGATTTGAGTGCTTAGAATTTTATGAATAATATGCAAAGATGGCCGCCAAGCCCATCATGCATAATTTGAAAAAAATTGCATTTTCAGAAACTCGTTAGGATGTATTTAGTACAGGAGAAAACGATTTCTAATAACATATACGTAGGCACTCGACTTATATATATGATAACTTATTTAATGGAAAAAAGTTAAATAAGTGATATAATAGCTTGGAAATTTGATATCACACCATTTTTTAGCCACAACTTTTTTTTTTTTTTTTACACTTGGCTTTTTTTACTTTTGAAAAGTTGTTCTTGTAGATTTCTATTTACGCGAGATTTTTTTTTTCTATACTCTTCTGGCGATAGCTTATATCGTTTCAAAAAGATACTTTTTATATTTAGTAATCATGGGTTTCGGGCTCGTTTTCCCTGTAGTTATTATATTACTGACGTCTAGGGGCTTTGGATTAATTAAATAAGTTACCCTCACTTTTTTGTCAATACTCGTTTGTGCCATCTGTCTTTCGTATATGGCCAAATACAGACTGATATCACTAGAATTATCGTACTTAGTCTACAGCTTAAGAAACTCAAATTAATTACGTGGATTTGTGCTTGGGTCGACATCGATATGTTCTCTTGAGGATTCTGGTATATGTATTTTCTTAATCTTGAACTTCCTTTCAGGATACTTTTCTTCGAGTTCTACTCTCCATTTTCGGTCTCCAATTGCTTGTTTCTTTCTTTCTATTTCAGCTTGCAATTTCATTTTTTTTTCAATCTCCGCTTTCAATCGCTTGTATTTTTTTTTTACTTATGCGTGTAGTTTCCTCTTTTATTTTTTCTTTATTTTCTTGTATCTTCTTCTTTTTTTTCTTGTAGTATTTTATCTTCTTTTTATTTCTGAGTAAATTTTCTTTTCTTCTTTTTCTATTTCTGCTTGTAGTTTCTTCTCTTCTTTTTCTTTTTCTGCTTGTAGTTTCTTCTCTTCTTTTTCTTTTTCTATTTCCTTGTTTCTAGCTACAACTATTATTTATAAGAGGTCATTTATGAAATCTTCCTCGTAATCTTCAGAATTTTTACTCAGTTTTATTAGCGCTAGAATCGTCGTTTTTTTCTGGTATCTGAATCCCACATTCCTTCCATAAACTTATGAGGTCACTTATTCTAGCTTTATTTAGGATTCACATGTTTATCTTCTAGACTTGTACTTCAATAGGTAAGATTACCGTTTTTACATTTGCATTAGTAACTCACAATCCACTTCTTGACTGATAAATCATAACAATTTTACATTTAATTCATATTTTCCTACTTGACTCAGTTGTCACGGCTACTATTATAATAGTTTTACTTTAATTATCGTTGTCTGTATCCCGGCATCGTGCCCCCAAATTGTAGTAGGCTTATATGTAAAACGTAAATTTGTTGATGTATTTAAATAATTAAAGTATGCTGAGATAATACAAACTTGAATTTAATCCTTTGGAAGCACTTAGTTTTACAGTTTGCTATAATTAGCCTTTCAAAAAACGTTTAAAAACAGCAGTTTTTACGATATACGTATAATATTCCAATCAGGCTAAGTACAGTCAATTGCTTTATTGACCGTCTCTGCGCCAATGCTTCATGGGTGATAATAAAAAAGACTGAGATTTTCTGATTTTCAAACTATGTTATTTTGCTCGTGATCCGGGAATTTTTCCTTGATATCTCATACCTTCAAATAATGGGCAATAAATAAATACCAGAATGTTAGTTAATTTGCTGATCACGCTCGTCATAACGCAGATTAACAATACGACCTAAAATTCCCTTCCTACATACATGAAAAGAAAAAACAAAACATGCTTTGAATATTATGTAGAAAGAGTCTTTGTAAAATACAAAATAGTCTTATGAAATGCCAGTCACTGTTAACCTTTTTAAATAACTATTGCACAGTTTAAAAAAAAAAATCAGTATCATTATGTTTTATGAAAAATTATTTTACTTTACGTATTCAACTTATGCAAAGCACTAATCCTACAAAGATATATTTAGTGATAAACAGGTAAATTTTAGAAATTCCTTGCACCAAATTTGTACTTGGGAAAAAAATATTTTTATAATGAAGTAACTGTTAAAACAATGATGTCCTAAATGAAGTTCTGCAAAAGATTATTAACTAAGTATCCAACTTAAAGTGTTAAATATATACATATATACATATATATATATATATATATATATATATATATATATATATATATATATATATATATATATACACATATTTCAAGAGAGAAGTGAATTTCTTTTAAGGTTTCAAACTATGAAGAAGCTTATTTTTAGATAAATGAAAATAAAAACTTACATAACAGATATTTAACCATCCAGGCGACATGCCAAATCCCTTCATATAGTTGAAAAACATTCGATTTTTAGTACGACTTTTTCTGAATTTCACTATTAGCTTTATTTAAAGTCATAAATTTGTGATTAAATGGCATTAGAATTAGAGTATTCAAAAATAGTGGTAACGGTATGACAGAACTTCATTTTAGTAGAAATATATTCTTATAATGAATAAAAATCTTTAATTGATATGTCATAACTAAATTTATTTTTGTCATAAGTCTTTCTGATAAATGCACTTTGTATGAATTACATGATAGAAGAAACATTTAAAAATAAATTACTTTTATATTCACTTTTACGACAATGCTTCATAAAAATGAATAATTGTGTTAAAGAATAAAGAAACATTCTTAAAAAATATATTCTTAAAACAATTTCTACATATAAAGAATTTTAATTTTAAAGCGCGTTTTAAATGTACAGTATGATAGAGTAAAAATATACAATATTGATTGACTTTCATTTTGTTCCTGTAATTTTGAAATGGAACATAATGTTGGGAGGTACTACCTGCATCTTTTATAATGTTTTTTTTTACAAAAAAAATGTTATTACTAAAAATAAAAATAAAATATTCTGTAAATGACAATTGCATATCTTATCATTTTTTTTTATTTATGCAAAACGCAATTTCTAATCAAATGATTATTTTCAATTGAAAAATTAAGTCTAAAATTGCAAATTGGTTTATTTTAAGGTTTCTTAATATTAAAAATACCATTTTCTTCTTTATTATTCGTTTTCAATTTTCGTTAGTAGTAAAGCACACATTTCTTTCTTTCTGTGAAGATAAATAAATAATCTCTGCGTATTTTCATATTGAATTTTCAGAAAATTACTAAACAAGTCTATCTTTTCCATTGACTTTCGACTTTCGCATTAAACAATAACTGTGTAAATGCGTTAATTCTGTGCATTTTTGAAATAAATCCCTTAAATATTATACGTTTAGAAGAGTTATTCATATAAAAAATTCTTCTTATAAGAAATAAAATAGCATTTATTTTATTATTATTTCTATCATACTTGTGTTTGACACCAAACTTTTTTTGTTGTTGATCAGCGATAATTTAATCCCTCATTCTTATAATTTTAGACTATTAATTCCGCCAAAATTACCAAACTTTGTACTTTGCAAAGAAATGATTCTTTCTTGCAATAAGTTTGTAAAACTGAAAGTGGAAGTATTGAAAAACACAGTGCAAATATTATTGATAATATAATATAATATCCAATGGTTGGAGTATCATAGTTGAGATTTTTTCCAACAGAGAGCAAATATGCCGGGACCAGGACTCGAACCTGGGTACTTTGGTTTGCCGTACCAACACTCTCCTTACTGAGCTATCCCGACGATATCTGGACTGGCTGTGTTGAAAAAAATCTCAACTATGATACTCAAACCATTGGATATAATTTACCTAGTTGAATATACTTTCCTCTACTCATTATGATATAATATAATAATTGAAAAAAAAAGCTGGCTAAAATAATAAAAAAATCTTATTTGAATAGTTACATAAGTAAACTTACATTTATGAAATCATTTCCTAAAAATATACTTATACGCATCGCAAAATATTGTAAAAATGTACAAATGTTTCATATTACATTTACCTTTTATTTAACTTTATTTTAATAGAAATATATTCCTATAATGAATAAAGTTCTTTAATTTATATGTCATAATTTCTTTTTGTCATAAGTCTTTCTAATAAATGCACTTTGTATGCATTAAATGATAGAGAAAACATTTAAAAATAAATTACTTTTATACTCACTTTTACGACAATTCTTCATGAAAAATGAATGATTGCATTAAAGAATAAAGAAACATTCTTAAAAAATATATTCTTAAAACAGTTTCTACATATAAAGATTTTTAATTTTAAAGCGCGTTTAAATTGTACAGTATGATAGAATAAAAATATACAATATTGATTGACTTTTATTTTGTTCCTGTAATTTTAAAATGGAACATAATGTTGGGAGGTACTACATTGCATATCTTTCGTTTCTTTTCTGTATTTATCACATGAAGCAAGTCTGATGATTTGATTCTCTTTTTAATGATTAATATTGTGACTAAACTGACATTTCACTGTCTAGAAAAACAATATTTAAAATTCACTAATGCATCAGATATTATAATCCGTATTCTAATGTCATGTTTGACGATTAAATAATTTGAAAGTGTTTATTAAAATATTTGACATATAGTTTTGAAAAGTTACTTCTAAAATTTTCTTTAATACCTTCTGAAAGTTTTATATGTTTACTTCATTCAGATTGTAAACTAAATGCATAATTTACACATCTGTCATGAACTTTCATAAAGCAAATTGAGATTTTTAATAGTAGAAAAAAACATCAATCTTTTTTTTTCTATTCAATGGCAAGAAATGTCGTAAAATGCAAAAATTAATCTACTCTGTCTGTATATGTCTTTTTAATTTGAAGTTTTATTTATTACAAAAATAAAAAGGTCTATTAATAAATACTAAGATTCAAAGTAACGTTTCATTTGTCACATGTCAATAAAACATTCGCAAGCTAAAATTTCCTGTACGTGTCTTGGGTGTTTATTTCGAAAAAATAACTCTTTCCTGTTTAAACTCATATATTATTAAATGCAGGATTTTTTTTGTTACAAGCAAAGAAAGAATGTATTTAGGAAATGAGATTTCAATTTTATGTAGAATCATAAAGCGATAAAAGTGAAAATATTATTGTTGACTTCATTCTGTATTTCTACTTGGAGTATTTTCGACTGCACTTCAAAATGACAAAAAAAGGAAAGAAATTAAAAGTTATTCCCGGAGGGAATCTCAAACCTAGTTTCTCTCTTATTGACTTTTTAGCAAAACTGTTTGCTAAAGGAAATTAAAATAAAACTGGAATCTTCATTTGATTTATGCTCAAAATATTAACGTCTCGTTACAACATTGTAAAAATATATTAAGCAGATAGATAATAGTCGATATTTAATATAAATGACACATTACTTTTGCCTTAAGTATACCATGACTCGTATATTCATTAAAATACAGGGTGTCCAGAATTTATTGTCAAGGTTCTTTTATATCATAATTTTAGATTTAAGAACACGACGAAAAATAATATTACATATTCGTAAAGTACAACTAACAAGGTTTGTTTTTTTAATAACACAGACAAAGTTACCTGTGCGTAAAGCTTCAACTCAAAACGTTATTATTCAAATTACAATTATAAAAAGAATAATGTTTAACATTAAAATGTTATCAAATTTATAAAACAATTATTAATAAATTATGAGTACGAAGTTAGATAGGTATAGATGGGTGTTATATATAAGTGTTAAATATACAGGGCATCAGAAGAATCTTTACCTCACTGGAAAAAAGATATTTCGGATTTTGAAAAGCTGCTGCGGATAAGATAGGCACGATATAGAAAAGTCCGAAATGTATTTCCTCGAGTGAAGGAAAGACTTTGCGGACACCCTGTACATTATATACCAATAACTATTTGGTAAATTTAATATTTTTTATAGTTATTATCTTTTGATTATAATTGTGATTTCCTTAATAATGTTTGTAAAGTTGCAAATTCCATTACTATTTTTAAATTAATTTCGAAAGTATATTTTGGAAGTTTGGTAATGTATTCTGTCTAAAAGAAATCACGTAATAAAATTAAATTTAATACACCTGTTGGGACAATGGTGAAACGGGACGGTACACATACTAACTCTTTCCGTCGGTCTCTGAGAATTTATTACTACATTACAAAAACATTTACATCCTCGCAAAAAAACATGACCCCTTTCCTCCTACATCTTTTGACAAATCTCCTTCTCCATAATGTGTATGTGGACATCGTGGAACATCATTACATTATTTTCTGAACTGCACTCTAACGTCAACATATCATATTAGAAAGCCTACTACAATTCCCTTATCCAATTGGTTCCAATACGTTATAACGCGAACTAATCTCATTCATACAATAGTCGACTGTATTAAAGTGTATTAAAATAACCAGCTACTATTTGAAACTGCAGCAGATTTTGCTCCTTTAATAGAGTAGTCTTAGCTTAGTCACTTTGGTGATTCTCTGTGATATTGGTGACATGTGATTTTATTGATTTTAATAAAACGCTGTTTACAGACTTTAGTAGAAATCTCAACTTAAAAACAAGTTATTAATTTAAAGATAGTTCAATTTAGCGTTATATTGTAAAAAAAAAAATATATTTTTTTGTTTCTGCTTTGTATTCATTTATAACTGTATAAATAGTTAAAAGATCGGGGCGATCTTTCTTCGGCCCTTGTCTCTTGGTTAGGGTCCTTGAATAGTGGATATCCCCACTGAGCAGGACTTGTAGATCTTTAGCCAATCAGTAGGCCACCCCGGTCAGCTGAACTTGTTCATTCTTGTACTTCTTCTTTTCAATGCAACTCTTTTTTTCTTTTTCTTTTTTTTTAGCACATGTTTCACATTATATATTTTCGAATAGGGGGAGGCCCGATGACCTGCATTCAAATTAACAAAAAACAAAAACAAGAAAGATACATCATGCGCCAAGCATCGATTAGGAAACAATTTAAAAAGAACGATAAATACTACGCATACGATATTCTATAGTAAGTATTTTGTAGTACACCTCAGTGATGTATATCAATTTCAATATATTTGAAATAGTAACATTATTAAAAAACACTGAAAACGATTTTTTCCCATTAGATCATAATGTAACGAAATCCTTTTGAGTGGCATTGTAAACGAACTATAAAAGCTACACATTTTATTTTAAATACCTAACATGCCGCTGTAAACCTTAATAACATATATCAACTACCCGGCAACTAAGTTGAAAGAGTTAAAAAAACAGATTTGTTAACCTTAAACTATAAATGAATCATTATTTAGTATATGCTTAATAGTGCTATAAGAGCTAATCTTAAATTTAAAAAAAAACCACTCAAAAAAGAAAATGTAATAAAACAAGCTATTATTAAGGCATGGAAAGAAGTATAATGTGAAGTCATTATTTTAACTACCTTACACAAAAGCAAGAACTGTTTTTCTTTCCTTTCGATAAGATTGGTGTTGATGTACTTCTGTTATAGCAATTAACTCTTTGATTACGGGCCAGGACTGGCAGCTATTTTATATTCAATCGTACCACAATTAACAATAATTGTTTTTTTTTTTTTTGGTAGATGTTTCTAGTAAATATCCTAGTATTAGTGTATGGCAGAGTTTATATTTGAAAAACTGGTGTCCCCTTTCATTGTCAGAGCAAATCTTAAATTTGAAAAAAAAAAACCTCAAAATCAAAAGGTAATAAAATAAGCTATCATTAAGGCTAATCACAAGAGTCATTGAAAGAAGTGGAATGTGACGTCATTATTTCAACCACCTTACACGAAAGCAAGAACAGGTTTTCTTTCAATTCGAAAAGATTTTTGTTGATATGTTTCTGGTACAGCATTTAACACTTTGATTACGGGTCAGTATTTTAAATTGTAGCACAATTCACCAAAAATATTTTTTTTGGTAGATTTCTGTTGTAACTCTCCAATTATAAGTGTATTGCAGAGATTATATTTCAAAATGCGGTACTAATAGAATTAAAAATAGTACAATGGGACGCGTATGTCCCGATACATTGTCAAATTGTTAGGTATATTGTTCTTGTAAGTTAATTACTTTTTTATGCGAATTAAAGAATTACCATTATCACTAATAAATAATATTATGTTTATGCAGAAATCAGTTTTCCAGATGCCTAAAGCATTTGATTTATAAGAAGAGTAAAGGTCTCTTTAACTTGAGTGGAAAAAGTGCGCTGAAATTTGATTGAAATATAAAAGCGATGCCAGTAGTAACAATAAGTGTCAACAATAAACATGATTTTCAATACAATGCATAAAAATGGTCCATAAAAACATTGTTTACTGTTCTAAACATTATTAGAAATCTATTCAGATGTGCAATGCGTCTAGAGTTGTTCCTGAATGCAAAAAAGGAATCAGTACAATAAACATTAATTAACCCAAAATTCTGTACAATAAAGATATTTTACATTACAACCTAAAACATCCGTACGATTTCCGTTACTTCAATTCTAAAGGTTTTCAGAGAAAAATGAAAATAACGATAGTAAATAATAGTAAATGATGTAGTAAATGATAGTAAATAATGTAGAATATTGAATTCATATAGAAAGTGTACGAAACTTTAAAATGTTTAATGCAAACACCCACTGTTGGCAGCGCATTTAAATTTTTGCGTTAAATATGACCTCCTGATACTAAACGGAAAGTCATTCAGTCGAAACGTTTAGGAATGATGGAGGTTTATAGTTTGCAACTCCTAATTTTAAATTCATATTTACGCATTGCAGAGCCGATTGATATATGGGTAGTTTTTAAATACCTGAAAACGACCTAGTGGAAGGAGCTATAAACTGTAATTCGCGTATATGAAACTTTTAAGAGTCGATTTATGTTTAAAGAATCATAGATTACAAGAATTATTGTTATTTTATAGAAAATCCGTTTTTAAATTATATATAAATGTGAGAAGATGATATGTAAATAGTAGACTTACTGGAATTATATGAACAAGTAGACGATGAATAACAAAATATGAACTTTAATACAGTCCTAGACAGATAACTCTACAATACTTTACTCATAATCTCTCTTCAACTAATACACTTTTCGCCCAATATATGCAATATGTTCATATACCAAAAAAACAAAATAGGCCTAACAACGCCTTTACTGGCTATTTATCCTTTTATGCTTGCTCCACAATAAAAATTAGAAGACTGGACCTTTCCCAATTTTGAAGATGTTCAAATCTTGATCTCGAGATCCAAAATATTTATAACTCGTGTATTTAAATCATGGATAATAATAGTACACTAGAGTGTCAGTTAATTTGATGATCATTTGCGTCATAAAGGAGATGGAGTGTTCAAACTGAAATCCTACATATATATATTATCGAAATCAATTTTCGCGAAATATAAACTGTAACCTATGAATTCCTTAAAATATGTCGACTTTTACAAACTTCAATTTCGCAAATACTACATTACAACTCATTCCACTATACATGTGAGCTATCTTTAAAAACAGCTCTCATTGTATTCCGATTTTCAACATTTAAAAATGGATTGAACATTAAGAGTTCAAAACGTTAGAGATTCAAATTTCCTAAACTGTTTTACCAAATGACTTGTCGTTTGGTTCCGAAGGTACACTTTACCGAAAAATGCAAATAGGCTTTCTGCAGTGGTATTCATATACAACAGATCAATTTCTGGCACAACTTCTCTATGACGATAGCCAATAATCCTATTGTTTCTAAAATAAATTAAAATATTTCCAATTTTTCGTTTTACTGTGCAACTTTTTGAATTGGAGTAACGGCCATTATTTACTGTTTTTAACACTTTCCAACCTAGTTGAAAAGTGTTTATGACTTCGGTTTGTCTGGCCGTCTGCTGTCTGTCCGTGCTCTAACTCCCGTAAAAATGCTCGGATCATTCTGAAATATTTACTGTAGAATGTCGTTTACTATAGCATGTTCCCTATTTCAATTGAAGTGCGAAGCACTTATAGTTTTTTTACAAGGATCGTCAAAAGTATTCCGTTACATTACAGTCAATGGGAAATAAACGTTTCAAGTGCATTTTGATGAGGCTACGTCATTTTAAACATGATGAAATTGATATATAATTATGAAGCGCATTAAAACATGCTTTTTGTAGAATATCGAGTGCAAAGCATTAACTATTCATTTACAGGGTCAAACAAAGAATTATGTTACACAATTTTCTATGGGGGAAAATCGTTTGGAGTGTAATTTAGTGATTTTTCTCTATTTCAAACATAATGAAAATTATATGCATTACTGAGGTGCACTATAAATTGCTCTCTTGTGTGCATTGCGTTAGAAGTTTGTGGATTATAAATAAATTCATATACAGGGCTACGCAAAGAACAACATACATTGTCGTTTACGGTTGGTAATTGCTGCGAGTGAGTTTTAAGTTGCCTTTTAGCTTAATATGTGGTGTGTACAAAAGTCGCCAGATAATGTACAGGGCTATACAAAGGACTTCGAGTTCATTTCCATCGATCGAATAAAATTGCTAAGAGGGAATATTCGAACTGAAATAAATTTTATCATGCTATATATCCACATCTATTGATCATATACAGGGCTGCACAAAATAATTCGACTACTTTTTTGACACTCGAAGGTAAATTCGAAAACTGCATTTTAATATGTGATATATGTTTTCTAAACTGTTTACTTACATATATTCTATTACCGTATTTAATGGTGAAGTTTCGTCTTCAGTTTTCTGGCTGTGTTGGAAAGTGTTTCATAATCTATGCTGGACGCATGATTTTTTGTTCTTTTTTTGTTTTCTGGTGGATAGGAGTTCTGTACTAAAACATACTCTTTATTAATAAAATAACGTGTATTAAGAAAATCCGTTTGTTTGTTTGTTTGTTGGTGACAGTTAGGGAAATATATCGAACATAGATGTCTACGAATTTCGTTCCAAATACACAAACACCGGCCCGAAAGCACTCGACACTCAGATTTTGTATTTTTGCATTATATTTATTGTTATTATATATTGAAGGGAACGATTCGTGTATTTCACGATCGTCCATGTTCCTCGGCTAATTTGACATACTAATAAAACCAATCCGAACCCAATCATTTTGCACAATGTAGTAAATTTTGTCCTCCTTTTAAAAATTTTCATTTGGAATTTTACAGTGAATTTGGAATTTTAAAGAAATTGGCCCATTTCGCCGTAAATGAGAGGATCGTGTTTTATTAATCAATACCCATTTGATAACGTAACCTTCCAATCTTATATATATTTTAACCCTCGCATGGAGCAGAGTTTTGAGAATCGACTAAACTTTTTTTCAATATATATGAAATAGTTTTTTAATTATTTATTAAAGAATGTAAGGCCATCGATTTTTATTTTTTATCACAACGATGAAATAAGCAAAAATACCAGAGTTAATTTCAGAAGTAACTCTTTTTATCCCAAAAAAGTGTTGTTGACGCAAGTGACATTGTATTTGGACCGTTTTAGACTATTAGAAAAAGGCAACATGTGTTGGGAAAACCGACATCCGAAGCAAGATGATATATTTTCAAAGTATCTAGATAAATAATAGAGCTATTTTAGGTAGTGTGGTACTTGGCACTGGACGAAGGGGTCCTCCCGAATCATTTTGGGAATGTCCGCCTGAAAAAATTGGGTGTTATATTAATTAATGATTTAGGAGTGAAAATTACCTCCCGAAACCCTACAGGTTCCTCCTGGAAAACAATATCTGATTTTAACATTGATTTTAGATATATTTAAGGTTATGTTCCCAGTACCAAGAATTTAGGGTGGATCAGTCAGTTTTACAGAAAATATTGCTTTCTAGAGCACAAATCTAGAATAAAATATTTCTAAATTCGATAATTTTACGAGTGTTATGTTTTAGAATTTTCTCTTTCATATAATATTTAACCATGCAGTATGTAAATATATCTAATGCACTTGTGCCATGAGACCATATTTCATGGATTTTATAAAAGAAGCATTTTATGTAAAATATGACTCATATAGCATTTTTAATATAAATGAAATCTGCTACTTAATTTTACTCATATTTCAGTGTAATAAATGACATGCCGACAGTATATGAGGTCATTTGTATGAATAAAAATTATATTTTAAAACATTTAAATAAATCAAACTTTATGCTGTCATTTAATGTCACAACATTATGGTGCATAAATGACGGGGTTAGAATGATAGCTGAGGAAGTCAAAATGTAGTGATTTGAGTAATGAAGTGTTTTATGAAAGTTGTCATGTGCCTTTGCATTGAGTGATCCAACTTGTTCTGCCATCTAGAGACTGCATATGTGAACTATGACTTATTTCACTGTCACACGGAATAGAAATTAATATACTTTCAATGAAAATCAGCTTATCTCAATTTTCCAAATTTTTACTTATGCCACTGTCATTCTAACCCCATAATTGTTAATTATACCTTAATTTTTATATTTATTGAGAAACATACAGAAATATATAAATGCATTTGAACCCAAAAAAAAATTCACCTTTGTTTCCAGATAACATTTTTTGTAAATTCAAAGCTTTTTTTCTGGAATTTAATATTCATTTATATCTAGATTATACTAAAGTACCAATTCTTATTTTCCATTTAAATAATATCGAATGCAGGTCTCTTGCCCTTTTAAATAAACCAAATGCAAATATTCTAGCAATAACTTTTCCGAGGAAAAATAGAAACTTCAGTTTTATTAGAAACCATTTTCAACATAAATATCTCAGTTTACTTTTATTCCGAATGGCAATACTTCCTTATTTCTAATCGATTCTTGACATTTATAAAAATAATGGGACTCTAAAATCCCAACCTACACTCCGGAAAGATTAAAAAGAAATTTCTTTAAAATCTTCGATTTTTATTTGAACCTTGAGGCTTAAAAGAATACTTGATAGAAATATTTTATCTTTTCTTCAGTGTTTTTTTTTTTTATTTTTTACTGATCATATTTATTTAGTTGTTTTTTAAAAAAAAATATGAATCAAACATTATGATGATGATTTTTCATATGAGTAATGGAATGATTTTATGAGTTAAAAACTTCCTTTCAAATACACGCAAAAAGTATTTACTATGATTTTGGGGTCAATTGAGAAGCAAATTTTCCTGAGAAATAAAAATCCAACTATAGAAACGTATATGGTTTGTATCGCTTCGGTTTGGTTGGTATAGAAACAATGATTATATTTTATGCAGGATGCTATACAGATCGCGACCTTATATTAAAGATGAATCTGATTGATTACTACCATCTGAATCCAATCTGTGATTTCAACACGATATTTCTTGATTAGTAATATTTTCTGTATCCTCTAGAGAAACAAGTAAACTTATATGAAATTTTCCGAAAATGCATTTTAGTAGTGTCAGGTTGAATAGGAGATGGCGAGGATTGAACCAGGCACCTCTTAAACAGGGTCCGGCAGCATAGCGTTGAGGAAAAGGCAAATACAGTTACTCTCTGACAGTAGTAACTCGCTATATAATGTTCAGGTAAGATGGCAACTCTACATAATCCACCCCATTGAATAAGAGATCTTGTTGACGTTGGACGAGCAGAAGAGATGAGATGATTGATTATTGAAAGTTGCGTCCGTCTGGGTTACCATTGCAGAAGTCGGATAGGCGCTGTTGAAGATTGAATCAAAGATTTCTTGAACTGTGGACGATCGACATAGCATCGTAAAGATGCCACGCCATTTACTCTAAGCTAATAACTCGCTATATACTGTTCAGGTGAGATGACATCACTCCAGAAATGTTGAGGTCGGATAGTCACTGGTGGGGATTTCACCAGGGACCTTTTGAACAGTAGGCGAGCGACATAGCGTCGAGCAAAAGGTCAAACCAGTTACTCTCTGCTAGTAACTCGCTATAACTCGCTATATTTAAAATAAAAGTAAAAATATAAAGATGCGAATATTTTGAAAATCAGCTAGTACGGGCTCATCCCAAAATGAACAGTTTTCATTTAAAAACTAATAATCAGTAAAATCGGTTCCGTCAGAAGCTCAGGGCAGATGACTAAAAAAACAGTCTTGTGTTTTAAATATATAGATTATATATGATGCAAGTTCCGTAAACCAATATTGTATTGATTTCATAATGCATGATGCTATACAACATACTTAGATAGGTAAATGACATTATTACCTCATATTATTCAACTAGCCGCCACTGGCGACCAGTTTGGTCTCCCTTAAATGTATGTTAAGCATTGTAACACGTTACTTTCATTCCTAATTTATTTTTTTTTCCTTAATCCTTTTCCAAATCGGAAGATTCTAACAGACAAGAACTTTTCCAATTACGGTAGCATTTCGCATATTTTTTTTGTTGTTATGTATTTCATTTTTCTGTTTTAGCAATCTTTAACAGGTACCTGAAAATGGGGTTTTCTCGCAAAAATGGCGCAAAACAAAAATCGTGGCAACCACGGCGCGTCTGCGACAGCTGTTAGAATTTAAAATACGTGCCGTTCACACTTTTAGTTTAAACTAAAAAATAGAAAAATAAGAAATAATATCATAAATCAAAACATTTGATTTCAAAATCAGAGTATCGTTTCTAATTTGCACACGTGAAAAATAAAAGCTGGTATTGGCGATTTTAAAAATGCTATTGGCGAGATTTGCGCCCAAATAACATAAAAGTACTTAATAATATTACGTGTTTCATAAATGTATATTAAATTACTGTCTTGAACGCGATTAGTCATTAACTCTGGTAAATATGATTGGCGATTAACAATCATTTTCGGTGATATCTCTTCCTGCCACGTATAATACATAAATACCAAATTAAATTATCATTTCAAAATTTGATTCATTAAATATTATTACATGAGTTGTATTTGTTTACATTCAACTTACGTCAAGAAAAGATTCGGAAGTAAGTTGAGTTGTATAAGCACTTCATCAAACGGAATTATTTTAAACTTTAATTGTCTCACAGGTCCTGGTGCGAATTATTTTTTTTGACACCAGGCAGCACTCCAAAAAATCATTCACGGAAAACTTACTTTACGAACGATTATCTCCATGGTTTAATGGTTTAATATTTTAAACCTTCACGGCGAATGAATCTTTTTATTTATTTATTTTATTTATTTTTTTTGTTTACTTTCATGGATAGAGAATTTGAACTGCGCATCTAATTTCAATTGAAGTTATTGCAGAATATATACATAATTGAAAGTAAGTCATCTCTCAAATATTAATTTATTTTGAACTATCTTTCTAAAACTGTAACTTTTATGCAGTTTTATTCGAAAAATAATTTTGAATAAAAATGACCGTCTGGTATATGAAAAAGCGATGCGGGCATTCCGGAACTGTTGATGACAGTCACATGACTTACGGTCTTATTATAGAGATTAACCCTCTGAGCGTTTTGAAAAAGGGTAAAATTGTAATGTTGTTTTCTCTGCATTTTGTTTTAAATGCTAAAAAAATATTATTCTTTCAGCATTATAAATAAAACTTAATTACAAATATGAATGCAACTCTTGAGAGTATTAATCATTCTTCAATGTTTTGAAAATTCATTAAATCTATAGAACTATATTATCTTAAACATTGCATATATTGCAGTGAAACCTGGAGGTTAGTGAACGGAATATTACGTTCTACATGCTTAGAGGGTTAAAGCATGCTATTTCTTACATCCTTTAATTAAATAATAGGCATTGAGATTTGATATTGCTGAGATGTAAAGATTTGTGAATTAAGTCATTTACCAGACTGCAATTTTTAAGTACACTTATATGTTTAGATTTCCTAACACGCATTCTTATTCATTCTTAGATTCAAATTTTTAAACCCTGCTAACGTTTTAAGGTAGAAATTTTTGTGACTAAAAAGTCATTCTGCTTTTTAATACAATTATATAAAAATAAGAAAATCATCCTAAATAAAAATAACAATTTATGTATTTTTTATTCTCGTACATATTTTATTTAAAAAATATGTGTTGAGATTTCAAATTGCTGAGATGTACAGATTTGTAAATTGCGTCATTTACCAGATTGTAACTTAAGTACTGTTAAAAAATGTTTGGATTTAGTAAATCGTACTTTTTTTTCATTCTTAGATTTAAATTGTAAACGCTGCTGACGTTTTGAAGTAGAAACTATTGTGATGAAATAGCAACATTGATTTTTGGTATATTTATATAAAAAGAAAAACATTGTTCTAAATAAAAATAATAATTCAATTTGTTTATGAACTGTTAAATCATTTTTACGCTTTTAGTAACACTCGTGTTTCTTTTTATTTTTAGGTTATAAATGCTGTTGTTACACTGTGTCAGGATTCTTGCTGCTAATCGCCATTGTTCCAAAATGCGGCAAAATTCTTCATTTGGCGAATAAAGGAACGATTGATATACCCATAATGCGAGAACGTTTTTTTTTTCTGTGTACAGCCCACCATCATTCATGTTGCGTATCGCGTTCAGTCATACCGTAAAATTTACACAAACATATTTCTTGCGAATCTTCCGAATTTTGGCAGCTTTCTGTATTTTATAAAAAGATGGATATTCTCCTCCCTCCAAAAGGGAGTTAAATAATTGGACGTTAAGAAACGATTTTATATGCAATGTTTCAAGACGAACAAGTTTTAATAAAAAATATTTTTTTTTGTCTACAGTTTATTTTTGTTGAATTAGTCAAATTGCTAAGATTCATCAACAGTCTGTGGACAACTCTTGTATTCAGTAGCATCTATTGTGATAGATTATCAAAAATGCACTTTATTTTTTTATATAGTAAAAAAAAACATTCATGAATAATTTTGGTACTTTTACGTTAGCTGGGCGTCAGTGATAACTCGCAAAATATTGTTTCAAGTGACATCCTTTGACGTGAGATTTTGTTATTTGTATGTTGTTGTTATTTGTATGTTTTGTTATTTGTATGTTTTGTTATTTGTATTGCAATATAAAAGATTGGCGAAAAAAACGGTTGGCGAGATTCAAAAAATTTTGGCAATCACTGACGCCCGGCTAAGATAAATGTACCATATATTTTATAATTTTTTATTTGTTTATAAACATATTCAATTTAATGCTTTCTGGAATGTCGTATGAAAATTCAATGTTTGCTCTAAACAGTTATAATCGGGTTCTGCAAACAGTGGCAGCACAGAAAAAAATATGTCATTATTAACTAAAGTGTTTGCATAAGAAAATAATAAATTTTCTGAAAAGTGAGTATAATGTATGAACTGACAGGAAAATCTAAATTAAAAATAATAAACATTCCTAATAATTCCTAATAAGATTTTTACTTTACCAAATTATTTCATTTCAAAATAAAACAATTTTTCTAAATTATTATCGACTCTTTTGTAACTTACCCATCATACGTAGTATAGGGTAAATTTTGTAATCGTTTTGAAAAAAAAATGTTTTGACGGATTTACACGTTTCAGACACTGGAAATTCTGAAAACATATTTCTAGAAAAAAAATTGCCGTCCGTCTGTCTGTGTGTCTGTGTGTCTATGTGTCTGTGTGTGTTTGCTGTAAACGCTCTATCTCCTAAACAAATAGAGATAGAGACTTGGAATTTGGTATGTACTTAGTATGTAATAATGGGAAGAAGCTTATTGAATTTAAGTAATCTGGATTATCCGGAACTATTTTTTTCGGCCTCTCGAAATATTTGTTCTGATAAAAGGTATATAAAAATTTTCGAAATTGTTTTTTTAAGGAGTAAATATAAAATACAATAAAAAAACATAAATTTTGCATTAAGAATAAAGTCGATCTGATAATTAGTTGCCGAAAATATCTGTAATCACATTTTCCACACTCTTCGATTTTTCATGATCTTGTATTTCATTTAAATTGCAATTCAAAGATATATTTTAATTAGTAAAGAGACACTTAATCCGACGCAGTAAACTGTTAGTTAATAGGACGATCATTTTTAGAGTTATAAGAATGTTTCTCTTACGCAATTCTGTAATAGGGCATTTAAAATTTATGACATCATCAAGCCAGGATTTTATTCGAATTGCAATGCATTTTATAAATAGTTTACACATGTTTTATTTTCATATTTTATATTATTCATATAATAGGTAAGTATTACGGTGGCTCCCAACGAATAGTTTTTTAATTTAATCAATCACAACTTAATAACAGAAATTTAGGAAAAAATATGATTTTTTAAAACAAATTAAAGCGACTGGAAATTAATATGATTTGGGAATATTATTTAATCATATTTAGATATTAAGATACCAATTCATCGTGAAAACTAATGACAATCTAATAAATTACACGCAGTTAAATGTAAATTATTTTACTTTTATTTCTTTTGAAATCAGATTATTCATTTTTTCATGATAATTTCACTGGGCAGTGTTGTATTATTTTAATTTCAATAAGACTTTAATAGGTTGATTAGTTTAGACATAAACCTATTATAAAATTACTTTTTCATATATGTACTAGCTAACCCACCCGACGTTGCCCAGCCCCGAGATAATTACAATCTCAGAGAAAGGCGTTAACCCCCTCCCTCCCCATACCCGCAAATATAACGAATAATTTGTTCAAGAAAACCACACCTGTTCGAATTTAATTGGGATAGTGTACTGGTCTTCCAAGTAACTTAGATGGGTTCGTAATTCAAGTATTCAGCTCTTAAAACTCGTTTATAGAGACACACAAAAAGATTCCGTTACATTATAGTTTATAGAGAAATAGTCTGTGGAGAAATACGCTGTGAATTTTATAATAAAGTTACATTTTACTAGTTCTCCTGGCGAATGGTAAGTTGTGATTTGTTTATCTATTTTTTTAATTAAATATCTTGGGTGAGTTCGTTAATAAAGAAGATTCTTTAATTCGTTCGAAGATAACAGCCCATTAAAAATACTAATAACAATATGGTGAATGGGATTGTATTTTCAATTCATTTTTAATGCACGTTAAAATTATTCGATTCAAGTAAAGCATTTAGAATTTGTTTACATTGTAAGGGTAGGCATATTAAAAAGTTTCAAATCGTTAAACCTTTAGTGTACAAACATAGTTTGAGCGTCGGAAGTATATTACAGACTATGGGCGAGTTTAAACTACGATTTAAAAAATATATATATAAGAAACATTTTGTATGTAATAAACTCATATCGATTCAATTACATTAGGTAAGCCAAATTTTATATGTTCCTACAAATTAACATCAAAATAGGGAACTCATAAGGAGAAAGAACAACTAAAATATTTGCAGTTATTTACGTCGAATCTGATGCATGTAACTTAAAATAGAAAACAAAGAATTCAACCAACTTTTTTTTTTACTCAACTGGAAAGACTTGTTTATATATGTATTCTTTAAAAAAATTCCAAATTTCATGGACTTCAGAGGCAATTTCAATACATATTATAAAACAGATGTTACCAATTTTGTTCTTCAGTGCTTTAAAATATCTATTTATTTTACGATACAAAAACACAACAGCTATTTTAATCTAATAAGAAATAACTTAAACAAAAATGCATGAAAATGAAATATTTACATAAAGATTACGAAACATGCAAAACTATTTTTAAAGAATAGTGTAATGATATAAATTTTATTTTTTAATAAATTCTTTAGAAACTGCAGATGTATTTAATTTGAGTAAAGCCTCTAAATTTGTATATAGAACACGTTTTTCATATAATACAAAGTCTCAGAAATTAGTTTCAGAACATATTTTAATTAGAAAAGATAAATAGTGGGAATACTATTGTATTGTGAAAGTAGCTTCTGGCTTTTTTCGCTGTAGATAAGAGTGAAGAATTACCTTTTTTAATCAATGGAAATTTAAAATAATTACTTTGCAGCTGTAAATTAAAACATATTATTTATTAATGTTATAATTTTAAAAATATTTTTATAACAAAATCTTATTTCAAATTATATATCTTTAACGAAAAACAGTTTTTTTTATTATAAGTAATCAATGGAAGTATTATAAGTAGTAAACCAGTTATTTAGTATTTAAATCGTTAAATTAATTCGTAATTTAATTGAAGATCTTTTAAATTTGTAAAAAAAATATATTCCGATTGTATTCTGTTGACTGCAAGAATAGTAATATTTTTTTTACAGAAATAATATGTTAAGAAAATCTAATTATCTACTATTAACATGCGCTTTGAAAGTTACGTCCTCTAGTGCGCTGTATCTGACAGATGCATTACGTAATTTAAATATATGCGTTATTTTATTGTACTTTAATTATATTGTATATTTGTTTTTGGTAATATGCTCCACCTCCCATACTCCTAAAATGCATAACTCTTTTTTTATATTTTTAAAAGTATAAATACATTGGTGATTTTACAATAAAATATCAACCCCTCTGGATGCACGAAATTTGCTGTTCAGCACTCTCTAGAATGCATGAAATCCATTCAAGCTGCGGTCATTAATGTTAGCACAAAAACCAGTTTATAGTAATATCTAAAGTGCATAAAATGCATCTTATCAAATAAAATCAACAAAAATGCATTACCTTTATTTCTCATAGTTAGCTTTTTTAAAATATTTCACAGGAATTATCCTTTATGACATACGACAAAACGTCAAACCACTAAACTTCAAAAAACACATTTCGCAAACGTAATTCAACAAATCCGACACACAACAAACCAACCCACAGACAATAGAACCCTATTCTAGAATATTCTAATCTGTCAACCAACCAATCCAATCTAATTTCTTCAAAAACATTACGAAACCAGCACAATTTCCAGAACCATGCATTCTGCCCGTTCCAGAACCGAGCACAGTAGGCGTGGAAAAAACGGAAAAAACATACCGGTAGCAAGAAAAAATCATTTATCGCTTCGTCAAATTAAACACCGCCAAGCGTCTCGTTTATTCTAGGATTTAACCGCATTTTCCATTCAGTCTTAAAAATAAATATCGCTCTCAAAATTGTACAAAAATAGACCAGGTATTAAAAATAATATTAATAACAACTTACCAGTACACATTGTATCTCATAGATACAAAACTGCAAATATAATCCAAAACAGAAAGTAGTTATCGCCTACCATAAATCTGTGATATACAGAGTGTGCAGTGGAGTGTTAAAGATGTTTGATGGGTGTATTTATTTGTAGAAGCCAAAAGTCCATGACACATTTTGAAATTCAGTTAGAAATCAAATATGTACGAGAGAACGGTATGAATTAAAATGCTTCACATGAACGAAAGTATTATGGAAGGGAAAATTTAGATCACAAATTTTCCCATAGATGCAACTATATCTTCAAAGTTGTAAAACAGCGTCAATAAAGCAAACAGTTACGAACCATTTATTTTGTATAATCTGCTAAGATATTTAAACGTGCACTGTCTTTGTAGTTTCGAGTCACATCCAACCAATACTTAATTCCATCCCATACCTAAAATATGGTAAAAAAGTGTTAAAAAAGAAAAAACGACGTAGAAACAGATTTAAAGGTATGGCGCCATATTTATATGAATACATATTGATCTATTTTTTGTATTTGCTGAAATAAAAATTTATAACAAGAGAAGAATGTCCGTTCTAATAGATGGATATATTTGTTAAGCATCGGCCACTATTTTTCCAGATTACTGTAGGTTGGATGCCTTGAGGGAAAACTTTGTAAAGGAAAGTGATCCGAATTTTCGTTCTCGTATAAGGAAACCCTGAAAAACTTTTTACAGTCACTCGTCCCTGACCGGTCTGCCTTCGAATCGCGAAAACGACACAAGATCCTCATTTTGTGACCAGCATACTAACTGCTGGGCTCAGTGAGTAGAGAATGTTCATCCAAGCCACATTCTCCTACATCAATCATTTTATTTTACTTTGAATTTGATAATGTGCCGAGAACTTTTGGCCTATTTTTTTCTGCCATTTCATAGTGAACAAAATTGCCCTTTGATATTCGGGGTTAAAAATTAATGATGGGAAAATAATATTTAATGCATTTGTTACATAGATAAAAAAGATGTATAAATAGATGTTACATAGATACTAAGATCCTGAAACTTTTATTTGATTTTAGGTAGCTTTCAATACAAAAAAGTATAAAGCTACCTATTGCAGCCGTTCGGAGGAAAGCAGTTCAGGAAAATTTCGATATATTTTCACCGATCATGACCCCCAGACCCTAAAACCACCCTCCGTTCAAATGTTGATTTATATATAGAGATATATCCCTATATATATATATATATATATATATATATATATATATATATATATATATATGAGCTATGTCATACGATAACGCTCGTATTTATAAATCAATTTTGATGAAACTAATTGTGTATATTAAGCTAACCGATGTCTCGACCGAGTTCGTTGGCCAGCTTGGTCCGCCATTTTGTTTCAAGAAAGCGGCCATTTAAAAATTTAAAACTAAAATAAATATACAAAAAAATTAAAAATTAAAATTTATTTTTTAATTACGTTTTAGACCTTGATACAAGGATTCCAGAGCATTTTTTGGTTTACCTCTATCTTAAAAAATGGCTGAGATAGAGCAGTTTGAAATTCTAGGGTGGCTGACATTTTGAAACAAAACAGCACATTAACGCGATTACTCGCAAATTATTTTCTTTCATTGTTGTAATAATTTTCCCAATCATAGGCATAAAACTATATATTCATATCCGTTAGCGCCAAAATTGACAAAATTGGCGATATTTGGCGAAATATCGCCAATTTTGGTGACCAAAATAAGTCTTCATAAATGAAGCCAATTTGGCTATTGCTCAATAATTTGGCGAATTTCTTATTCAAATTCAGTATTAACGAATCTTTTGTAAACGTTTCTTTGCATTTTAACTTGCTGTTTTCGTGTAACATTAGCTAAAATTTTAAAACGAAGATATAGGAAAGCTACCTTTTCCTCCCGGTACAGGCCGGAAGGACTTTTTTATTTGCAGTATTTAAATACTTTAAATTAATTTTATTGTTTGAAGTCAAAAATTAAACAAATACCCAAATATTTAAAGTTCAAATTTTCCACTTTCTTCATTAACTCCTACATTATAAAAACTGTACGTATGTATTTTCATTAAAATATTTCTTTATTTTAAAGGAAGGAGGATTGTTTTTAAACAATAATATAAATTTTATATATCTAAACATGACATAAATATATTTTATAATTCAATTCTTTTTAATTAAACTCTGTTCCGTTCCTACTTTAAAAGTGACGTTCTTAACTTATCTCATATCATCCTTTTTATTTGAAAATAATGAATAGTTTTTACACTTCTTCTAGCTTCATAACAAAATAAGAATTCGCTACTTAAGTGCTTGTTTTTATTAAATTTAAGTCTTGTCATGGCCAATATACTTCAAAGAATATTTTGAAGGTTTCAAATAAAAAGACACCAATAATGAAGATTTAGATCATAAGATGAGTAAAGTGAAATTCTTTTTTGTGTTTTGCTATAGTTAATAAATGTTCTTGAGTAAATATTGTAAAAGAAAATACTGTTTTTATAAGAAACTTATTTAATGCACTAACGAATAGCACATGAGAAATATGGTAATAATATTTTCGTAGTGATAGTTACATTTACTGTTTTAATTAAAAATAATTAACTTTTATTATTTTAAATAACATTTAAAAATAAAGTTTAATGTATGTCTTACATAAAGAAATGGCAAGACAGAGCTCCTAAGACATTAAACAGATTATCTTATACAATAAAACGATTGAATTAGTTCGTTATAAAAGGTATCAGAAATTGTTATTGTATACGAGGTACTTTTAGCAATAACTAAAAATTATATGGAAAATTATAATACGAAATTATCACAATCTAAATTAAAAAAAACTAAATTAAAATAATAATGCGAAATGCAAATATTCACCTTGAATTATTTATGAAATAATAATGTGAAACTCAAAAGAATTCAACTTTTTCTTAAAAGGGGACATTTAAATATAGAAATAGATGTAATAGGATGATTTTAACATCTTTTAATATCTATTTCTATATTTTAAATGTCGCTTTTTAATAATTGAGCTCTTTTGAGTTTCATATTAGTATCGGACAGTTACACCGTGTCTAAGTTCTTGATTAATTTTTTAAGAAGACTCGGGCAGAGTGATATAAGGCTTACATTTTATCTCACCTACTCGGACCTGACCGAAACTGGACTTAATTGTTCCTAGGTCGTGTCGGGTAAGCAATTTGTTTCGTAAAAATAGTAATCGCGATAATGAAGTTTTGCTAATGGAATATTTGAAAATATATTTTAATAAATTATAAAGAAACATTTTCAAAAATATACTTTTTTTATTATACAACAGCAAAAGTTATGATGTTTTCATCCATTTTTCTCTTTTATTCTAAACTACATTAAATTTTTTAATGTGTTTATTTGAATGTAATAGACTAAGATTCGAATTAATCATTAATGTTGCTGTTCCGTTTTCTATGGCATGTAAATATATAATAATGTAAAGTATACTGTAAAATTTCCTCATAAATATGTATGCAGTATTCATTAAAATAATCTTAATTGTTTATTAAGAAAAATTGGAGTTTTTTCTAGAAATTGAGTCGGATCGGGCAGTGTCTGGCACGATCCGAACATTTAGTTTTTACACCGGGGCCGAAAAATCCAGCCCGTGCAGACCTCTAGTAAACGATAAAAAAAGAAAAATGATGAAATAATTCACATAATGTTTTAAAGAGAATTGAACGGACTGAAACGGATTTTTTTCTTAGTTAGAACTAAATTATAGTCATCGCTCCGGATATTATTCTAGATTACTGTACATGGTAAACTTTTACGCAAAAAATTAACATTATGTCAAAATATCTGTTTTAATCTGAATTAATAATTGTTTTATATATATATATATATACATTTTTGTATATTTTTTTCAAGTATTTCTAAATTTATTTTTACTTTTAAATCTATAAAATGAATATTATAATTTCATTTTAACATTTAATAATATTTACTATTTGTAGTATAGTATATATACTAATATAATTTATTTATTTTTAATAAATGAGTCATTATATTTCTTAAATTTTAAAATGAATAATAGTTAAAAATAATTTATTGAATTTCTATTATACCAAAGTCTTTTTTTCTATTTTTTTGTTGACCGGCCAAGATTAATAGCCATGTTTAGTGCACTAAAGGTATTTGACTGTATACGGGTTTCGATTCCCATCACCACCTATATCGCTTCTTTTGTTGAATGTTTTCTAGTTTAATAAAGCAACAAAACTTTTTCAAATAATATAAATTTTGTACATCTAGTTAGATGTAAAACCTTTTACTTTCTATCCATTGAAATACTTTACATTATAGCATATTTACTGATATATAGTAATGAAAAATTAATCATGTAATAAAGGTATAAGAACGGTACGTTATTGAAACGTTAATTGAGCACTTCTGTTTATTAAGTTAAAATCATTGGTTGTGGGCGTATTTTGAATCTTTCTCTCCATCCATAATGGTTGTTGTTTTAATAGAGCTATTATTAGCGTTTCTGTAAAAAAAAAGTTCTTCATATAAAAGATTGTGGTTTAATTGGTTAGACAATCTTATTTTTTACACTAAATCCATTGAAATATCTTACATTATTGCTTATTTACTGTTTGAATTTCTTAAAAAAACAACAACCAGGGAAATCGAAACTGTGTCACAAACTTTCTATAGAGTGTGGCACTTCTGTTGTTTGAGTATTGATATAGCATAAAAATAACTTATCATAAAATAATAAAAAAAATGTATTAGGATACACCAGTATTGTATGTCATGAACTTGTCAGTGACTATTCACATTAACCCATAGCATTCTGGAAGATGTTTTATTTTTTGTTTACTTATGCACATTTAATTTAATAATCAGGTAAAGAAAAAATACGAAACCATTATTAATTTTATAAAGAATAAAAATCGGTATAAAAAAACAATGTTAAGAAAAAAAGTTTTGGGGATGCTAATGCACTTTTTTGTTGTTGTTGAAGAAACTATTGATTAAATTTTTCTTCTTAAGTTTCAGATAGATTTTTTTTAGATTATATAGAAGAAGAAAAGAAAATTCTTCTGAGAAAATTAAAAAAAAAATGTATGATAAATAATTTTTTGAAGTAATAATCTAATCAATAAATTCTAATTAGCATATTTTAATTAAACCTTTTATAAATTGGAAGTGCAGAGAATGTGTTGCATTGCGGAATAATAATTTAAATAATACATTAAATCATATTTACTTGCGCCAAAACAGTTTTGTAACAATTACAGCTTTTTATTTAAGTTATTATTCTATTTTAAACACACTGATTTTAACAATAAAACATGCTTATGGATTTAGTTTTATAAACGCAAAATTATTCTCCAGTTGCAATTACAAAATCAAAAATCATATATATTATTTCTATTGTCAACTTTCCTTTTTCTACGCAAATACAAAACGCAGAACGATGAATAAGATACCATATGAAAAGATTTTGAAGAGGCTTCTGACATAGTACACTCATTTCATAGTACACATATTTCTTTAAAACATGTTTCTTAAATTAAAAATTACAGTTAATTAAAAATTAAATCAGCATTGTTTTCATAAATGATATGAAAGTTTCTCTCTAATCAGTGTTACGACAAAAATAAAATACCATATTATTTCGTGCTCAACAATGATTTAAAAATATCTAAATAGCACAATAAAAATAAAGTTGCTGCACGGGTTTATTTTATATTTATGACTAAAAATTGAGATTCAAATACTCAATTTATTTTCTTTGTCTATTTTTTTTTCTGAAGCACATGATGTCATTCTCTAATGCAGTTAAAATACGATATACATATATATTTGGCCTTTTGCTATCATTGATCAGTTTTTAGTATATCTGTGATAGATTAAATGAGAAGATATTCTGGCTTGACTAAAGTTTTTTTAGATATTATTATCATTATTTTTTCTTTACGAGTTTAAACCTGTTTCTAAAACTATATCAGATATTGATAAAAAATTGACTGCAGTGCGAAATCCTCGCGCGGGTCCACTGGTTCAATTAATTGCTCCTCACACAAGAAATTATTTGACATTTTATGAAAGTTTTTGGTGATTATTTGCTACATTTTTTTATTAGTCCCTTTATACGATATTTTTGTGTAGATTTTTATTGTTTATTAAGGTATTATATAATATTTAGTTCGTTCTTTTACAGGATGCATAAAATTGACTGAGAGTTTTTGAAGTTTAATAACATGCAAATGACAGTTATTGAAGTTATTCTCTCAATAGAATAATGTTTGAAGTTACTTTCTTCCTTTCTTCGCTTCCTTCTAATTCTTCCTAGTTTTAGTTCCAACTATCAACGATAGATGGTGCTGCGTTGTGTCAAACAGCTTGAATGCTTAAACTAGCCTAAGATTTAAAAAATCACTCAAATTTTCTCCTTTATTCTGTGTATATGTTTAAAAGGCAAAAGATAGCGTTTGTTATTAGAAATTAAAAGGTTATTTTGAACATTATTAAAGAATGAGTGTGCAACACCATTTTTTGATGGCATTTGATACTAATACAAGGCAACATAATAAAAAAAATCCGACATCAAACACTTGTCTCCTGCAAGGATAACTTTAATATGGGTCACTGTTTACATCTTACCGAAATGTAAATCTGGTTAGTTCAATTTACGAGAGTCTGTTTACATTACACTAAGAATCTAGTCTAGGATCACACTTGTCACTTTTTTTTGTGTTCGACAATGATTTTTATAAATAGAAATATTCGAAATCCCTTTCATATTCATCCTAAAAAGTGTATATTTTTATTATTTATCAATATAGTATTAAAAGTTGTAGTTTTGAAAAAAATGTGATCGTTGTCGCTGTTGTAGTTGACGTGTATTGTACGGTGACGGAATATAAAAATATATGCATAAATAAAACGATGAAGTGTTTAGATATTCATTACGACATTCAGATAATACTTCAGTTCATTTCAATAAAAATTACTTCAAAGCATTGTTTCTAAACTTGAAGAATAGTTGTTTTGATTAAAACTGTGTTGACATTGTAGCCTAAAGTAACACTGAATATTGATATAGCTCTACTAGAGAAACAACATACTGGAAATATCGATTTCTCGTTGATCTATCAAAAATGAAGCTTTATATTGGATACATACATTTGGCAGTATAAAATTTTCATGTTAATGAGAGTAAAAATTATAGTTTTAAAAATAAGGTACATATAATTTGTCAGACATAATGCATATCTTACATTTTGGTATTACCCTTCTGAGAACAATATTTACACTCATGTTTTTGTTAAAAACAACACTTCATTTATCATTTTGATAACATTTTAATCAATAAGTGTATTTTGCTATTGTAAATGATTTAATTTTGTTGAAACTTTGGACACACAATAATGCAGTAGCTATTGGATTTTTTTTTTTACATTTTTTTGTTATGATATTAAACTTTTTTTTTATTATATCAAACTCCTCTTTCAAGCTTCTTTTCTAACAAATATCTCTATTTCAGAGTTGCCAAGTCTCCGGCTTTTTGAACACCTGTATTTTTTTAGTGAAAATGTTGTTCTTTTAAATCGCAAAATGCTCCGATTAAATAACACAGCATTTTCTGTACTAAATTACTGGTATCCAAAAAGCCGGAGACTTGGCAAGTCTGCTATTTATATTTAATAAAGTGAAAGTTATAGAAAAAATATTTTTCCTTTTAAAACAAAACGAATCAAGCAAATATGAATGAAATACATACTTTTTACAAACATAAATCTGTATTTACAGTTGTGGTCAGCTTTAAAAATATAAAATATTTTAATTTAGATATACATTTTGTTTCAAATAGTAAAAACAGTTTTTAACGTGATTGAGACAATTTTTAAAACGTAGATAAATAAACATAAATTAATGCGATTGATATATTTTTTTAATAAAACGCTGTATAGCAGATATTTCTAAGAATCCACTGGAAATACTTTGATATAAATGTCAATAAATAAACATGTATCTGAATATTTTAAACATGTTTCACTGCGTCTAAAAAATAAAGTTAACGACAGTTTCAAAACAAATTTTATCGACTATTTGCTTTCTTAATGGCTTGTAAGATGTAAAATACGTTTTTCTCAAACATGCAATGAAAGGAATGACATATGACTACAGTTTGACAGATATGAGTTTTGCCTAAACGATATATTTCAAATATATGAAATATTCTCTATGAATATTTGATTTTAACTTTAAAACTGGAATAAAATATCCACGTAATAATGATAATATTTTCTTTCTGAGATTATTTAATAATAATAGTATATTTTTTTGCAAATACCGATAAACAAAGGAAAAGTCCCCTTGCTTGAGGCAAATTATAGTTAAATATTATTTATTAAAGCTGCCAGATTAAGAAGCTCAATTATTAACAAAAAATTACGAAAAAATGTTTAAATAAGTTTCTTTCTCTACTTTATATTCCTGACACTGTTTTACATATAATCTCAGAGACTACCAAATTTTGCCGGAAAATATGTACAATTATTTTTATTTGTTTCTTCGAATTTTAAGAAATAATTTTATTTTAGAGAAATGCACATAAGTTTTTATATAAATTTGATTTTTTTTTTTTTTACGTACTGTAAATTTAGTCAAAATTTTATGTATATATGTTATAATAAAAAAATTTCGACATTTTTCCTTAATTAATTCATTCCAAATTCTTTCAATTCTATTTTTTCCCTGTCTTTTAAACATATATAAAATATAAATTATATTTTAACTCCATATCTTTAATTTACATATTCTTTTAATTCTTATTCTAAAAATCTAAATCTGTTAAAAGCTACACTTATTTGTAAAAAACACTGATTTATTTCTTTTTTTGAGATATTCAATCTTTATTTCTTTAGAACGTCTCTTAATATCATTTTTATTTTTATGAAAATTATCATTTGATATCCCATAATTCATATCGAGTCTCGCATCTAACTATTTCCCTTCAAAATTATGCCGAGTATAATAATAAGTTCCACAGCCTTGCAAAGCGCTCATTGGTTATTTTAACCCTGCATTGGCGAAATATTCATTCATCTCGCTACGTTTAAAACACAGTTAAGCAACCCCGGAGCTCAGAATTTTTACGTTTTTGAATTCATAAGCAAAACCCGTCACTTCGAGGAGAAGTGCCTTTAAATTTGTCTATCTCTATAATAATCTGTAACATCTTCATGCTCTCGATATACAGCAGCTCGATCTGAGTTCTAAAAATAACGACCACTGGAATTGTCTTTGATTAGTGAAGTGTCAATGAAATTATTGATAATGAAGCTTTATGTTATTTCTACGGGAAAATTCCTAATGTATTTCATAAACATCGTCTTCCATCTGGAGCATTCGAATGCAAAACCTATGTTCTACAAAATCATCGCTTACCTGAATTAATATGTTGATATAATTCACTATCAAATAGAAAATCATTTCACATATACTAATTTTTGTTGCTACGCCGTCATATTCTTGTTTTTATATTTCAGATGGATCATATAGTTGCTCTAATTGATAATTTCTCTGAAAAACCCATAGCGTTTACATGTATCTTTGTTTATTTTACATCCATTTTACATAAGTATGAATATAGTTATCGAAGAAAGGTGAGCGTCTTAAAAACATCATTCGAATCTTCCTTAAATGGAGTTATGTATCAATGTTTTAAAATGAGGGATGGATTGTTTTTACAACTTTATTATAATGATTGTAAACTGAATTTACCAATTACTGATTTTAAAATATTTTCTTAAAAGACAAGAGAACCATTTCCATTTTATTAACTACTTTTAAACTTCTACTTACTTTAGTTAATATTAATGAAATATAAATTTAAAAATTTTTGTTCAGAAATATGTTTAGGGATATATTTTTTAGGGAATATTTTTCTAAATAGAACAATAGTTGATGATTTTGAATAAGGTTTGATATTATGCTATAATACATCCATTGCTATTATGCATCCAATTATGTCTCCATTGAAATTATGATATTTATGATATATTATTTATGTAATACACCCAAACTTAGGATAGTTTTTTAATAAAGATTAATAGAGTACAAAGAAAATTTTCTCTCCAAATATTTCTCGTTGTTGGACATCAGGTCATTGTTTAACTTTTTTTCACATTGTAAAAATAGATAAAAGTTTCTGAAAACATCACCAAATTTAACCCATTAACGGACAAAGCACTTCAATTGCTAAAATGTTGAAATAAATGATTGACACCGGAAATTATGAACAAATTTATTTACATATAAGAAAAAAGCGATATTTCATGATAAATGGAATAAAATTCTATTAAAATTCTGCTGTCATTTTTGAATTTCGTAATTAAAATTTTGTGGTTTCGTAGGGAAACCAATGTCCGTTAAAGGGTTAAAGCGGCTTAAGAACATGTAATATAACCTGTTCCGAGTTTCCCACCATTCCGAAGAGCGTTTTTTTTTATTTTCCGAAACCTTAGAAACGAATAGATTTCAGAGATTTACAGCAGAATTTCTGAAACAAAAGTTTCTGTTGAGCTCGTAATTTTCGGAAGTATTTCAGCGTAATTTTTAAGCCTCTCTACACGACGTATCGGTTTTTCGGATTTTCGAAATAATATTTAAGCAGTAAATAATTTCATATTCAGCAAACATGTTCCACAGACAAACATTCTAAATTAAAAGCATTAACATTAGCACTTACATTAACATCATTTTTTTGCTACTCATGCCTGTAACAATTCTGTTCTTCAGCTGAAAATGTTTACTTGACAATAGGTAACATAAAAAAAAGCTCCGATATTTCGTGTTGAAAAAACTGACGTTTCCGAAAATTATGAGCAGTAAAAGAAACTTTTGTTTCAGGTAAGCCTTTTTAAATCTTGAAAATTCATTCGTGGTAGGGTTTTCGGAAGATAAAAGAACGCTTTTTGGATTTAAGGGTAACTAGGAAGAGATTACATTATATTTTCCAAAATCGTATTAAATTTCGTGATATTTTTGGACACACTTGTCTTTTTTTACAGTGCAGGATTGAATTCTTTCTTACTCTCACTGATAAATTTTTGAAGCATTTTCTTCTTTAGAAACGAAAAAAAGAAACCTTGCTACTGTACCTTCATCTTTGTCGTTCATATATGACGCTTAAACCCTCGTGTAATATTTACCCCAATATTCTGCTTTATTTTATTTCGTGACTAAAATAGTAATATTATTATTATTATTATTATTAGTTTATTAACTTAGTTTTAAAATATTATCTACTTTCTTCATTTATAAATTTCAGTACTTTTTCTGCACTATTAACCTCCGAATGTTTGGGTTTATTTGTACACTTTGTCTCAGTTCACCTTTTCAGGCATCTAGTTTCTGATCTTTATTTTCTCTCTCAAATTTCAATCTCTTCTTCTTCCATGCATTCGGTACCCTTCTATTCGGTCTTCTATTCGGTATTTTCTGCCTGCATTACATGTTTGCTTTCTCTGTGCTCGTGGATTTCTACTTTTCTAAAGACTGGTTTAATTTTCACATGAAAATCGATCTTTGGAGTTTAAAAATCCCCATTGCATTATTAACAAATTACAGTCAATGATGTCAGAAAGGAGCAAATCTCTATTAGAACCGCGTCTTAAATGAACACGTTATGATAGTTCTGGTAAAAAAAAATATATACGATTAAAACTGACGGAGAGTAACTTCAAACGAAAATAAAACGAATTTTTCCTCTTGCCTCATGTGATTCCGTTTTAGCTGGTTAAACTATATTTGAAATTTTTACTATTGGAAATCAATTCTTTGTGAGATTTTTACTTCAGCTCTTCTTACAGAAAATTTTGAAATACATCCTTAAAATGGTTTTAATATTATACTGCATACTAATGCTACATTGCATACGCTGTGTGTGTGTATACGTTTCCAATGTTACGTTGTATTATTACGTTGGTGTCAAAAGCCGGTAGATACATTTGAAGAAGGTCTAGGTTTAGGCAGTGCTTTGAAAGGAAAATTTGTTATCGGTAGCCACCCTAGAATTGTGACTGAAATGGCACTAATAGCGACTGCATTTCAATAACAGAAACTCATTTACGTTAAAAATATTTTATTGAACAGGTATTCTTGCCTTGATTTTACATTTAAATCAAAGTTTTTAGTTAAATCTCTATAGAAAATATTGTATTTAAAACCTTTTATGAAATAGTGTTTATATACGATCATTGATGATATATGATCAAACAGTTTACGCTATATGACAGTCAGATATAAAAGAAAATAGTCAATACCATAGTGTGAAACATAAAGTACTTATTTCTCCTCTCAAAAATATATGGCTTCAAAAGGAAATATTACATTACTAACACTGAACATTGAAATCCTTACGAATAAATGCAGCAACTCCCATGCAATGATATTAAAGAAACACATGCGCAAGCAACATATGAAGACTAAGCTGTAGTATTTGAACATAATAACTTAATACTCTCTAATTTACTTCACAAATGCTGTTTTAAAAATATGTGTTGCATTTTTATAAGAAAATTAACTATACATCATTATCAATATATTACAAAACTGACTACAGATAGTGAGAAAAATATAACAGATAATAGTATAGAACAATTTAAAAACCATTCAGCGTTGCGCAGTGCAAAATAATCCGGAAATATCCACGGTTTGGCTGCATGAAAACACGTATGCATATATATTGGCTATTTTTTTTTGTCAATACTGGCATTATTTTCTATATTTGAATTATTTAAATTATTATCAAACCCATTGTTATAAATGAAGTATACTTATATCAGTGACCAATTACTTTATTGTATATTTCATGAAGTACAGGGTCATATGAAAAGAATGCCGAGATTACAAATTTGTATTACGCAAATAAAAAAAAAAATAGAAACATAGTTTTAGTATTAAAATATTAAGAAAAGTACGAAGTTTTATATCCAATTCAATACGTTCCGATATAAGTACAATTAGTCGGTTTTCCGACGTCCAGACGATATTCAATCTCTCTCCGTGTCCTGTACAGCATCTCTATAGGATATAATTCGACGTTTTAAATGCCTGATATAAGTCATTCTTTCACTGTACACAATGATCTTAATATATACCTAGATAAAGAACAAGTGAGGTTCGGGAACTCAAATGGCCACGGAATTGGGCCATCTCGTCCAATCCATGAGTTGGGGAACTTCTCATTCATGGCTGCATGCCTTCTATTGAGCGCAGGAAAGACTTACTTTCTTTCACTACATTTCAACACAAGAATTATGTCCGTAGGTTTAAGAATTAATTTATTATAAGATTTCAAAATCCCGGCATTCGTTTTTGATAACCCTGTATATAAATAATCAAATTTGTGTTGAACATCATCCCTTTATAACATTTGTTTACAAACGTTTTCAGAAAATATTTTCTTTTGTTGTAACAAAAGGAATCATAAAATGCTTAACGACAAAATATGCCCTCTGCAAACAGGAATGATTGTAAAAAAAAAAAGTATATTGAGAACTAAAACAAACGAAAATTTTTCCTTGCGTAGAAAAGTCAGCTATCTTTTAATAGATTTTATAGCTATATAAAAGAAAACCAAACAATTGTTTGACTTACAGATTAACCAATAACTTTCCCTTTTATATCTTTTCTTTTCTTTTTCCTTTTGCTAAATTAGATTTGTATCAATTATTGATAACATTAAATGAATTATAGAAATGTTTAGAAAATCTAAAATATTGCAAATATTTTTCATTAATATATTTTATTGAAACCTTCTGTTTGCTTATTTTTTTAAGAATGATTTTATAAACCATAATATAGTTTTAAATAAAAATAAATATATTTTCTCTATCTTTATACTGTTTTAAAAAGTTTCGAATTTTGTTTTTATGTATCATAAACCGTTATTTAACTGTAAATAATATGAATTAATTACTTTGTGAAATCGAAATAATATTAAACAAAGCTGATATTAGTTTACATAAAAAAAAACATATACCAATACGAAGCGGGTACTTATTTTATTATATACATATTAAAGCTACAATTTCTCACTATTTTTCAACATTGATGCCATTTAAATTTAAGCATTTGTCAAAGCGTTTCAATAATTTAAAAGTTCTTTTGATCGCGTGCGTACGTAGCCAGCATTTCACGGCATTTTGAAGTTCACCATCGTCATCGAAGTGTCACTTCTTCATGTGCGTGAAGCGGCACCACTCGGCGCCAAGTCCGGTGTGTAAGGGGGATGATTAAAAACGTTCCATTGGAAAAGTTCAAAAGCTCTTGAGTTTTTTAGCACTGTGAGGACGAGCGTTATGATGACGATGACATCGATGAGTCGCATTGCCGAAGAATATCTGCTGCTGAAACATTTTATGACCAAAGAAATCTTGTTAAAACATGCACCTCACATTTGTCGGGATTTTCTATTGCAGCACTTATGTTTTGAGGTTTGCATACTGAGTCAGACGTCACAACAGATGTAGCAATAACGGCTCACTACCCACTACTTCCAGTGCCAAGCTACAATAGTTGTTTTTTTTTCGATTGCGCCACATATTATGGTCAAAATAAGTTTTTAAGGAGCAATATTTGCCTTAATTTATTTTATTTAAACAGATTTATTTTCAAGTGTCCTTTTAAAAAAAAAGAATTGCTAAATACAAAGTTGAGTGGGTTTAACAATCAAAATTAATAATACTTGAATAACTGTAATTACTAACAGCTGAAGATTATATTTCAACTGAGATTTTAAAGTTTGATTATAATCTAAATTTTATTCAAGGCTATCTCTTAAATTTTTAATTTATTCCTAATTATGTGTTTGTAATAAATATTTGGGCAAACTTTTTTTTTCTTTTTTAATTGTGTTTCAAATTTCTCTTTTAAAAAAGCTTTTCTTTGTTATATCATTTTGAATATGATATTATGGATATTTTAAAGATTTTGTCTTCAGTTTTTCATAACATTCCTAAGGAAAAATTTCCGCAACAATAAAAGAAACGGCCTTATTATTTTCACTCCCCACTTCACCCCTTGATACTCAATTTGTGTTCATATTCGTTAATTGAGTCTTAATCCTCAAATTAAAACATTTTATTTATAGCACAAAATCAAATAATCAGTTTTCTTTTGAATTAAAACGTTAAAATTTTTTTTGGATTTCAAAAAGTTGTTTACATTTTTTTCTAATTTGTTTACTTACTTTATTAGCAATACAACGTAATTACAAATAGAGTAAATTTACTGGTAATTAACCAAATCTCGTTAGTTAATCAGCAAACATATTTTATTGCACTCATTGAATTTTTGTATATATGTTTCCTTTTGTACATATGTTTATACTTTTACAGTGCTTGGAACATATGATTATGGACTATTAGATTATGTATGATCAACTGGTAACACTCGTTTTCAATTGCTACTGAATCTTACACTTTCATGAGAATCACAAGTTAAGAGGACAGCAGCTCAGGGAATGTTCGGTATGACGTATTAGACAGCACAAAATGTCAAATAAAATCCTATCTCGATTGTAATTTTTAGGAAAGAAAAGCTGACGATAGGTTTTCCTAAAATAAAAATCATCGCTAATTGATCAACTACTTGTGTAGTAACGCTATATCTTTCATACAATGCAGAATCGTAGAAGATGAGAAAAACACCGTTTTTTCTATCTTACTTATTTCAGAGTTTCTTTTACTAAGTAGCATTGAGACTTAAACATGAAATATCCGAAGCATGTAAACAATATTGGCAAAATATTACAATTAATTTCGTAACTTTCAGATTTTTATTTGCAAGAAATGGTTATTATTTATTTTCCTAAAATTTTCAACTGTACAAGGTGGTCTAAAAATCAACTAGTCAGAATTTATACATGCCATACTCTAATTGGAAAAGTGCATATACCATCAGGCGAACACTTATATGTGTAACCTGATTGTCGAGATAGATGTATCGGATGGAGTTTAGTAATAGTGTCTAGACACGCGTTCATGTCAACACGGGTACTTTAGGAATGCATCCAGTGCGTCACAACTCGAGTTAAACCTCCATCGAAACTGTAAAGAACATAACGTTCAATTTGAATAAACAATTCACTGTCTAAAATATATATATAATAATTTGGAGGGTCTAGTGGAGTTCCAGTTATTCGAGTTAAACGGGCACGGGAGTTAAATATAACACATAGAGTGGTGCAATAACTATCTACTTGTAATTAGTTAATCATCACTTCGTGAGATACCGACAGGCCCAGAAATAGCTCCTATGACAAACTGAAGTCCCTGAAAAGTATTAAAAAAATGCCTATTTCTACTAATCTATGTGAGTACGTCTACATGACTCTTTTCTCGCAAGAATGTTGCTACATTATCAAAATCTATTATTTCAACAGGAAATCGTTCAAAAAACTACGAAAACTGGTGAATAGCGCACTTTATCTGTTTCAACAATTAAACGAATGATAGAGCATTTACGTAATGATCGTAAAATACCCTCACATGTTGAAACACGTCTTCATGAACATGACTAAGAATGCACGTGCGCGTCTAGAAACTTAAAGAGGGCCATTTGAACTTTTATTGTAGATAAGAACAAATAAAACTTTGGACGTACGTTTTTGGAATTTCTTTGTAGCCTTTACGACATTTTATTAACGTTTTGTTTTTGGACACACAGTAACTGTGACATTACGTGTAATATTTAGATGAATATACTTGAAAGTTTTTTTTATAATCCATTATTTTTATATGAAATGGGTACATATCTTTTAAAATATTGTGAATAAACATCTTTAACTAAATTGAAGTTATTTAATAAATATTATGAAAAATCTCTATGTCCAGTAACTTACATGCTTTAACAATTTTTAAAAAGTAAAATCTTTAAAGTAAGAACTGCTCTCCAGAAATAGCACGACAGAAAATAAACAATTTAACAACAAAACCTTATATATTTGTTTTATTAGAATAAAATGTACTGGTTAGAAATCCTTTTTCAGTCTTAATAAAGTAAATGGTACTACCCATTAGTGTAAAACAGTTAGTAATAAAAAGGACCGACCATACCATTACCTTAATTCGATTTCATAACTACAAAGCTAACAAAGAGCTACGTTCAATTTATTTATAAAAACAACATTCCAAAAAGCTAGACTGTCGATAACAATCTTATTATAAAGGCTACATTAAAAATTATTGGAAAATGTTTTTACTTTTTTGTTCGATAATGAATGGGCTTTACAGATGAAAGTGTTCTTACGGTTTTTTTTCCCTGGTAGAAACATATTTGGAAACGAAATGTAAAATTCATTTTATCCATTTCACCGTTCTCCCAATAATTTAATATTTCTAATTCATTTGCCTGTTTTTTTTATTCCTGTAAAATTATATTTTACAACTGAATATTTAATATTTTACATATTAATGTATGTTATTGGATATTATTTCTTTCTCAGGAAGGTTGGATAATTTCCAAAAATATTATCTTCTGATGAAAAATAAAAATATTTGGATCATTATCTTTAAATAATATTTAAACATGGAATATTTTTTTAAAAAAAAACATGTACGACATCATTGAAGATAATATTCCAAACGCATATAAAAAGTTACGTTAGCTTAAAAAAACATCCATGTATTTATAACCTCTACTTTTATCAACGATTATTTTTTTTTCGTTTTCTTCTATATAACACAATCTTAAACCATAAGTGAAAATCTTGTATTTTTCACCATTTAAATTAAATTTTGTTTTAAAAAACTGTTCATTTCTTATGATGATGCACGATGAATTTATATCCAATTGCAGAAATAACACAAGAACATGGAAGATGTAATATTACTTTAGATTATACGTATATATTGATATCTAGTATGCCTTTTTCATAAGAAATATCTTTAACACAATCCTTCCAAAATAATTCAACAGAATAATATAGCTTCAAAAGGTGGATCATAAAACTTGCAAATAACTATATTAAAATATTCGTGTCTAGAGGGTGATTGTGAAAATTCCGCTTGATTAACATAAAATTTCGTATATCATTTGGTATATTTGGTAAAATTGAACGGCGTCTCAACCGTCACACCCATGTCCTGAGGCACATATAACGCGCACGACTGGTATCTACCTCCCATATGCGCTGCGACCGGTCGGAGCACCGTTACCTGTGCATCACCTCGATTGAACCATGTTTTGACGACATAGGTCGTTGCGATACGCGGTGGATCCCATAATTAGAGGAGACCACTGCGAAAACACTTAGTGACGGGCTGGAATATCCCAACAGTTTCGTCGCTGTGCACCTAGAAGGGAGTCAGGTTCTAGGCCTTAAGTCAGGTTTTCCCGACCCGCACTTGCTTTACCAGTTCCAAGTCTCCAGATTTTTCAGTACCACTATTTCCGAAAAATAATCTTCACTTTATGCAACCGTAAACTTCTGTCATTAAATGAAGTAAATATTTCTATAAAGAAATAGTGATACTCAAAAATTAGAAGTCTTCGCATCTATGGTGTAAATATTATTTTGACAACTGGGGTTAGAATTAATAATAATAAAAAACATCATTCCTTGCTCATGATGTGAAAACAAAAGTTTTCAAAAATAATTTTTTCTAATAAGAAATGTTTGTATAAAAGTAATATTTTTGTTGAAAACTATACTTTTTTCTTAACTAATTGTTATTTCTTTTTTGGTTACTTTTCTTATTCTTTTATATTATAAAAAAGTGAAATGAAAATGTTTTTGTTTCTTTCATAAAATTTAACGTACCTGTATGAGCCAAGGGCATTGAAACGTTTAATAAATAATTTAAATTTTAATTACCAGTTTTTTTCTCCTCATAGAAAGAATTATGTGAATAACACTATTGTTTTGCTGTTTTATAAACATCTAATTCTACATAATTTTTATATTGTTCCTGCGGATGATGCGTTTTCGCTCCATTTTATAATTCTTAAACAAATAAATGTCATTTGATGAGTTTGAATGAGTTTTTTCTCTAGTACAACTTATTTATCAAAAAAATATTAATAGGAAATAAACATTTTCATTAAAATATTCTGACCGGGGTTTCGCCACCAGTTCAAAAGTGACACTTAATGGTGATTTTAGAAAAATAAATAAGAACTAAAATAAACGAACGTCTGTCTTACATTGATTGAAACGATTGTCGTACATTGATTGAAACGATTGTCTTACATTTTATGGAATATTTAGTTTCTTTTTCTTGGAGTGCTGAATAAAAATCCAAACAACACTTTCTCTCTTTAACACTAGAACTACCATGTTTCTTGCTTACCTAGAACTACATAGGTGGGCCACAGTTGACCCATGTACTTTAGTGATGGTATTCCTGTTTTGTTTGTGTGATACAGACACACAAAAAGGTTTGATGTTTAACACAATGATTTTTAATCAATGGTTAATAAAATTTAGCTTCTAGAATATTACATAATATGAAATATAATAATAAGATAGTATCAAATACAATTTAAACTTCTAATTTCAGAATAAATACTTTCAGATTTTGACAGGGCGTATTAAATGTAACATAATAAAATCTTTCAAATAGTATATATTTAATTATCAGTTCGAATTTCGTAATAATGTTCCTACAGATAAGTAAGATATTAAAACTGAATACAAATTAAATATATACAGCTCCAAGATTTTTACTTACATTTTATGCCCAGTAATTCTAGTTAAACAGACCTGTAGATAAAAAAGTATTTCTTAAATTTCAACTAAATTCGTGTTAAGGCTTTACACTTTATATTTAATATTGATAGCATGAGAGGGACTGCACAAACGAGGAGACCTAGTCTGTAGACCATATATGTTCATTTCCGGATTCTTTTTTGAAGGTCTTAAAATGGAAAGAAAGAAAAGAAAAAATATATATATAATATTCAGTCACAGCTGAATATGTCGTTAAGAAAAATATGTTCGCAAAATATACAAGACAAAACTCTCTATATAAAGAACATATCTCCCTCATGACAGTAGATAGTGTGGTATCGATTACGAATTGCGTGCCAGAGACATGCTCTCTCGTGACAAGGGGCATTGTGGCACCGCAAGAGGAAACTGTACTCGTGACAAGGGGCGTTGTGGCCTCCACAGAGGAAACTCTAGTCCCGAGAAGCGGCGATGCCATAAAGAATATGAGAGTTTTTTGGGGGGTACTAACTAGCTAATCAAATTGGAGATGTGTTCTAGGTGTTTGTGGATGTGTTAGATTTTTTTTAGAAGTGTGGGTCTTGAGAGAATGTTTTGCAGCCATCCCTTAGGGGGTGTGATTGGGCGTTTGATGTACCAGTGTGCAGTGAGTGTGCATTTGTGATAGACGTGGGTGGCAGTTTCCACTTTGCCCCACTCACATCTATTAGATCCTGCACACCAAAATTTGTGGATTTAAGATATGAAAGGGTCATGACCTGTTAAGAAGCTCGCGGTGAAGGGTTTCAGGTAATACATGTTGAATGAAATTGTGGGGATTTGGTCAACAGCGAGCCTGCCGTTGTCAGTGAGTTCCTAGTACTCCTGCCACTCCGAAATGAATCTGTATTTCAAGACCCTCTTGATGAACAACTGGGTACTGGAAGGTGGTGATCAATGTTTGTATGCTTGGTAGCTTGCTTTACGAGTTCGTCCGCGCACACGTTACCGAAAGTGTTCTTGTGCGCTGAGACTTGGCCGAGATTTGTTGTGTACAGGAGGTTTTTGAGTTTTAATTTTATCTCTAGTACGAGTGGGTTAGTTTTTCTGGGTGCGTGTATGGTCTGCAGTGCCGACAGACGATCACTGAATATGGGGACCTTTTCTATAGGTTGGACCTCTAGCCAATCTAGGGCGGAGAAGATTGCGAATGGCTCTGCCTGGAAGATGGTACACCTCACTTCCTTCCGTGACGCAAAAAGCTGCCGCCACGCCGGTTTCAGTGCGGGACCCATCAGTGAAGATTGTGGGATGTAGTTGTTAAGTTGTGTGTTCAATTGAAGCTGCAATGTCTTTTCAGCAGGTTGTATCTGCCAGCCGTTGACATTATGTTTGATGGTGGTGTTTGGAAAGAGGGTGTTGGAAATGTGTTCCTGGAGGAATTGGAGGATGGATGCTTTGTGGAATTCGAATTTTAAAGTTATTGCTATGGGTTGAATGCCGATGAGTGTTGATAGTGCATCAGTGGATATTGTTCGGTACCCCCGTGAAAGTTGTATCTATATGTGTTCATTTTCTGAGGATAGCACTTATACTCGTAGAGAAATTGAGGTTTTTATAAAAACAGTCCCAAATTTCGCCCAGTTTTTGCTTATAATTTGCAGATTTCTTAATACAAAAAAAAGTTCTTTTCAGAAAATATGACAAACAACATTGTACTTAACACTCTAAAATTAGAATTAAAAAATAATAAAAAATGGATAAAAAATGAGCAGATTTACTAAAAAATGTTTAACTGCGCATGCGCGAATGCAATCAAAATATAATATGCATAATGTATTAGCTAAGTATATAGAGCAACTTTTGTGAAAGTCTCAAAATCATAGCTTGAAAATTCTGAAAATTATCGTCGATAGAATAAGCTAAAAATCCGTTGTTCCCAAAAGGAAACAAAAATATGAGCAATACTATATCCAAATATAGTAGTACATGCAATATTGTGTACGCTATCTTGGCACTAATCAACAGATATTTGATACAACCCCTCATCTTTTTGCTTCTTTTTGGGAACGACGGATTTCGAGTTTATTCTATCGACGATAATTTTCAGAATTTTCAAGCTATGATTTTGAGACTTTCACAAAAGTTGCTCTATATACTTAGCTAATACATTATGCATATTATATTTTGATTGCATTCGCGCATACGCAGTTAAACATATTTTAGTAAACCTGCTCATTTTTCATCCAATTTTTATTATTTTTTAATTCTGATTGCAGAGTATTGTGTACAATGTTATTTGTCATATTTTCTGAAAAGAACTTTTTTTTGTATTAAGAACTCTGCAAATTATAAGCAAAAAACTAGGCGAAATTTGGGACTGTTTTTATAAAAACCTTAATTTCTCTACGAGTATACATGCTATCCTCATAAAAAGGAACAAAGTACATTACAATAAGCCACTTATTAATAATCTCGAGTTTGAACGCATTTGCTACATTAGTTTTTACAGGGTTATCCAAAAGATATTCGTTTTTTTCAATTTGTTGACAGTCCTCTATGGGGTTTCGTGAAAAAATTTTCGTGGAAATATATAACCTTTACTATACTGTTTACACACCTGCAGTTTAAGGTTAATTCCTCATGTATTTTTCTAGATAGTTAACAAAACGTCTAAAATCGCAAGTGACCGGTCACCTTTGGTAATATAGTGTATTTGTAGTACTGTTATTAAATAGTAATTTCACAATATTTTGGCGCTCTCTTCATATTTACTGAAAGTGCTTTTTTTTTTGGATATATATTTCCAAGTATGTTATGAAATGTTACAATATTTTTTAATTAAAATAAACTAAACAGAAATTAGACACATTTCGGGATTTACAAAAAAAAAAAAAAAAAAAAAAAAAAAAATCTAAGAAAACGTAAGATCTATGTTTATCTGACCTATACAGATACATTTTCTAAAGCAATGATCATACTTTACAACCTATTCAAATAAGTAATATAACTTTTAGAGTGAAAAAGATTATAAAGAATATCAACTTACTGATAGTTTATTAAAAAATATATACAATGCATATTTTAACTGTGCATGTTTTTCGTTGTATGTATATAAATCTGCGTTGAAAAAAAAATGGTTACAGGTTGTCACAAACCCTATGGTTAAAATTCTGCATTTTTAAAAGAAATATTTCGTTGTTTATTATCTTAATTTTACCGTGATAACAAAGATTTTAAATTTCGATTTTACAGTTCGTTTGCTCATGTTTGAATTATACACTAAGATATTTATTGCCAAGTTAGAAGCACTCTTTTAGTAATAAATTCTTTCATATATATCATATTTCATTATTTTCATATCTTAATCTGTTTATCATAAGCAACTACATGAACAATTCTAATAACATACACTTAGCTTTTATATTAATATAGCGCACACTATCCGCTTATTTATAAAATATGTAGTGCTTCATCTAGATTTTATTGAAGCAAGCAACTAGTACTTTATAAAAGTAAACAGATTGTTTAAAAGAGATTTTTTTTTAGTATCACTATTTCCAATTAAGAATAAAAAGTTTATCTGGAACACAGATTTGCGTTTTAAGTTATTCTACAAACTATTTGTAATTTTTTTTTCAATTTAATAATATTTTATGCTCATATTGGTAAATGCTTAAGGAAAATTTAGTTTATTTTTAATTTCTAAAATTCTTCTTAAAATATCAAATTCGCATTTTGGAGATTTGAATAGGTAACCATGAACATAGATATTTTTACTATCACAAAATCTGGAATGATTGAAAAAAAAAATGCTTTTTTATTTCCTTTTTTTTAATTGGAGTAGGATACAAGTCCGTAATATTTTTTTTTTTCTTTTTTGTTTTTTAACGCAATAAAGTACATTGAGAGAAATGAATAAACATATTTCCAATGCTCACGTTCAAATATTGAATTTAAAGTATACACAAAAATAATGATACAAACTGCATTAAATATTATAAAAAATTATTATTAAATACATATATATTTTTTAACTAAATATGTATTTAAAAACAAATACGTTTAATCTTCAAGATATCCTGTTCGTTCTTTATATTTGGTGATCATTGAATTATATCTAAATTTGTTACAAAATAAATATCTTTATGCATCATTTCTTTGGCTGAAATCTTATCTATAGTTTGGATAAATTATGGATACATTTCATAACGTTTCCATTAGAGCAGCAATAAACTTAGTTTTTACATACGCATTTCAGTATCATTTTCCACTAGAAATTTTAAAATATGATAAGTCTTACTTAATGATCGTTTATGTTGCAGGGGAAAAAAGTATTACGATATTCAGAGTCGAACCTATTTTTAAAATATTTATATTCTTATTCAAAGAAGAAATATTTAATAACAATGAAGTACAAGAAAAGTAAATAAATTGTGTTTTAAAGGAAATCTTGAAGAAAGGAACAGTAAATGAATGACAATTTTCAACCTATGTAAAGCTTTAGCGTTCTACAATTGTATATCTCCAAACATTTTTTTAAATTTTGTAAAATAAATATTTCAATGTACTTTAGATAACAATCTGCTGAGAAAATATTGTCTATGCTAATACGAAATTATTCTACTAAGCGAAAGGAAAGGTCTGATATTTAATTTTTAATTTTGAAGCCTATTTTAACTTAAAGGACGCTTAAAGTTAACTTAAAGTAGTAGACATTTATACCGTAGTCTATGCATATTGACAATAACTATTCATAAGTTATATTTCTGTTAGTATTCTGGTTTTTAGCTGAATCTTCTGGTAATTTTAATTTAGTTGGAAATCATACAAAGATAAATTAATTAGATAGACTGTTGCATAATTATTTTTTAACTTCTTCATATTGGCAATGCACACAAATATATATATATATGTGTGTGTGTGTGTGTGATTCATTTTCTGACATTCCTGATTTATCTTTAATTATATTATCTTTCCTAATATCCCTTATATGTTCATGTTTATGTTCTGTATAATTTCAGACAACTGCTGAATATTCATATTTGATATTTTCTATTCTTTATACATCGCATCCCATTATAGTTCAACTTGCACTGAAGTACTGTAATAAAAAATATCAAAAATGAAACATAATAAAATGTACGTAAAATTCATGTTGTCGGGGGAACTTTCATTAAAATTTTTTGAATGTTGAATTTTAAAAGTTTTAACTTGCATGCATGGGAGATGAAGATCTATAATGTATAAAAATGCCTAGATATTTCGAATTTCTAATTTGATTTTCCGATAAGAATAATTCTGAAAATGTTTATTCTCCTGTTGTCAACATTTTATGAGATTCTTCGTATATCTATATTTGAAAACATCGTATCTGACTAAGGTTAAAAATCTGTATTACTAATTGCATTTTGTTTTATACAAGTCAATTTGATTTTTCGTACACTGATTTGAAAATATAATTTAGGCGGCTATAACAGAGGCTTTTCAAATGCAAATTTGTTTCATGACATGTGTAATGAGCTAGCAAAATTTCCTTTATGTTTGTATTTATGTGTTATGTATTGTTGTGCTATGCTAAGATCTACAGCACCTTACATTGTATATATGTTATAGCGATCGCTTTTCGATAAAAGATTGAAAAGTCTAATAAAATAAACTCGCATTTAAATATTGTAGCAAAATAGCTAAAAAATTACTGCCATCAGAAATTTTTTTCGTCTTATGGAGACATTCTCTACATTTTTCATAAAATGCACTATTTATTGAGTTTTAATATGAATCTTCTAAAAACTAACAATTTAGAATGGATATAGTTTAACAGTAACAGTAACAGTTAATTGTTTCAACGGAATTCACAGTTGTAAAACAAACTCCACTCCCTGTATATGTATAGTTGTATATCACATCTTAGAGGAGCCATGAAAAAAAAAGTATAAATGTAGCATATTTGTAATACAATAAGAAAAAATGTAAGGTATTTCACTGAAAACTTCATCAGCCAATCAGGAGAGAGACAGTCAGCCAATCAAAGTTAATTAGCGTAAAGCAGACAACGAAATTTAACTTGTAGTATAAAATGATATCTTTCATTTATATTTTTATGTTTTTATTTATACATTATTTTCCTGAAATATACTAGTTACATTTTTCTAACATTCCTTGTTTATTTAAATCTTTTGAAAAGCGTATCTTACTTAGGTTCAAACTTGCATCATTAATTATGCTATAGTATTTTGTAATATACAAGCTAATTAGTTTATTTTGAGGTAATAAGGAAATATAATGGCTATCGTTTCTTCTAACATTCATAAATTATTTGTTTTTATTATTTTCTATGTTTACGGTAACTTAAACATTTTCTAACGTTCCTTGCATATTTATATTCTTCCCCAAGCGCATCTTACATAGGTTCAAACCTGTATTATTAATTGTAGTATATTTTGTTTTATGCAAGTTAATTAGATTTTCTTGCACTTATTAGGAAATATAATTTACGCAGAAGTAGCAGCAGCCTTTTTGAATGCAAATGCGCCTCATGACATGTGTAATTAATTAACAACATCGTTTAATTTATCCTCCCTAACTCTCTGTCCTTTTGAATATTTATGAGGTTTACATCTACGACAGAAAACTACCTTGTAACTTCATTTAAGATCTTTAAATAAATCCACATAGACACAAAAGGATTAATAAATATAATTTAAAATTTTGATTTTAATCTAATTAACGAATGAAATGTAATTAGCATTGAATCAGATGCAAAATTTTATGTGTAGTAGTAGATGATATTTGTATTTAAGTAAATGTACTTTATTAACTGAAGAACATATTACAGACATGTTATTATAAACATCTGAGTTTCAAAATATTGATTGTAATCTGAAGGATATATTATTGTTACAATACGCAGGAAGATTTTTTGAAACCTTACTGAAAACTGAATAAAAAATCATCAACTAAAAATTAAATTGTTCTAGCATATTCTCATAACTCGTTATTTTTTATAACTCGTAACTTAAACGTACTGTAGTTCTCCAATTTAGATTATTATATGTAATATCTGGCTGTTAAGGATTTTATAATAGATATCAGCTGTTATCAATTTATTAGGCTCAAAATCAGTCTACAATTATTTTTATGTTTTCTGAATAATAGATATATTGAATTCATTGTCTAACCGTTTTAATATAGAAAATACATTATTTGCAAATTCTGGAAAAACAAAAAAAAAACAAGTTTTTTGGTAGATTTTATTTATGAACCAGTATAGTAGAGTAATGCTTATTTAATTTACATCCACACTAAATATCCATTCTTAATATATTATCTCTATTCATACATTCACAACTTCCTTATTTTATGCTTACATCATGTAGATACTAATATCCACCTTATAATCTACATCATACTTACATAAAACAAAATTTTATACCTACATTAGATATTATATACTTTTATTTGGGAAATGAAAGTAATAATGCCAAATAAACATCTCCAATAACTCTAATCTTCAGCACAACAATTGCTAAAACACTGGATTTTTTTTAATTTTAATTTTTTTTATAATAATACAATGTTCTTTTGGCGAATGAAAATAATCAGGAATAATGGGGTCTCAAGAAAGCCTATTTCTTCTTACTGTGCGAAAATTTTGTACACGCAGTGAGTAGGGAAATATTATGTGTTTTATTTTAAAAATCAGATAAATATACACTCAGAAAAAGGAATTGATTAAAACTACAAAACATTTTTGTTGAGTACATTTTGGTTGTTTTAGCAAAATTGGAGTAAAATTGAACCATTTTACTTCAATTACATTTTTGCTGACGATACTTTTTTTTTTTTTTTTTTTTTTTGGAATTGCAAAAAAAAGTAGTTTTGAACAAAAATTTTTTTTTTTGTTGATTCAAATAAAATTTCCATTGACCTATATTTAAATAAAATTTTTGTTTGAATATGGGTCAATAAAAATTTTGTTTGAATCAACAATTTTTTTTTTTTTTTTTTTTTTTTTTTTTTTTTGCAATTCTAAAAAAAAAAAATTGTATCGTCAGCAAAAATGTTTTGTTAATTGAAGTAAAATGGTTCAATTTTACTCCAATTTTGCTAAAACAACAAAATGTACTCCAAAAATATGTTTTGTAGTTTTAATCAGTTTCTTTTTCTGAGTATATAATTATGTTAATTTTAATTACGACTAAATTGTTACTCTTTTCGAAAATGAATTATTCTTACAGTAAAATTTACCTAAATATCTCAAAGTGATTAGAACACTGAGCTACGTTAATCTTTCCTTACATCTGTTTTAATTTAATTATACAAAGGTTAATTCCACAGCAAGAAAAATTCGCTGAGTAAAGAATGGAATCCTTGAATCAAACAAAACTTTCATGATCGAATCTGAATCAGAATTAATCTGTTTTAAACAAATATTTATAAATTTAAATTTGTATATTTATTTAAAGTAATAAAAGTCTTCTTTAGATGAAATAAATGATTTTTTATAATTATTTTTGGTCTAATGATGTTATAACGAATTTTGTAAATTAGTATTTTTTTAAATATGTAAGCAAAATTATACAACATTACGCAGAAGAAAAAAATCGAAACTTATTTCTACACAGTTTATGTAAAAAATTCTAAACACATTGAACCTCACGCATGTATGAATTTATACATTTATATGTATCAGCATCTAAATGTAAATATTCGTGTTTACTACAAAAATCCTTGCACCGCATTTGAGAGATGAAAAATGGTCATATTTTGACAGATGCATATATATTTTCTTTTACAAATAAGAAACAGACTATAAACGATCCAAATCATGTTGTTAACACATATTTAGAATATAAAAAAAAGGAATATTTTCCTAAAATAATAAACTTTTATCAACTCGATCTGAAAAAATATATTTCATTTATTCTAATTTAGATTCGAAAACCATGAAATTTTAAACATAACAGCAATTCTAATGTTTAATTAATAAATGTAGTACTCTAATTAATTAAATAAATAGACGCTCGCTAAAGTACACTTACATGGGCAATTTTATTTTCAAACTATCAATAAAAAAATGTCTTTTTATTATATTTGTGATGAAATGTTAATAATGCTCCGCAAATTTTCTCAGATGAAAGGTCTTTCAAAAAGAAATTTTGCAGTTTGTCCCAAACTTTTCTGGCATAAGACATACCTAAATGTAGCCAAAATCTTAAAATAAGGTACTAAAATAAAATTGGAGAACCACAAAAAATAATTAATTAATTAATTAATTAAAAAAATTTGTCCGGATTTCCAGAAATGCTGATATACCGCTCTTTGGCGAATTTTATGTTTTGAAATATATCGATTTTAAAGATTGCGACATGGTCCAATTTTTATAAATAACGTTTTATTTTGCTGTACGAATAACACTTTGCGATAAGAATGACTATATTGGAACGAGCTTTTCTTTCTACAAAGAGCACATGCCTTCTTTGTAAAAACATGTACTTGCATCCTTTTAGACATTCAATATCATTTATTTTTTGCATTTATTTCGAAAATTACATGAAAACTGACTTTCTTGGGGAATTTGTATTACTATTTAACTCATTTCGCTACCATGAAAAAATGTATGAATCAATTCATAGGATTTACCCTTTCTTTAAAAAGCAAAGGGATATGTATGGTTTGCTTGACTGGCCGAGAGGGAGTACTCAGACTAGGAAACCAATTCTATAGAGCATAGATGTCCCTCACGGTCTCTTTTATTCCGGTTTTTAAAAAATACAAATTGTAGCCGAGGCTGATCCCGCCGGAGAGCCCGTCAGAGAGCGGCGTGGTGAAAAATAGATAAATGAATATATATAACGAAAAATATAATTGCGAAACAGACAGTAGTACAACATAATAACACTGCTGGAGAATACAAAGCGACCCGACAATGGGCAGTGAATAAGGGGGAACCCCAGTCCCTGACTCATTCATGGATTAAGATAGAAAGGTTACATAGAATGTTTAGCATGTCTTTAAGTTTTGAGAGCAAAGCCGGAAGCGATAAAATATTATATAGCCAACCGTCTTGAGCAGCAGGAGGAAGGCGAATATGGTAGTTAGCGAAATTTAATTTTAGTTGAAAGCTTTACATTCACTAATACTGCTTACCATAATCATTAAAAGTATTCAGTTTTCTATCGAATGATATCAAATAAAAATTAATTAATAATTGCAAGCTAATGGCCAGTTTGTTTTTTGGAGGTGGTAGGACTTTATACGTTGCTAAATAAAATGTCTTTATTTTAAATAAAAGTATATGAATAGAAAATCTCTTACTTATTTCTGCAGGAAAGATTGAGCTCGCCTCTTACTGATGCCTCTACGAATTCGATAACATCAGTAATATGTTTGAAAATATTTTTTATTCCATCTTACTTTTGGACTTTTATAAAGTATCACGTAAAAAATAGTGACGAAATAAAGAATATTGAACAAGTTATATCTAAATAACGTACGTTAACATTGATTGATTAATTTTTTCAATGATTATCACTCGGAATTGTTGAAAATTTGTATTTCCAAATTTTCCGGCCTGAAGAACTAAATATATGATAAAAGTTCGGTGTTGTCTACTACAATTAGTGGCAGGCAGAACGTTCCACTCTTTCTGTGATTGTCCCTTTGTAAGGGTCAATGAAAACTCTTAATAAATAGCAAACGTTTAGAGTGTAAATTTAATACAATAGCTAGTTGATTGGATTGTTCGGTTGTATGCTCTTATATTTAAAATTCAGTGTCTTTGAATTGAAACGAATGGCTTTAAATATGACGATGTTAAAATTATAATATTCAATTTAAAATAAAGCTCATTCACTGAATAAAAAAAGATGGGAAAAAAGTGTCAAAAGAGTAGTATCATAGATCTTACTGGACATTTTTTCTCTCAACTTATAGTGTGTTTACATTAAAAAACATTTAAATGTAATTCAGAAAGTACTTTACTTCAGATTATTCTCAGATTATACCTCAGATATATTACTTCAGATTATTGTAAGTACTTCAGAAAGTACTTACAATACTTTAAATAACACGCCTCACTGACCACACAATTTCTGATATTTATTTCCTTTTTTTAAGGGGAGGGCGTAACACCCTATTCTTATGTATGTAAATTTTCCCATGAAATAGATGACATAGTGAAAGAAAGTGTTCCGTGTCTATACAAGTAAATGAAAACGAAGAAGAGAAGCTGCAAACCATATGAATTATGGAATAAACCTGTCAAATATATGAAAGTTGATAAAGAAATCTTCCAAACAAAGGAAAAAAATTCACCATCTATATCTTCCAAATTTCGTTCTTTACAGTTCAGTAAAAATCCATTCAGTATGTTTTTTTTAATTATACATTGTTGGGAGTTTACCCAGAATGTGTACTTATGTATGTTAATATAACTTGGCGATGAAAATAAATATAGTGCGTTGGATATCAGTTTGAAATTGTAGTTCCTTTTTAAAAAATAAATGTAATTCATTCTGTTATTTGCATGATATACGTGATAAATCATTACAAATACGTTAAACTAATTAATTCTTGACAGGTTTTGCGTCCCAATTTAAAACTATTTTCAAACGCAAATTTAAGGGCTTTATTATATAAAAGAGCAAAAATTATTAAAACAACAATTATTTGAATCTTACAACTCACAGAAATTTTTAACATATAAACGGTTAATAAATTGAAAGCAGAAACAAGGTTTTATCGTGTATAACTTATATTAAATTAGGCGCAAAATGTACAAATTACTTAATTAAAAATATAAATAAAAGGTAAATTAACTTACTAATTCCGCTAAACGAATAATGGAACTGTCTAATACAACTATCTGTTAAAGCGTGTCTCTCGTCTTGAATTCTTATTAAAATCGTGATCCTCAGTGTCTGTGGTTTTCGTCTATTATTACATTTGCAGATCAAAAGCCTATTCATTTGTATTTTTTATTGTATTCGTATTTAGCTGCTGATTTTTTAAACACGGGATAATTAAAATGAATTCAACGCACTCTATTTTTAACAACTTTTTTGAAACTTCGCGTTTAAATAACTTCCTTTTCAGAAATATGCTTACAGAATTTAAGAAATCAGACATTTATTATATATTTAACCTATTTTCTTCTGTTGTCTTCATATGGAGATTGTTTATGGTTGGTAGTGTACAGATGCCAATTCGAAATATAAAATTACAAGATGATATGTGATGTTCCTAGGTTCAACTTCGCATTTTTTTTTTTTTTTTTTTTTTGCGCTGATCAAGTCTAAAGTAAAGTAATAAAATAATTATGTTTTAATTATGTTTTTAATGATGATAAAGTTGTCTATACCAGAATGCTGACATTTGCACGAATGAGTTTTGTTATAACATCAAGGTTAACTGAAAGCTCACTCTAACAAAAAAAAAAAAAAAAAAAAAAAAAAAACTCTTGAATTATTTACTTTTTTTATAAATGGCATTTGCTTGACCATACTATAAAATGTTCTCATTACACAGGATAGAGCAGAAATTCTGGTTAAGTAACCGTTATCTATGAAAACTGTTGAATGACTGGAGAATTTTCTACAAATTTTTACAGAGTGTGTGAAATGTTTACTAAATTTCTGGTATGGATGCACGTGTCGGCAAATAAATGCTCCTCCAAACCTAAGTTTGTTTCGTGTGATATATATTTTACAAATAGAGAATAGTGCTTGTGAGAAGTTCTTTATTTTATCCTCAAGAGTTTGTAGATACTTAACATTCGATCTTACTAGTACGACTTAGTAGAATTCTGCCCTCAAAATATGGAGCATGAGCCAATGTTTGCGGGTTGGAAAATAGTTCAGTTTGGGTTGCAAGGTTTCCCCGATTAACCTTGTACAAGAGCAATATTTCGGGTCACTTTCCCTTCAAAAGTAGTCCCTGACAACCTCCATCTTAGAACAGTATGGCCGATATTGCCCGATGCTTAATATATCGCTTTCCCACCTTTACTTTAATGATCAAGGATGCAATGATTTTAAAGTATTTCAATATCTATCATTGAAATTTCCTTGATGTATTTGTGTAACTCTCATAGTTTGCGAGATCTTCAGTAGCAGAAAAGTTTACTATTCAAATTTCTGTGGATACACATAGGGCAACTTTTAACAAAAACTACATTTCTAACTTTAAAAAAATTGCCACTAATAATTTAATTACGTAATTTTTTGTTTATTATTATAAAATCTGTAACGACTTGTATTAAATATATATATATATATATATATAATAAACCTTTATCGTAACTTTTTTTTTTTTTTGCTATAAGGGAATCCTATAAAAATCCTATAAAAAACTTGTCAACATAAAAGTTTTAGATAATATTAAGAGGTTTTATAATAAATTTAAACGGATGATTTGACATATTGTGAATTAACGAAGTTGTGATTTTTTTTCTTCTAAAACCCCCCTTTTCCCCCCTTGAGGCTATTTTTAATTATATAAAAAATCTGTAATACATAAATTTTTGGCCCTTTTCCTAGAAGTAATAATAATTTTAAACGGATTCGATACGTATCATAGTTAAGAAATTAGGGTGGTTTCTGTTTTCACAAAAAGCACCCCCCAATTTCTCCCCCCTTGGTTTGATTTTGCCCATTACCGAATTTGACCGAGATCTTATGCCCCATTGATTTTATGTATGAGTTTGGAAGAGATTTGTGTAGAATTTTTCAAGTTGTCGTGTCCATAAAAAGTGACATAGATAGATAGATAGATAAAGTTTTGCACTGGGGGTGGTTTTGGGTTCTGGAAGTCATGATCGGCGTAGATCTGCAAAAAAATTTCAAAACTTCCAACTTAGGGAAGAATGTAATAGGTAGCATTCCTTACGAAATCTACCTAAAATGAAAAATTTACTGTAACACTAAAGAAAGCTTGCTCCGCGGAGAATACAAGAACCTGCATATAAGTTAAGTGAATTTAATATGATTGGATTTCTCAAATTTAAAGGCATGTGAGTAAAAAAGAAAAAAAAATGTTTAGCATTCTTAGCATAATGCCTGATAATTAACAGAATTTCTGGAATTATACAATAACTTTTATTACACCAAAAAAAAAAAAAAAAAGTGTCTATAATAATGAAGATAAACTTTTTGTCAGAACAGTCATGTGGAAAATTAAAAATTCGCTTACAAAATTTTGTAGCAAATTAAATAATTTCTAACACATTCAAGTTCAAAAATTTTAAGAAGTAATTTCTATTTAAAAGATAGCGTCTTACAGATTTCAAGTATGTTATTTTGGATAGCAGTAAAAACTAATGCGATAATATTTTGATACTTTTAAAGAGGAATTTATTTCTAGAGGCATTCAGATTTAATGAAAATAAACTGTTTAGGAAAAAATTTATATTATTAAAATTTATTAAATAATAATCTTCGAAGTTCTTATAATATTTACATTGTTTTAGATGATAATTGAACTTACATGTAATACCACATACAAAATTCCATCATACAAATTTGTTTTTTTTAGATTTTTGTTTACTTTACATTTAATTATTCTGGAAATAACATCATGCTCTATATATGCTGTCATATTAAGAAAAACTAAACAAAAATGTATATTTTACTTTCTTTATTATAAAAAAAGGCTTCCGAAAGACAATATTCTTGCAAAAAAAAATTTATATATATAGATATATATGTAATGAAAATTGTTCTTTCCTATTGTAAGTTTTCCAAACTAAAAGACAGTTTTAGAATTTTAATGCAAATGATAAAAATATCGAAAAGTAATTTAAAGTATTATATTTTTTAAGGAACACAAAAATGTTTTTAATTTGAATTTCTGGAATATTACCGGTACTTTTATAACAAAATAAACATAAAAAATCTCCATTAAACATTTTAAAATTTTAGTGTAATTAAAATATTATACATCAAATTTATGTTATTAAATGCTATAATAATGATATATTATAAAAGTTATAAGAAAGTAGAATGTTCTATTTACTGAAAAAAAAAAAAAAAAAAAAAAAAAAAAAAACGCAACAAGATAATTAAATTCAAGCTCAAACAAGTTCAAGATTTCTATCAAATATCTTCTGTTGATATAAATAATGCCTTAATGCGCCCAACAATATTCTTCCGGAAAACATATTTAATGAGATAATGCTTAGATACTGAGAGGCATGCAAGCATTATGCAAACAAAATCTGTTGGGGAAAGTATGTTTAATTAAATTTTATCCAATAATAATTTTCGAACTTCTTGGTAATGGGATACTTCCCTTTTTAAAATTATGTGTTTTAAGCAACGTTAAATATTCCACAAACTTTTGGTTTTTCAAATTCCTTTGCTTTCCTGTATAATAAACATGTTGTAAATAAACGAATGGTATGTTTCAATGCACTTTGTATTTAATGATTCTAATAAGGACTCTGAATTATATTTATAATAATAATGGTTTACAAATTGTATAAGATCGTAAATATTTCAGAGGGGATTTTTGTTTATTATTTTTTTAAAATAAAGTTGTATTTAAAGGGCTCTGTATGGCGAAGAAATAATTAATAACATTGAAAATTTCAGAGCACATTAATACCACTAAAATCATATGAAAAAAGAATTTAACAATTTATTGTTTTACGAAAAATTTAATTGGTAAGACCTGTAATTGGTAAGATACCTTAGTAGACCTTATGTATTTATTTGATTGTATATAGATTTTGTACATACATTTTTTTCTATTTTTGAATTATTTTTAAATGTAATTATTGTCTAGGCTTATTTTTACACTTTTTATTTCTATATAATTAATCTAATATAATTTCTGCTTTATTTATTTTTGATTGAAAATGATATTGTTGTTTATTTATCTATTTTGATCTTGCTTAGGCCATTTAACTTTTTCCAGTGTAATTGTTGTTCTTGACTCGGCTACGGTCATAAATCAGATCCACGTCAGATCCACATTGCTCTTACTAGAGCTCGTATAAAAATGGAAGAAGCAACCTGTAGTTCACAAGAAGATCAATTTGAAGTGTCGGGATTCGATGAAAATCAGAAAAGTGATGTCAGAAATGCGTTGAAGTACTGTAAAATGTTATTGCAAAACAATGGATTTTTAACAAATAATCCAGCATCTGAAATATCTTCGTTTTCTATTGCGATGGGAGAAGAATTCTATAATTTGATAGTAAATATGCTGATTTTGTAACGATTTTTGAATTTTTACAAGTCGGTAATACATCCAATTTTTTTAAAGCTCTTTAATTGATGAAAAATGTTTAATAATGGTGTAAAAATCAAAAATGCTAAATTAAAATTTAATTATGTTAACAAAATTTTTTATTGAAATTATTAAATTATAATTACAAGTATATTTATTACAAAGAATTAGAAAAATAAACGTAGCACATTTCGTCATCGAACCCGGGCACTCGGAACAACGAGCAGACGCCATACCAACTGATCTACGACCAACGCAGCTATTTTGTTACAAAGTAAGTATTTAAGTTGTGTTATAATATTAGACCCCCCCCCCATTTCTCGAGAACTAAGGAGCGTTGTATAAAATCCATTGAACCTGAGACTAAGGGGCTTCTACCCTACAACATATATAAAAATAATAAAAATCTGTGATTACCAAGCTTGGCACTCTCCTTGTCAGATTGAACATTATTTTTCGAATCATGGTAACCCTAATTCTTTTCACCATTCTTTTCACCATTGTAGAATTGTAGTGTTTAAGATTTATCTAACATTAATAGAAACATCAAATGACTGTTTCTTTAATCACGATTTGGTCGCAATTGTGTAAAATCATTCAAGTTATTAATACTACACATTTTTTTATATTTACTTTTTGAATGTAGTTGACACAACGTAGTTTGGAACTGCAAAGTGTTTTTCCGACAATATTTTATTGTAATCTACATTTAATTTAATTATGTTGTTGCCAAGAGAGTGCCGTTACAAGCAAAAGTGTAGCGGAATACGCAAAGGGCAAATACTCAATTGGCGCATTATTATCTGAAAAATGGTAACCCGCATTCTTTACACCATTCCCTTGTAAAGTAGTATTGTAGTGTTGTATACATATAGTATATCTTAAATCATTCAATTTCGTTCAGTGGATGGTGAGAAAATTACGGATATACATACATATATACATAACGGACGAATACAGATGTTTCTCTTTTTGAAGTCGCGTAAAAATGAAATCAAAACAAAACATTCTTTTAGATAATTTTAAACCACAAATTTAATTGTTCGATTTTATATTATTTTCTTACGAAAATAACTCTAAATAATGTATTTAAATCCCATCAAAATAAGGCTTGTTTTAAAGAAAAAAGTAAAATAATCAAATTTACGCTCAAGCAAGTTAAAAATTAAGGAGATATATCTTCTGTTTATGAAAATAATATTTTATTACTTCATCGGCGTTCTTGCAGCAAACTGCAAAATATAATGAGAAAATTCTTAGATATTGAGAATATGTTATTTTACTGTAAACAAACTCCGATAGAAAAATTATGTATAATTAAATGTTATCTGATAATAATTTTCAAATTTGTCGGTAATGGTTATTTTTTTCTGAATTAATGTCCTTTAAGCTATATGATATATTAAGTAAATTCGTGTTTCTTTTTTTTTTTCCACAACAGGTGGAATATTGAATTTCCATGAATAGTGCGTTTTTATATAGAATATGTTATTTTACGGAAAAATACATTTAATGCATTTTTAATGCGCAACGATTTTAAAGATATGCACAGTACTATGGCAAAACTATTATGATTATAGTTTTTCATTATAAACTTTTAAAAGCTTGATCTAATTACATTATATTAAATATATTTTATTTAATTTCCATTTTCTGATATTCAAGGGTGAAATGTTATTTATTTAAACATTTCATTGTACATAAAAATTGCATTAAATATTCATTAAAGAGCAAGTTAGATGTCCTCTGTGTTACGCATTTCAATAATACAAAAATATTATTACTTTTTACACACTAATATATACCTATTTTATCATACATGCACAATGCATGCTAAAATAAACGTTTAAAACTGAAATAAAAAAAATTGACACTGACTTGAATTAAATTCTATTTTATTTACATATTATTTTTAATTTTACCTACCAATCTTCTGGCATTACTATGTATTTTTGGAGAGCAGTAGTAATATAAATGTGCCTTTTTACAGTACTATTTTCGTTAATTAACATTATACTTCTCTTAAATAAATTTGTTTGTATTGTAAATAAAATGTATACATTAAAACGTTGATCTATATCATATGTGTTTTTAATGATAACTGTTAATGTATATATTTTATTGACAACACAAATAAATTTAGTTAAGAGAAATATAACATTAATTAACGAAAAAGGTAGTGTAAAAGGACACATTTACACCACTTATGTTTTCCAAAAATACATACTAATGCCTGAAGATTGTTAAAACTAAAAATAAGATGTAAGTATATTATGGGCATTATGCATGTTCGGTTTTTAGAGTGTTTAAATTCTATTTTATTTATTATAATTTATCTTAAAATTAAAAAAAAAAGTCACTTTTAAAGGCAAGTAAGTAAAAAAATATTATAAAATCAACTCATAATAATATTTCACAGCGATGCACTAGCAAATACATCTAAATTTCAGAAGTTATAAAGGATGATTCTAAAATATCACTCAAAAGTGTAACAAAATATGAAGTTTACATAATTAAAACAGTCATCACAAATGGACATAGGATAGCAATTTAATAACAAATGTAGTATTTATCTTTCTGAGCTAAGACTGTATAATCATTCAAAAATTTAACATAAAAAAAAAAACAATCTCTATCTAAATGACAAGAGTCAAATTATCGATATTTCACAATGTATCTGAAAGTACTTCGGTTGTACGGACGGTATTACAATGTACTCCCGGCACTTCTAATCGTGTGAGAGAAATAAAAATATTTAAGGAAATCTGTAAAAACACTATTACAATATATTCATTATTGTTAAAGTTCTGACAGGAAATTCACCTTAACTTTAAATGATACATTCTATATTTTTGTATCCTATATTTCTATATTTCTATATTATTTTTATTTGCTTCTGTACACTTTATTGGACTATTCGCTTTTGAATGATATTTTACAGTCAGGGATATCAGTGCTATAATAAATAAATATATATTAACTGTTTTTTCTTTTTCAAGTTTAATTTTTGTATTCAAGTATATGTCATTCACATAACCAGAAATGAAATTGCAAATATTACACACTTGAAGCTTCATTCATAAATCTAAAATATGTATAAATTTAATTAAATTCAAGATTAAACAATTTCATGATTTCCATGAAATATCTTCAAATTATATCAATAAAACTTAAATGATTGCTGGATTGATGAATCGTTTCTTCAAGAAAATAATAAAATTTAATAAGATAATGTTTAGGTACTGAGAGGCAAGCAAGAAGAATCCGAACAAGAATGTTTGCGTACTTAAAATTGATATTATATAGTAAAATAAAATATCTCATATCAACGGTGGCAACCACCTGATCAATCAATTTCGTATTATCGCAATATTTGAACTTCTAAAGGTCGCACGATCACAATTTCTTTACTGTCGAAATCAAACAAATGCACATTCTAAAGATTTTTTTTTTTTAAACTGTATCTCAATTTACGGATTTTTTATGGTTTTCAAAATGTTTTACAAGTATCAATTTTTAAATCTTATCTCAAAAATTAAAGCACAGCCCGATTCGAAATATTAACACGTTTGCATTTAAAACGATATAACGCTTAAACACTAAAGCAATTAAAATGGAAAAAAGTTGCTGCAAATACAGAATCCTTCATAGATTAATCGCTAACATGCGGCTAATATGATTGTATTAAACTTTTCTTTTTGATGTTGTAGACAATCTCAGAAAATGTATATTGTGGAGTTCGTAAGTCCTCGGAGGTACTTAACGTATTTCGGAATTAATATATATTGCCGTAAGCTGTAAAAATGAAAAGAGTAAACAGGACAGACATCTTGAAGGAATAATAAATATTGAGTATGAGAAAACCACTTTTAATCACCAGGTCCACATTATAATGCACAAGTACAGAAATAAAAGTTCCATGGCTACCGCAGCGGCACCAGGTACCGTAACACATTCCTTGATATTGTTACATGTTGAGAGCTAGATGATTAGCGAGATAATTAATTGCTTCTCTTATCATTATATAAACTCGAATGATTTTACATTCCGGCTAAAGGCTACAATATGGCGATAATTTCTCCAAACACAGCATAAGGACAATTAAAAATTTAGAGAGCAGAAACATTTTTGGCATAAATCATCCAACGAATTTTTACAGTGGAAGCCAACATGTGTGGGAACTTTAAACCATATATATGGGGCTCAGGAGAGAGTTTTTGCATTCTTGTACCCGTGATCTATGAATTTGTTATGACCTTGATATGTACGTTGACTATATTTGGAAAGGAATTTTTCGGTTGCGTTTAGGAATCATTGTAATTTCAAAGGGTGTTTATAGAGAAAACAGTTAGCAACAGATTTGTCTCACAAAATAAGGAGATGGCAAGTGGACATCATATACTAACCGTTGGAGAGAGTACATGTTTCGATTTTCATCAGCACAGTGTAGAAATCTTCAATGTAAATGATTATCAAAAGATTATTAGAATAAATGGAATGAAATGTGTTTCACTGAATTTAACAAAAGGGGAGAAAAGGAAAATGAAAAAAAAATTGTAGAGCAGTGAGGTTTAAAATAGAGGGAAAAGGGAACAAGATTGGAAAAGGGCATTAAATAAGAGGGGAATAATTACTGAAATTAAATAATTTATGATGCGACATCATAATGTACTAAATGTAAAAAATCTATTACAGTTTTTAATTAATAATAATTTTCACGTACGTTCGGTATATAGTATATTGAGTATTTTAAAACCGGGTAGCGCGGATTGGATCGCCTTGTTTATATAAAGTATTTTTTAAACTCATTTCCAATGGCGTATATTTTTTTAGAATTATAGTCGGACCCGGTTAGGACGCTCATTGTTAATACGCGATCCCGCTTAATAGGCGGGTTGGTTTTCCAGTTTACTGAACAACGCGCATAAGACTACGCATATCACGTTTAATACGCGAACGTTTATTATGTGATTCCGCTTAATACGCGATAAAGTTTCGGTTTATTATGCAAAAAATCTCGGTTAATACGCGAATTCATAGATCAAGATGTGAATTTCTTATCTCTTCTCCAGTGTTGCCAATTTAGTGAGATTTTTTTAAATTCAGATATCTACCATTATTTCTGAATAGAAATATTCAGATTATTGAATAACAGATTAATTAAATCATTATTATGGAAATAGCGGTAGATATTTGAATAAAAAATTTTCTGTCATAGTAAGGTATGACTTTAGTATTAGAATCTTTAACTATAATTACTATATATTAAACTATACATAATATTACGAGACTTTTCTATTAACTGAATTTTTTTTGTTTTAATCATATATGTTATTTTTTATGTCATCATACTTTTTTCTATGGATATACAAAATACATAACGATGAATGAGGTATCATACGAAATATTTTTAAACAGGTGTTTGTCATAGTACACTCATAAACCCTTAAATCACGTTGTTTGATTAAGAATTGCAGTTGGTTATAAATTAATGATAATAAAAGTATCAACAAAAAATCCCAAAGATTCCTATACGACAGCCTCGCAGAGATGCATTGGAAACATATGTATAAAAATACATTATTAACAATTCCCTTTTTTATATTAACGTATATATAGATAATATATTGCATTCTGTTTTCATTAATTGTATTGTATAAGTACTATTAAATCACAAAAAGGACTGCTGTGTAACTATTATATTTTATTTTTAACTCAATCACTTTAACTCCACTCAATCACGTATACATTTTTTATTGGAGATCCGCGGTATATTCTGCTGAGTTGTCTACATGGCAGACCAGATGCTGTAGCCAAGAAGGTTATCTGACAGAAATGTGTAAGCTGTTCCTCAGTCCAGGTAGCTCAATAGATAAAGTGTTGGCCATTTAACATTAGAATGTCCGTTGATATCATTTCAACACCAAACCTAATTTATCTTTGTCTGTGTATCACATTTTATAACCTATATTTTTTAAAGTTTTATGACTTTTATTTTACGTAATAAGCACACTGTCGAAATTTTTATTATTTGATTTGATTTTTAAAAATATTACAGCCAAATTCACCTAGAACGTCCGTAGGTGTTATTTCGACACCAAGCAGAAAACATATATGCTTCTCTGACAGATTTTCTGCTAAATTTTCATTTTCTCTAAATCTGTGGGATTTTTTTTTTTATTATTATCATTGTACTTTAAAAGAAAAAAAATCCGTAAAAATACAGCAGTTGTATTGGTAAAATACGGAAATTAATGATAAAAAAAATCCCAATGCGTTACCGGAAACGTCAAACAAACTAGTGTTTTAGCACTTTTATCTGTCAAGGATATTGTTAAATCCATATTCGTTAATTTCTGAACTCATTAACGAAACCATATTATTGGCGAACAAAATCCGCAAAAATAAGGAAATCGTATTTTGCCTTTACTGTGCTTACAGTCAAACTCCACTACAGTAGACCAGTGTTAAAACAAATCTTTGAATATAATGAGCCATTTTTTTTTCTTATTACGTTTGTTAGACATATCCTATACATAGCCTATACATCTCGCAGACTATTATAATGTAAAGAAAATTAACACATTTATTTCTCCTTTCTTAACAAATATCTTTTTTTATTTTTTATTAATCTGAAATTTAACTTGATTTAAAATATTTTTCTGTGAAATAAATCCTTTTTTGGGAAAATGTAACGATATAAGCTTAGTTTAATTACAATGACGTAATATAGTGTTAAATTAGAGTTTATAGCATTCATTTTGCAAACTTAAATGAATAGTGTCGAAATGACATCGGCGACTGTTTTAGGATGTCGAAATTGTCGGCCGTTCTAGTGTTAAACCAAAAGTTTTGGGCTTGAAGCCCGGCCTGGACACTTTTTGACTCACTTTTACAAATTTCAACTCACATGATATTTTATCAATCATTTTGATTTAGTTAATTAATAAAGTGTATCTACGTACCCATCGTTTAAAGTAGTATTTCCGTTACCTACGGTAGATTGTGTTCAGTTGTCTACATGGTTAACCAGATCCTATAGCATCTTTTTCACCAAGTTGGAAAATGTCCAATTCGTATGTGGAAATATTACTACATAAAATACATTCCATAATTAAACAATGTTAATTAACTTACCTTAAATAGGAATAAGTTGGACCGTAGATTCCTACTTGGCCCCAAAAACAAGGAAAAAATAGTTTTAAATGAGCCCTGTTCTTACTGTCTTGAGAGTATTGGTGTTTATTCTCCAAAACCCTAGCAGGTAACAGCACTAGTTAGTAAAACAGTAGACCTAGAACTGATTAAAAACATTTGATGTTTTGGTCGAAATAGACACCAACTTGATCCATGTTACCCCCAAGTTACGTAATATTATGTGTATCATAATTTAACCCATGTTTAAAATACATATATATATATATATATATATATATATATATATATATATATATATATATATATATATATAATTAATTAAATATAAGAACCTATTTTTTTTTCTTCCACAACTTTATTTTAAACCATCATAAGAACATGTGATTTCTTTCTTAAAATTTTTGGCATACTTTTCACATTTATATAATATGTATTAGACATTATAAATAAAACTTGATAATGAGGCATATTCCGTCAAAGCAACTTTTTAAAAATATAAATTAAGTTAAAAGCATAAAAATTAGTTACAAAATGTCTGCTTGCTTTCAAAATTATTTATCTGATCAGGACAATATTACAACGTTGCAGATTTACGGCTAAATATATTTAATTACGCAATTTTCTTAAAATAAATATTACTTTTTTTTATTAGTAGAATTTAGACAGAATTATTATATCAATCTGTCTAATCTAAAAAAAAAATATCTTTCTGTACACAATTTTATGAGATTATAGGTAATTTGTTTTGTAGTAGGTAATTTGTTTTGATTATAGGTAATTTGCATTAGCCCTTATGTAACATTTTGTGACATTAAAAGAAAAGCATAAAGGATTTTTGTGTTTATTTATGTGGCTTTTTTAATTTTAAAATATGTATTTAATACTACTACTTCAAATCTACAAATATCTTTACAGATGACAACTGTAATATAATATCACTTATTTAATTATCATAAATAAATTAATTTTTTAATTGTGTGTCTTAGAAAATGTCATTTGCTATAATTTGTTATAGTTTTCTGACGATTTTTGTTCAAAATAATACATAAGTATCAAAAGAAAAAGAGAATATTTTTTAATATTTTGGTACTAAATATTCAGTATTTTAAATACGTTTTTGTATTTTTATAATATATTGATAAAATATAATGAAAACTAAATGAAAATTGCTTATCAGAAAAGAGTAGGTAATGTTTCTCAAAAAAATTTTTTTTTGGAAAATCACTTAATCTAATAAGTTATCTAGTCTAATAAATTATCATGAATATTTATATTATCAGAGAATCATTCACTTAGCAAAACTTGCTGCTTGCGAGAATCTAAAATGGTAATTACATAGCGAGGAAATTTGTTTTCGATAAAATTGAATAATTTTCACAATATGATGAATGCAATAACGTTTCCCAATATACCCATTATCAGATCTTCTTAGAGTACAATATTAATAATATTTCCTTCCCAGTAAATGATTTTTGGTAAAGTACTTATTAGAAGAGCATGACAAATTATCGTCTTATTTGCAACTAATGTACTTCTGAAAATGATGAACTATACTAACAACTTATAGAACGACTTATTGGTTGTTCACTAACATGCATCATTCTCCGGAGATTATATACAGAGATCGTTCATATATTTCTGCTAAATGATTAGGTACCCAATGATATTTTAAGGAAAAATCATCTATTTACACATATACACATACTTATTATGAATGCATATGTTTTACTTTGTTAAAAATAATTTTAATTAATAAATAGAGGGTGTGTGAACAGAAAGAAATATTTTATAATTGCAAATAAAACCTTTCTGCAATAATATTAACAATGTTAAAAATGTATAAATAATACACAAAAAGCATGGCTGCTTTTTGCAGCTTTCTATCCGCATCGGGTATATAAGCCACCTCCTCTCTGTCGTTTTGCCCAGTCTTGCTTTTTCTAGAAGGTCGTGCTTTGCTCTTTGTCGCACTGAAGAAAAATCTCGCTTGTGGATTCGAAACAGCTGTTTGCTGCTTTTTTGTGTATTATTTGTGAATTTTTAACGTTGGTTTTCTGCCTTTTAAGAAAGAAATATTATCAGAACGTTATTTTTTTTTTACAATCCATGGTACTTAGATGCTTAATCAAAAAAATTATATTCTTTTATTAAAAATACATCCAATAAAAATTTTAATTAATGACGCTCATTTAATTCATATTATATAAGAAAATTATTTAATCGAAATGTCCAATTTGCTTTACACTCTAAGAAAGAGATATTACTTGTCAATATTTTTCTTAAACATCACTTAAAATTGCAGTGCCAGGTTCAATGAGAAAATAAATTATTTAAGGCAACGAAGACGGTATAAATTTTAAGATTAAACTGATAATAGAATTTAAAAATATATTCGTTGAAAGAACAAATGCTATAATTTTTATGCATATCTTACATTAGTTAAATATTACAATCTCTTTATTGATAAAATATAATTAAAGAAAAACGTAAGAATTAGATGAAAAACAAATGTTCTAAATGAAAATTTTTGGAACTTTCGTAAAATTATATAGTTAATTATATAGTAAAATTATATATTCTTAGTATCAAAATTATTTAGATTACAAGAGAATGGTTCATTTTGCAAATCTTGGTACTTGAGTAATTATTTGGCAAGGGAGATCTCTTTTCGATGAAACTGAATAAATTTCAGAATATGATGAATGTAATAATGTTTTCCAATATACGCTTCAACAGAACTTCGTGTAGTACAATATTAATAACATTTCCTCCTTCTCCGTAACTGACTTTTCGATAAAGTACTTATTTGTAGCGTATAAAAAATTATCCTCTTATTTGCAACTAATATACTTCAAGAATAATGAACAATATTGAATGAACGACTGTGTGTTCGAAAAAATGCATCAGTGTCAATATATCTTTATACAAAGATTGTCTATATATTTCTGCTGGCAAAAGCCATTAAAATCATGAATCTTCTTTCGTTTTCCTTGAAAAAATTTTAAAATCCCTACATAAATAATGGTATTTGGTCAAAAACGTATTTGTTTACTATTTTTCATTTAATTATTGACATGCACATGTACATATCTTGTGTATATTTTTTTTCAAAAATTGATTACTTCTTTTTTAATTAGATAAAAGAGGATTTGATACCTTTATGTTTGGTGGACGCAGGTGATAAATCATCGCTATAATTAATATTTCAATCATTTCATTTAAAATATAAATCTGCTATCCATTTCATTTAAAAAAGATAATTTTATTTAAAACTTTTATATATTTTTACAATAATAATTTTTGTAATAAAATAATATTTGCGATCACCCAAGAAACAGAAAATGTTCAAAATGGTTTGTCACTGTAGCAAATTACTATATTGTTCCTGTTCAATATTTGTGCGTATTTGTGTCACATATATTCATGAAGATGTTAACGTTTCTGTAAAAAATTGAAATTTTTTTTGTTTATATAGCATACAGAGTTTTTAATCAAATTTAACACCACTTTCCGAAAATTTTGGCAAAGAACATTAGAAACTGTATACTGCAATTAAAATATTAATATATTGAATATTTGATGAGATATGGGTATTTGTATGAAATAAATTTTAACTGCACATGCGCGAACTACAGCAAAGTGCTTTTTGTCATGATTTGGTAATCAATACTATAGAGCAACTCATATAAGAAGACCAGTGAAATATCGTGAAAACTCAAAAAGATACAGGCAATACAGTGATCTAATTGCTAAATTGGGGCTCACTATATTGCCTGTATCTTTCTAAAATATCCCGATATTTGAATGGACTCCTCATATAGGTTGCTCTATAGAATTGACTACCAAATCATAAAATAAAATATTTGGTATAGTTCGTGCATGCTCAGTTAAAATTAATTTCTTACAAATACCCATATGTCATCAAGTAATCATTATATTCATCTTTTAATTGCATTATACTATTTCTACTGTTCTCTGTCAAGGTTTTTGGAAATCGGTGTTGAATTCGGTTGAGAACTCTGCATGCTATAAAATAAATTTGATTTTTTCACAAAAACGTCAACATTGTCAAAACTATGCGTAATATTCTTACACAAATGCATAAATACGTTGAACAAGAACTACAGTTCTGCATTTTCTGTTTCTGCGGGAAACGCAAATATTATTTTATTATTAAATTTATTATTACCCCCCTAATTAGACTCGGGACTAAATCTTCACTGAAAAACATGAAGTCAAACATGTTCTTTACCCTCTCGAAGTTCAAGGGCATTTCGTGCATTTCCTCACGAATTTGAGTAGATATTCGACAAAAGTCTGAAATGGAAAGTCTCCGGTCACTTTCTCTTAATTTCGGGACATCTGTGTATTTTATTTTTTTCTTATTAACTATTATTTATTCTCAAAATTTTATTTTAATCAATTTTTCTTATTATTGAATTTATTAAATTGATAATAATGTAATAATTCATTTTTTGATATATATAAATGCACTCTGAAGAAAATAATTCAATTTTTTTAGTATACGTTTCAAACAATGGAACTTGAAGAACTTTTTTAGTTTTGATTGAATTTATTATCGCAATTTTTTTCTTGCTCATAAATTTAAATTTTTATGGATATCCTTGAAAGCCTTATATTCTCTTAGGAAATGTAATACAAATCTGACCTTTTATTTTAATTCTATTTAATATAATTCAGTTTCTGATAAACCTGCTGCTAGTTAAAACTATAGATATAACAAAATCGTTTATTGGTAAACCACGTTTTCATTCTTTGTTTGATAGTAATTCCTGCAAATTGGTCAGTATGAAGTTAATTGGTTTTGTGATTTGATTTTTTTGTGTGCAATCTTCCATACATCTTCTAAAATAGAAAACCACTGCACTGTGCATTATAACTTCTATTCTGGATTACCTGTACACGTATTTCATTGAAGAAACAGTATTTAATTAAAGAAACGTTTATTTTTTTATGTGGTTTTCTGTGAATAAGTAGTATATGCTTAGAAATGACTTACCCATATTTGTATCCACGCAATTTATTATATTGCATTCTTCTGAACAGCTAACTGGAAATTTGAAATCTTAATGCTAACTTATAATGCGTTAAAATATTATCAGTTAAGTAGCACAAAATATGTAAAGCATATTTTTTTTTTCTAAAATTTGTATATATGCTGTGCTAAAAGTTTACAGCGAACTATCCAGTCATTCGACCATTTTTATAGAAAATAGTTTCATAATCGTAATTTAACTTTATTCTGGCCATATTATTGTCCATATTATGGTCAGAATCTTGTTAAATAACAGTTATGTAACCGTTTTCTCTAAAAACGGTCGACTGACTGGACATTTTGCTGCAAATGTTTAAGAGTCTGTTATTAACTTTTGACTAATTTATAAATAACTTTTACTGTAAGAATATAATATTTATATATTTTTTAAAGATTAAATTTGTAGTGTAATTTCTCTTTGTGTACAGAGGGACTGAAAAAAGAATGAAACACACTTTAACTTTATAACTTTGTATAAAGTGGTATGTGGGTCGTACAAGTCATATTTAAAAACATGCTATGACCCCATGCGACGACATGTTTATGACAACTTCCATTTTTCCACTACATAAACTAAGCAAGTCATGATAGTTTAAATTTTGGCAATAATCGGTATTTGTGGGAATTAAAAACGTTTTTTCTGTTATTTGTGCCGGATTCAAATATTTAATAGTGTGTGGAATTATTAACTTTTGACTAATTTATAAAACTACTTTTACTGTAAGAAAATAATATTTATATATTTTTTAAAGATTCAATTTGTAGTGTAATTTCTCTTTGTGTACAGAGGGACCGAAAAAAGAATGAAACACACTTTAACTTTATAACTGTTGTATAAAGTGGTATGTGGGTCGTATAAGTCATATTTAAGAACATGCTATGACCCCATGCGGTGACATGTAAAAGTATGACAACTTCCATTTTTCCACGACATAAACTAAGCAAGTCATGATACTTTGAATTTTGGCAATATTCGGGATTTGTGGGAATTAAAAATGTTTTTCCTGTTATTTGTGCCGGATTCAAATATTTAATAGTGTGTGGAATTATTAATTTTTGACTAATTTATAAAACTACTTTTACTGTAAGAATATAATATTTATATTTTTTCAAAAGATTAAATTTGTAGTTTAATTTCTCTTTGTGTACAGACGGACCGAAAAATAACGAAACACACTTTAACTTTATACCTGTTGTATAAAATGGTCTGTGAGTCGTATAAGTCATATTTAAAAACATGCTATGACCCCATGCGATGACATGTAAAAGTATGACAAGTTCTATTTTTCCACGAGTTAAACTAAACATGTCATGACACTTTGAATTTTGGCAATATTCGGGATTTGCGGGAATTAATAACGTTTTTTTCTGTTATTAGTGCCGGATGCAAATATTTAATAGTGTGTGGAATTATTAACTTTTGACTAATTTATAAAACTACTTTTACTGTAAGATTATAATATTTATATTTTTTCACAAGATTAAAGTTGTAGTGTAATTTCTCTTTGTATGCAGAGTGACAATTAAAAGAATGAAACACACTTTAACTTTATACCTTTTGTATGGTCTGTCGGTCCTATAAGTTATATTTAAAAACATGCTATGACCCCATGCTATGACAAGTAAAAGTATGACAGGTTCCGATCTTGTACGATTTAAACTAAGTAAGTGATGATACTTTGAATTTGGGAATATTCTGGATTTGCGGGCATTAAAAACTTTTTTCCGTTATTAGTGCCGGAGAAATTCGGAAATTCATAAAATCCCAAGCACAGTAACTCAGCAAGATTTGGTTGTAGGAGAATGGAATTGTTATTGTTTTATTGTCAGGACCTGGATAAAGGTTTCTATATAAAACTTATGGGACCTAGGGACCGTAATTCTTTTCAATAATGGTACGATAATTTCACCAACAACATCTTTATTTTTAACACATTTGCAATTTTTGAAAAATGTATCTTACAGTTTGAAATAACTGATTAATACACTATAAAACAACTCGGGCAGCAAAAGAAACTTTATTTTTAAAACTTCTTCTTTAATTCTAGAAAATATATTTGATTAAGCAGTTTCCAAAGATAAAGGACACTGTTCGGAATCGTGGGTATCTTGGAAACGATATATTTGAGTTCGTGGCTATATTATATTTTCCTAGATAAAGAAACATTTGTCTTAATCGCTACTTTATTTTGAACATATGTGCAATTTTAATTTCTTACATATCTCCAAAATGGTTCAATTAAAGCCCGCTTTGTTCTTTTTTGGGACACTCTGTATGTCTTTGCATGCATATCAAAGGTGGAAAACTAATCATGTTAATAATTTCCAATTAAAAATTATACATTTAATTTTCAAAACATTAATTTGGTTTAATAAGTAAAAATTTTTTTCTAAAATCTGCAATTTTATCTGTAGTCAATAGTGAATAAAAACTGTATGTCTAGCATTATGAAATCTACGGACATTTATTTTAACCTTTGAAACTGCATATATATATATGGAGCGTTTAATTTCAAAGTACAATTTAAATAGCATTCTAAGATGCATATATATATAGGGTGATTCAAAATAACATGGCCACAATGATAGGCTAAAGCAGGCATACAAAAAGAATAAAAAATCACATAAGAACATGTGATCGCAAACGCATCCGGAATCGCTAGAGGGGATTGAAAATTATATGCAGTACAAGAAGAATAAAAAAAAATCATTCTAAATCATTTTATTTATACTGTATTTCCACACACGTTACACATTTACGACCAATACTACTACAGGAGATGCTCAAAGTTTTTGTTAGGTGCCTGGAAAAACGCATTACATCGACGCTGCATGGACTGGCGCACATTCTTGTGGAAGGATTCCGTTCCACTTCTTGGAGGACGCTTTCTTCTGTAAAAACTGTCGATGACCAGTATCCGGTTTATGAACGTCCAACGAGCCTGTTTTCCAACAACGTCGATGCAGAATGGCAAATAATGACTTACAAGGCACCCATCTATGCAATCGCTGAAGATACTTTAACGCAGTTTTTCGTCCGTTGCAGTTAGAAGCGCCATAAATTAAATGCATTTCAGCCACTTCTAGGTTACTCCCAAGGCATCCACGGCTCAAATGAAGACGTCTCAATTTGTCCAGGTCCTGTTTTTATGGAAACTCCCTCTAGCGTCTCCAGATCGCGTTTGCGACCACATGTTCCTATGTGATTTTTGATTATTTTGTATGCCTGCTTTGCCCTTTTATTTTGGCTACGTTATTTTGAATCATTTTATGTATAACATAAATATAACATATATATACAGCATGAAAGTAAATATTAAATAGCAGTGGAAATAAGCAAAAAAATGAGCCATTATTTACTACATCTATGTACGTAGAATACAAAGGAAAGAAACTGTAACTGATTCTCAGAAGATAAATTATATCATGGATATATGAATATGCAAAAATATATTGAATTGAAAATTAAAAAGAATACCCATATACAGAAACATACATTCAATGCTCTGATATATTTACGCTAAGGTGTTCTGAAATTATTTGAATAGAAACATTTTATAACGTTTCCATTTATTTGAATCGTAGGTAAACAAGTAAAGGAGAGAGAAAATTACAATTTGTTATTATAAAAGGAGAAACTTAGATCAAAATAAATAGCATCAAAGAAGCTGATACTTTTCGTAAATGGAGGTTCCTTTCAGAGCAAATATGAGGAGGATGAGTTTGAATTGCTATCCCATTATCTTCTAAATTTGTAAATGCATGCAAGAAAGTAATGCACGATACGGGCATTAAAATAAATCTTTTGCGAATCGAAAACTTTTATAAAAGAGGAAATCTTCTAGAGTGATAAGATCGTCTTGTACGATTTCCTATGTAAACGTAACAATTATTTCAAGCAAAATCGAATTAATTTAATATATTCAAAGAAGAAAAAAAGTATAACTTTTATTCAAAATACTATTTATGCATCTCTTAGATAGCTTAAAAGGTTTTTGTTTTAGTAAAACATTTAAGAGCTACATGTCACAAAACATTTGCATTCTTATATATTTTGTGATTTTTATATTTAAAGTTTCTTTAAACATTTTCAATATAGTATAATGTACAGTGTGCCTATATATAAATCTTACATTTAAGGGTACAGCGGATATTAAAAACCAAATCCTACAATTTTCAGTGGGTTAATTTAAAAATTAGCAGACTTGATAATGGCAAGCTCATATATATATATATATATATATATATATATATATATATATATATATATATATATATATATATATACACCCAAAATTTGGTGTTAAAATATAAAAAAAAAGTTTTTAAATTATTCAATTTCAAAATAACGAGAAATTCTCATAATATAAAATGTCACATGCGCATTTCTTTTGCATGGAATATGACTATATTTATTTATGAGATACTTTTTAAATATTAAAATGGAAGTTGGCATGAATTGCAAATGTTAGATGAATGTATAAGCGGAAAAAAAAAATATTTTCATAACTATGCTTTGTTTTTTCTAAAACAAAGTAGCTATATATGTCCATATGGGCAAAATTTCAACACTAAAATCCCCCAAATGCAGCTTTTTATTTCTTACATTTATTTCTTATTGTATAGAAGATATACAGTATAAATAAAAAAAAATATATAATTAGGAATACGTACGGAAATTTTCAAAAGTTAGAAATCTGCGAAATTTCCAATTTTGAGAAAACAGCATTTTAAGTAAAAACAATTGTATAAATATATAGAGTTTTTTAAATGTAAAAGTTTATGTTCTCTGCGAAAATGCGTCAGATTTGAAAATTTCTATTTGAATCCGATAAATTTGATAATCTTGTTTCATAATTCTTCAAATAAAAAAATCGAATTTTTAGTCGCATTTCGGGATTTTGAATGTCCACTGTCCTCTTAAAGAACTTTATGTATTTAAACAACAGCTGCAAAAATTCGAAATAGATATCTTAATCTCGATTATATTTCCTTTAATACGTTTCTTCCTGCAATTAAAATCAGGATTCTAGTTTTGCCTCTAATTTTATCGAAAAATTCAGAATTCATACCGGAAATTCCGAAAGAAAAATATATAGTACTTCTTTTGTAATTACGAAATATTTGTCATTAAATGAAATAAAAATCACGATTCAGTTTTTCTGGTGTGAATTCGTATTATCTGAAAAAGGGATACCAAACTGGCAATTCACATTAAAACTACAAAAATTATAATCACATGGAAGAAACGTTCGATAAAATAATTAAAAAAAGCATTTAATTACAGAACAGGAAGAAATTTATACGATTGTTTATTTTTACAATATTCATTATAAATATTAATGTAAATACATTTTTAATGATTCATCATTACAGCTTTTACAATGGAGCTCAATATAACTTGCGTAATTTGAACCAAATGGGACACACCTCATGTATGTTATGCAAACATAAAGAGACCTCTATAATTACTTAATCCAGAAATCAGAAGGTCGTTCACTCTTTATGGAAACGATTTTCACAATGAATTTCTATGCATAAATGACATATTCTTTGCGAAAATTTTACTCTACTGTATAGCCCTGACTCTGGATTATGACTCTGGATCGAAATTTCCATCATAGTCGATTTTTCTCTTAGTACAATCATATCAATTTTCTCCCACACCTCTTGGAAAACTTTCCAGTCTTCCAATGTATTGTGCATAGCTCTTTCTAACGCTCGCTTTAACAAACATATAGGTGGTGATAAATAAAAATATATAGTAACACTGGATGATTATTTATGTGAGTGTATCAAAAGAAGAGCAATTTTTATCAATTAATAGAAAAACAAAAATAAATGGGTTTATGAATATAAAGAAAAAATTCCAAAATAATTCATGATTGCTGCTTTATTTTGTTATGAAATTAAATTAAAGGTAAATAATGTAGTAAAGCTAAGATGATTTCACTTTATTATAAGTAAAATATTTTAGAACCCATTTTTGAAGAAGAAATTCCAACTTTATATGAAAATGACATTGACTGAGCTTCATAGGAGAAAGGTCAGAGCTATAGCCAAAAGTCAAATTCTTGAATATGGCATTTATGCGTAAAAATTAACTTTCAAAATCATTTCCATAGAGTGTGAATGACCTTCTGTAGAATAAAAGAAGAAGTTTGAGAGTAACTTTAAATATTTGTTAAAGAAAAGAACTACAGTCTAAAATTCTAAATATAATAATAACAATAATAATAATAAGAAGAAGTCTATATAAATAGCATGTGTATTACTTTACGCATGTAATTTAATTCTCTGCAGGATTTCCCATGTTTTCTCTTCTTTTCATTATTTTTCATCGTTTTGTTTTCTGATTATTTTACAGTACCTTAAATGAAAATTCATTTTCACATAGTACTGCTGTGATATTTAAAGATTTTCGTATCAAATTGCATATAATATTTTAATGCAAATACTTCAATCATGTAATTCACACATCTTTCAAAGTAACGTTTGAAAAAACTACTTCTTCCCCGAATTATTTTATGATAAATAAATGTAGATAAATAACATAATTAAGACGAATAAGTTATATTTTCATCAATTAAGATAAAGCATATATAGGAAAGTTTGATTGAATTATTCCATTTCAATGTTTTATGATACTTCTGTATGATAAATTCAAGATTTTATTTTAATTTTGTCTCGTGACCATGGATCTTTTTTATTTATTAAAGAGATACACAATTCGGATAATCAAATAATTAATTTATCCCTTTCCGGTGCAATTTTTTTTTCAGTTTTTGTGAAAATTTACTTTTACCTTAACCCCTTCGCGACGAACGTCTTTTACAGAATTTTTAATTTTTTACCACCGGTTTTTTTAAAACAGAAATTTTCGTCTAATTAAATTGCAAAAATGCTGACTTTTAATAAGGCAAAGCTTACAATAAAAAATAACTGGTGGGAATAATGAAGGATTCTGAGCATCTTCTGCGTCACGTATACGTGTCGCTCGTCCCCAAGGGGTTAATAATATTAAAAGTATCTATTCAAACCACAAAATTTAAAGGTTACTGAAATTTAACGGATATGTCATTTACTGAAATCTAACAAAAATAATTATTTTGCGTACTATTCATGTGAAAATAGACTAAGGAAGAAATTTTTAAAACGTTTGGGAAAATGTCGTATTACAAGAGTATTAAACAAGCATAACGTTTTCTAATATTTTTTTTATATTTCATCACAGCTTATACGTTCGGAAAAGGGGCCCCAAATTAAAATTTAAAGAGTGGAAAATATGTTTGAAATAAAATAATCACGATTGGTGCAAAGAGAATTAAGCAAACTATTATTGTTATTATTACTGAATGCTGAAGCATAAACAAAGTTTTAATAATAAGTGTAAAGACATATACTACTATTTTTACACGCAGATAATAACGAAAATAATTATTAAGACGAAATAATACTCAATGGAAAGACATGTACTATTATTAGTACGCCAGACCCGAAAGGATTATTTCAGTAAGAACAATATCTGAATAGTTATAATCAATAATATAACTTAATTAGTTCTATGAAATGGATATTGGTTTTATCCCTTAATTCTAATAGAATTCTGACATAAATGAAGACAAATGTTGTTTGTACAATTAGGACATACAATACAAATGAACAGAAATCAATGAATAGAAACAAATGAAATAGTTTTAAAACAAAATTTAAAAAAAAACTAAACATAAAACTGAATAAGGACCTTTTCTAGAAAAAGTATATTTCTTAAATGGTATTTACATAACCAGGTTGACATTAGAAACCGGTTCGAAAAACTCTTCAAATTTCCGAAAATATTAAAAATATGTCAGTAAATAGAATAGTAACATCACAAATATAAACAATATATGCCTTTTCAAATGTATGTCCAAATGTATGTTTACTATGTTAGGAGTTTAAAATACGAATATAAGTTTGTATAAATTACTAATCAAACATTGTTATTCAAAAGTTGAAATTTTCTGTAACAGATTTTATTAAATTATATTTAAATAATTTTCAAATAGGTGACATTCTTCCAATTTTTTTCTCGTCATTTTTTGCAATAAATTCTTTAACCTTGAAAGGAATGGTGTGATTGATATTAATAACAAAAATCCCTCCATCGAATAGTAATTTTTGAGGTTTAAAAAAGTAATTATCAGAACATATAAAACATTGATAATGCTTTTCGACTCTATAATAATACTGAATATTCTATAAAACCAAACCTCACAAGTAATTAAAAAAATGGTTAAGGAATTTTTCTTATCAAATTTTTTTTTTGCTTTTTGCAATTTTGCAAAGTATCGCCAAAAATGTTTACAATTTGATGCATGTATGTGTGTTTAAGTATTCTGCGTAAAAATATTACTGCACATAAGTCCATACATTAACGAAATATTGTTCCCGAATGTTTATATTATTAACAATCATTCCATGTCTTCTGAAAAAAAGAGCATTATGAACCAGATCATCATATGAAAATTGAAGACTCAATTTCTTTGTACATTATTATAATGTATAACATCCTACATCAATAACTTAGTTTTAACAATTTAGTGTTTAAAATCATCAGGCTTTCATTTTATTTATTTCTTGTCAATTTCAGGATCTGGGATATCAGACTGTAAAAAAAAAAAAAAAAAAATTCTCTTAAAAATCTTTCGTAACTAAATCGCCCAAAACGCACGGCTAAGCAAATTCCTGGAATACCGTCCGAATGCCTGTTCCATTTTCTCCCCCACTTAAATATCCGACTATTGTCACAGAATAGGGTTATTGGAATAAAAGTGTTTGGTGTCTTTTTTTACTAGTTCCACTTTAACCTCTTATTGTCCTGATGAAAAGAAGCAGGTAGAAGAAAGGGGGGAAAATATTCTCGCAGCATATTTCACATCCAGGCGTTTGCCCGTATTTTGAATACTTTGGAGTTTTCAGAGCTCAGTATACAAAGGGTTAATCTAGGGAAATGTGAAAATGTAATGTAACAACAAACGAGAATATAACCTGTTCCGAGATACCTACGATTCCGAAACGTGTTCTTTATCTTTGGAAACTCCAGAAACCAATAAATTTTCGAGGTTTAAGGAAGTATTTAGAGAAAACAAAGTGTCTTAGTTTTCAGAGCTCAGTATTCAAAGAGTTAACTAGGAAAATGTGAAAATGTAAGGTAACAACGAGCGAAAATATAACCACTTCCGAGATCCCCACGATTCCGAAACGCACCCTTTATCTTTGGAAACTCCAGAAACCAACATATTTTCGAGGTTTAACGAAGCATTTAGAAAAACAAAGTTTCTTTTGCTTTATTTCCTTGATTTCCGAAAACATTCCGAGTTGTTTATATAGTGTATTAATCGGTTTTCTCAACCTGAAAGTAGATTTTTCGAATGATGTATTATTGTAGCAGAGCAGGGGATTATTGGAATCAAAGGGTGGGGACTCTTTTGTACTAGTTATCTTAGGGAGGTTCCACATTTACCTCTTATTGTCCTGATGAAAAGTAGCAAATAGAAGAAAGGGTGAAATAATCTCGCAGCATATTTCACATCCAGGCGTTTGCCCGTATTTTGAATACTTTGGAGTTTTCAGAGCTCAGTATACAAAGGGTTAATCTAGGGAAATGTGAAAATGTAATGTAACAACAAACGAGAATATAACCTGTTCCGAGATACCTACGATTCCGAAACGTGTTCTTTATCTTTGGAAACTCCAGAAACCAATAAATTTTCGAGGTTTAAGGAAGTATTTAGAGAAAACAAAGTGTCTTAGTTTTCAGAGCTCAGTATTCAAAGAGTTAACTAGGAATATGTGAAAATGTAAGGTAACAACGAGCGAAAATATAACCACTTCCGAGATCCCCACGATTCCGAAACGCACCCTTTATCTTTGGAAACTCCAGAAACCAACATATTTTCGAGGTTTAACGAAGCATTTAGAAAAACAAAGTTTCTTTTGCTTTATTTCCTTGATTTCCGAAAACATTCCGAGTTGTTTATATAGTGTATTAATCGGTTTTCTCAACCTGAAAGTAGATTTTTCGAATGATGTATTATTGTAGCAGAGCAGGGGATTATTGGAATCAAAGGGTGGGGACTCTTTTGTACTAGTTATCTTAGGGAGGTTCCACATTTACCTCTTATTGTCCTGATGAAAAGTAGCAAATAGAAGAAAGGGTGAAATAATCTCGCAGCATATTTCACATCCAGGCGTTTGCCCGTATTTTGAATACTTTGGAGTTTTCAGAGCTCAGTATACAAAGGGTTAATCTAGGGAAATGTGAAAATGTAATGTAACAACAAACGAGAATATAACCTGTTCCGAGATACCTACGATTCCGAAACGTGTTCTTTATCTTTGGAAACTCCAGAAACCAATAAATTTTCGAGGTTTAAGGAAGTATTTAGAGAAAACAAAGTGTCTTAGTTTTCAGAGCTCAGTATTCAAAGAGTTAACTAGGAAAATGTGAAAATGTAAGGTAACAACGAGCGAAAATATAACCACTTCCGAGATCCCCACGATTCCGAAACGCACCCTTTATCTATGGAAACTCCAGAAACCAACCTATTTTCGAGGTTTAACGAAGCATTTAGAAAAACAAAGTTTCTTTTGCTTTATTTCCTTGATTTCCGAAAACATTCCGAGTTGTTTATATAGTGTATTAATCGGTTTTCTCAACCTGAAAGTAGATTTTTCGAATGATGTCCTATTGTAGCAGAGCAGGGGATTATTGGAATCAAAGGGTGGGGAGTTTTTTGTAGTAGTTATCTTAGGGAGGTTCCACATTTACCTCTTATTGTCCTGATGAAAAGTAGCAAATAGAAGAAAGCGGTGAAATAATCTCGCAGCATATTTCACATTCGGGCGTTCGACCGTACTTTGAATACTATTGAGCTATCGGAGCTCAGTATTCAAAGGGTTAATCTACGAAAATATGAAAATGTAATGTAACAACGAACGGAAATATAACCACTTCCAAAATAACCATGATTCCGAAAAGCGTTCTTTATCTTTAGTAACTCCAGAAACCAATAATTATTTTCGAGGTTTAAAGAAGCATTTAGAACTAGTACATTAAGTTTTAACAATTTAGTGGTTAAAATCATCAGGGTTTATTTTATTTTTGTCAATTTCACGATCTGTACGATAGATGTGATGTTACGTGATGATACGTGTGATGTCATCATCATACGATAGTTGTTAGCGTTAGGTTTTAAAATCATCATTTCTTTAAAAGTATCATTTAGAAATACTTTACTTTTAAGCAAGTTTTATGAACTAACATGTGGATTTTAATGACAACAAGGGAAATTTGCTTTATTACTTACCCTTGAAGAACTTTAAGTCTTGTAATCGTTTTGAAAATCGAAACATTTGTTTGACGGATTTACACGTTTCAGACACTGGATATTCCGAAAAACATATTTTTTTTGGGGGGAAATGCTGGCCGTCTGTCTGTGCGTGTGTCTGTAAACGCTCTATTTCCCGAACAAATTGAGATAGAAACGTGAAATTTGGTATGTACTTAGTATGTAATAATGGAAAGAAGCTTATTGAATTTCAGTAACTTCGATTATCCGGAACTATTTTTTCGGACTCTCGAAATATTCGTTCAGATAAAAGGTAGATACAAATTTTCGAAATCGTTTATTTTAAGGAGCGAATACAATAAAATAATATAAATTTTGCATAAAGAATGAAGTCGATCGGATAATTAGCTGCCGAAATATTTGTAATAGTATTTTCCACACTCTTCGATTTTTCATGACCCTGTATTTCATTCAAATTTCAATTCAAAGATATATTTTAATTGGAAATGAGGTGCTTAATTTGACGCAGTAAACCGTTAGTTATTATGATTATCAATTTTGGAGTTATAAGGATGTTTCTTTAATGCAATTCAGTAATAGAGCATTTAAAGTTTATGACGTCATCAAGCCACGATTTTATTCGAATTGCAATGCATTTTATAAATAGTTTACACATGTTTTATTTTCATATTTTATATTATGTATATGCATGATGGGTAAGTATTACAGTGTCCCCTAACGACTAGTTTTAGATATAGAATAATCCGTGATGTTTTATTATGAATTTCTTTTTATTAAAAGATAAGTTAATTTTCATCTTTATATTTTTAGCACTTTCCAACCTAGTTGAAAAGTGCTTATGACTTCGGTTTGTCTGCCGTATGGCCGACTGGCCGTCTGCCGTCTGTCCGTGCTCTAACTCCCGTAAATATGCTCGGATTGCTCTGCTATTTTTATATGTTATTGTCTTTATCTATAGCATGTTCCCTATTGCAACGGAAGTGTGTAGCACGGATAGTTTTTTACAGGGACACTCAAAAGAATTTCGTTACATTGCGGTCTATGGGGAAAAATCATTTGCGGTTTATTTAAATAAAGTTTCACTATTTTAAACGCATTGAAATTTATATATATCACTAAGGTACATTAGAAGAAGCTTAATATGGAATAAGGTGTGCATAGCACTTATAGTTACTTTACAGGGACAGTCAAAAGAATTCCGTTACATTACGTCTATGGAGAAAAATCGTCTGCGGTTTATTTAAATAATGTTTCACTATTCTAAACGCATTGAAATTTATATATATTACTAAGGTGCATTACAAGAGGCGTACTACAGAATAGTGTGTGTATAGCAGTCATCGTTCATTTACAGGGACACACAAAAGAATTATCTACTGTCTGTCAACAATAATTCCTGGAAGTGCGTTTTAAGTTACTGAACGCGATTTTAATTTTAATTCGCTATTTGTCTATTATATGATGTGTATAAATTTTGTAGATCCTACACAGGGCAGCACAAAAGTTCGCGAACACATTTCCGTTTACTGACAGAAACTCCAGAAGGATAATTTTAAACTGTGCTACGCGTTTCCTAACTAAACAAAAATTTAGCATCCTATGTAGTATATATACAAAACTATAGATCCTATACAGGGCTGAATAAAAGTATTCGGATATTTTTCAAATATTGTATCTGTTGGAAATTACTGAAATTATGCTTTTAAATATGTTATGCGTTTTCCAAATTGTTTACTTAGATGTTATCTTTTAGATTATTAAATGGTATGTTTTGTAAAATTATTTTGGAAGTGTTGGAAAGTGCTACATAATCTATGCTTGAAGCATGATTTTTCGTTCTTGTTTTAACTTCCACTTGAAAAAATATATATATTTAAGAATTTTATATAAATTCTATAAATGTTAGGTGATCTTTAAATTAAAAGTTTAGATTTAAAATGATTTTTATCTGTAATTTTCTAAAATAAGGGATAAGGATATTAATAATACGCTAGTTGTTATATATATATATATATATATATATATATATTAGTTATTATTAAGTACATGTTTACCGAAAGTTAAAACTAGTAAATTCGAAATTATAATTATTTCAAAAGAATCTTATGTAAGCATAATAAATTAAACACTTATTAGTAAACTTATATCACTTTTATAATTCGAATTTATCTCTTCGCGATTAAGCTGATACTGCAAATGATTTTCCTTATTTGTATTCGCTAGCATAATCTTTCTATTTGTTTGCACTTCTTTCTTTGTGCACCTTTTAGTATAATAAATGTAAAGTTACTATAATCTTACATGTTTTACTGATTTATTTGTTTTTATTTTTAGATATATAAAGACTTTTATTCTATTTTCGAAAATTCTTAAAGACAAAACACCAGGAAAAAGTAGTTTATAGCTAACCATGAGTGATTATTTCGCTCACGTTCTGATTTAAAATATTTATATCAAAGCATGTAAACTCAAAAGTGGAAAAATTATCCTCTCGTGTAAAACATTCAGGCAAGTTTCTTTCGAAGCAAAAAATACGTGATCATGAAGATAACGAAAGTTTTGTTAAACGTTTGGAAATCAAAAAATGTTTTACTGGACACAAAAGGAATAAAAAGCTAGTAATCTGATAGTTCGGCTTCGAATGAAACTTTGAAATGTTTCTAACCTTAGTTATAATTCAAACAATATTCCTGTTTTATATTTATTTGTAACTGAAATAAATTTTAAGCTGATTTTTGACAAAAATATATTTCTAATGTTATTATTTGTATTACATGTGAATGAAAAACTGATATGCTGAGATTGACGATTTGATTAAAATATTAAATAAATATATGTATAGTATATGTATACTGTCAATACAAAAAATAACCAACTTGATACGTTTAGTAAAATATTAGACCTCTTTTACGATGATTAAAAGTAAACAATATTAATGAATTATAAAGAATTATATTAATATATTTAATAATAATAATAAATAATAATAATAATATATAATTAAAATAAACCAACTGATCAAAAAATAAATATATGAATAGAGATGGCAAAGCTTATAAACAATGTAAAAGAAAGGTTCGAAGCTATGTTGCTTTGATTGATGTTAATTGTCTTCCCAATCACCGTCGGAAATTCATAAACGAATGCTTAAGAATTATTGGGACGTTCGGAATTTTCTTTTCGTTTGAGAAACTTGGTTCGCACCGGAAAATTCTATCATTGAGTTATTAGATATTAATTCAGATATCTAATGCCTAATAATTGACGGGCAGAATGTTCCGGTACAAATTGGTTTTCCAAAGGAAGGAATTTTTCGAACAATCCAATATTTTTGTAAAAGAATAAAAAAATTTCAAACATTTAAATACAATTTTCATTTTTTTATCGTTGTATATTTTTATTTAGAAATTATAATCCAGATTTGGTCAGGTCATTGAACAAATAAAATAATGTAAAAGTGTTTTTGACACCACCTCTAAGTAGCCAAAGTAGATTGTTTTGTAAAACGATAAGCTTGATGTTTAAAAAAGAATTTCAGATAATAAATATAATTAAATAAGGAGTAAAATCCTTTAGCGAATTTCCTCTTCCCTTAAAACCTTTTTTATACATTTAAATACTTCTTTTACTAAATGACTATATAAAATATTAAAAATGTACTACTTTTGAAACCTCCTCTAAGAACATACAAAAATATGTATAAGATTGTTGTTTATACAAACATTACCTCATGAAAACACTTTGAAGATATATTACGCTGAATGTGAAAAGGTTTTATCTAGTTAAAAATCGTAAAGATGAAATTATCGAATATTTTTATTAAATAGTCAACGTAATTTATTTCCAGTCATTATAAATAAAGTTGAATTTCAATTATATAGCACTTTATTATAATATTGGCATAAAGTTTCAGGATTGAAAGATAATTTTTTAGAAGTAAAATTTATCGGAGAAAAGATTTTTATTTGTTAAAAAAATAATTAAATTCATGAATTTAATAATCTATTCTAAAAATATTAAAGAAATATAATAAAATTACTTTATTTAGGGCAAATATACCTCTGAACATTGTTTCAATTTTTGTGAATTGATATATAACACTGAACTTCTATTTTTAGGAAGATATTATATTTCAATTTTCTCCTTAGTTTCGCAATAAACCACTAAAACATTGTTCTGACATAATCTCCCGTGTATATATTTATTTTCCATAATGAATATATAATCATTTTTCATTATATTAGTAAAATATTTATTTCGTAAACGTTTTCTAGTACTAATTTCACTATGATCTGTCTCTGTCTATTCTATTGTTCTAAAACACATATTATACTTTACATAACGTGTACCACAATTCATATAAAATTACAAGAGAACGATCATGATTAATAAAAATTATTTTCACGGTTAATTTTTATGCATAAATTCCACATCTTTTTAGATATTTAGACTTTTATCAATACGCTATCTCTTGCCTACAGCTCTTGCTCAAACATTCCATGATAATAGCATTTTTCATTATACTGTCATGTTATTTTTCTGCCACATCCCTTTGGCAGCTTTCCGAAGCATTTTCAATGTTCACGGGTGGCGTCTTCTTAATTTTCGCTTTATCAAACTCTTATTAAAACATTAAGCGGAATATGTCGGTACACTGGATGAAGAATGGTTTTGTTTACGTGGCTGTAACAAAAATAATACATTTTTTGTTTCAATAAATGGAAGGGAAAAAAATTCCCAACGTATGAAAAATAAAAGATTCTAAAGAGATTTAGGATTGTTGCTGCAGTTTATTATGTAGCTCAAAATAGTTTTAAGTAAAGCTAAATTGATTATATTATCAGCAAAATAATATAGATTAATATATATTATTACAAAATATTATATATTATTCCAGTATTATATGGAAAAGACAGCAATGAAATCGAACTTCATAAGGACATAATAAGGACATAATAAGGACATAATAAGGACCAATGACCTTCATAAGGACAAAATAATATAGATTAATATATATTATTACAAAATATTATACATTATTCCAGTATTATATGGAAAAGACAGCAATGAAATCGACCTTCATAAGTCTCCAGTCACATTTCCATTTCAACTGCCGCATACGCAGTCAAATTTAGACAAACGAGAATAAATTGTGTCCCATTTTATGTAATACTTGTAAATTCACTTGATGCTTCCAACATAGCCTTTTCAGCATTTGACCTGCTAATGCGGAAATTAGAAGTCAGATATTCATGAATATTGAAAAGAAAGCCTCAGAAGCGGTATGAGAGAAAATTGACATGACTGTACGGAGACAAATTTTAATATTATGGATAATTCGAGCTCGGGATATCATCGCTACCATGTCAAACTATCGAATGTGAAACAATGCATTTTTCATTACTTTTAAAAATTCGCAGATTATCACCACTAAATTTTAATATGGTTTCAGGGTTGAAACACCACCAGGGTTGCCAGTTTGGCCTTCTTTTCCATTCAGAAATTTCGAATCCATACCAGAAATTTAAAATAGAATTTTTTCCTTTATATAATGACAGCATATTTCGTGATTGCTTAAAGTAAAAATTTTTCTCTCAAAATTTCTGGTATAAATTCGGCATCTCTGAATAAAAAGGGGGGCCAAACTGGTAACACTGATCTTTACAGAAATTTTATTAGTATTTTTATTAGGCGAAGAATTCTAATAAAATTTAGTGGTGACAATCGGCCCATTTTTAAAAGTAATTAAAAATGCATTTCTTCATATTCTATAGTTTGACATGGTAGTGACGATATGACCATCATGTCATGGCTATCCAGTAGAGTCCAAATGTTACAAGAAATAAGGAATTTATGCATAGAAATCTACAGTAAAGTAATTTATATAATGTGCGGTCGACGATCCATTCTCCATACATACCCACCAATGACTATTCGAAAACAGTTTTATACACTAATGTCCAAAAATTAAGGAGCAGTGACCGGCCGCTTTTGATTTTACACGTTTTATCGAAAATCTACTGAAATTGTTAACGAGTTGTCCTTGAACTTCGAGAATATAAAGGATATATTTAACTTCATATTTTTCAGTGAAGATTTAGTAACAAGGACAATTGAGTGTCCAATAGAGTTGCAAAGGCTAGAAAAAACCCGGTTTAAATCTGGGAATAAACCGGGTTTTTTGGGAATAAACTTGGTTTTTTGGGAATAAACCAGGTCTTTTGGCAATAAACGTGGGAATAAACCGGGTCTATTGGAAATAAACCTGGGAATAAACCGGGTTTTTTGCAACTCTAGCGTCCAATGATAAATTTAATAATAAAATAATAATTGCGATCACCCAAGTAACAGAAAATGCTCAACATGATCTGTCACTGTAGCTAATCACTATGAGGGCGCTGTTAAGCATTTGTGCGAATTTGCGGCTTACATATTCGTGAAGATGTTAACGTTTCTGTGAAAAATGTAAATGGGTTTTGTTTATAGAATACAGAGTTTTCAACCAAATTTAACACCATTTTCCAAAAACTTGACAAAAAACAGTAGAAACAGTATACTGCAATTAAAAAATTAATATATTAAATATTTGATGAGATGCAGGTATTTATGTGAAATAATTATTAACTGCGCATACGTCAAAGACACCAAAATCTTTATTTCATAATTTGGTCGTAAGCTATTTTGGGCAACTTATATGGAAAATCCAGTCTAATATCGTGAAAATTCAGAAATATAGTGGCGATACAGTGAGTTGCTTTGTAAAAATAGTTGGATGATAAGGGAATTTTCTCAATTTATCAATTAGCTCACTGAAATCATTCTGAATTTATGGGAAATCCATTATATATAGAACAATTGGAAAGCATTATATAAACTTCATTTAATAATTATGATCCAGGAAATGATTTCATTATTTTTATTTAAAATAATAAAAAGCTTTCAACATGAATAATAATAATAAAAAGTTAAATATGATATCAACTAGGATAATTAAAAAAGATCACACGTATTATTATTTTACGTGTAATATTCGCCATATAAAAGATGTCATGAATAAACATATTTTGCTTGGAGTTTTTGTGAACAATATATTTTTAAAACACATGTATTTAAATCAAATACTTCATGTTTTTTAACATATGCGTTTGAAAAACATAGATATTCTCATTCTCTTCAGGTTTTGTTTTTGAAAAGAAAAGAAAATATTTCAAACAAAGAACATTTTTCATCTAGGAACAAAGAATGTATTTTATAAAACATAAAAATATTAGAAAACTTCTTGCTTTATACCGATGATAATGTCATTTTAAAACGAAAATGTTTAGTCATAAATCATTTATGCTGTTGTATAGTCTCAAAAAGCCATATTGTTTTAGAAACCCTTCAATGAAAACAAATAACAATAATTCTTAGGCATCCTTTTAAAATGCCATACAAATATATTCTACATATGGATTTGAAATTGAAAACTACAATTCAAAGACTTAAAAGTGTCTCCGATTATGAAAATTCTAGCAGAAAATATAAAGTTTAGTCATAAAAAAATAATAATTTAACAGGAAATAATCTGCATTGTAGGCCTTTAATGTAATACTTTAATTCCTATCACTATTTTAATTTTATATTATATTACTTTCTAAATAATTTTGAAATACTTTTCTACCATTGCATTAATATACTGGAATACCATTTTCGGCATTAATTAGTTATAAATACTGTATTAGCGAAAAACATGTTATCCACTTCAGAAATGAGACGAATTTTAAACTATAAATAAATTGAATGATGCCCTTTGACATTTATTAAATAAAACCTTTAGTTCAACAATTTTTAGAAAGATGGCGTTGTAGAAACCAAATTACTGCGTAGTAGAATTATACATTTTAATAATAAATAAATTCCTATATAACTTCAAATAAATGCTTATTATGCTTACAATAAATGCTAATTATGTCCCTTTATGAAACAATTTCACTTTCAAGAACGTGCCGAAAGGGCCAATCCAATGTTAGATCAATGAGCGTAGTTAGTCTGGCTAAATATACAGAATTTATCTACGAAAAATTTCTTACAGAGTTGATATAGTTACAAATAATATGATAGATATTATTATTTATATATACCAAAATGCTGCATGGAGGAATATCAGGTGAAAATGGAGGCTCTTTAAAAAATACGGCACATCACTGGAAAAAATGTACCTACTGCTTTTATAATTGCTTTACTTAATGAACAAATGAGAAGTGTGTGCTATATAGACCGACATATGCGTCTTGAATACATCCATGTTGATACAGTTCTGAAATTACAAAATATCCCAGCATATCATCCTACTTTTGTTTACTTGCAGAGCATCTTTTCATCCTGCTTCAAGAGCCTTTTTTAAAAAAATACAATCCAACAATAAACGTGCCTTTAAAATAATATTATGTTGATGTATTTTACAGATACTAAAGTGAAGTATGCCTTTTTCAACAATTCAACACTTATGGATATTTTATCAACTTTTGAGACAAACGTGGATTGATTAATTAAGACCAGAAAATACTCAATGAGCAAATAATTTAAGCCATCATTCCAAAAAAAGAGCAAGAACGAAAAATCATGCATCAAGCATAGATTATGAAACACTTTCCAACACAGCCAGAAAACTGTAACGAAACTACACCGTTAAATAAGGTGAAAGAAGATATGTAAGTAAACAGTTTAGAAAACATATACCACATTAAAAAATACCTGCCAGTGTCAAAAAAGTAGTCGGATTATTTTGTGCAGCCCTGTATATGCTCAATAGATGTGGATACATAGCATGAAAAAATTTGGTTCTATTAAACTTTCACTTTTAGCAATTTTCGCCTATCGATGGAAATGCACTCGAAAGATTTTGTACAGCCCTGTATATTATCAGAAGACTTTCGTACACAGCACCTATTAACCTAAAGGGCAACTTAAAACTCACTTGCAGCAATTACTATCTGTAAACCACAATGTATCCTTTTCTTTGCGTAGCCCTGTATATGAATTTATTTATATTCCACAAACTTCTATTAGTCTACTAAATATAGTTCAGCAGGAAAATGCATGTCACAATGAGAAACTACCCTTAATCACTTGACTCCCATAGTCTGTAATACTTACGGATTCCCTTGTGTAGCCCTGTATATGAGCAACCGAGTTTATAAACACACAACTACTATGAAATTTTTTTGTTAAACTTAAAAACGCTAACCAAAGTTGAAAACGCACTTATCACGCAGACTGTAAATATCGCACATGTACTGTAAACTATATATTTTGTGTGTCCCTGTAAATAAACACAATGCATACCGCACTTTAAAGAGAGCAATTTATAGAGCACCTCAGCAATGCATATAATTTTCATTATGTTTCAAATAGTGAAACATCACTAAATTACACTGCAAACGATTTTCCCCATAGTACAACGTGTAACAGAATTCTTTTGTTTTACCTTGTAAATGAATAATTAATGCTTTGCACCCACATTCTACAAAAAATATGTTTTAATACGCTTCATAACTATGTATGATTTCCATCATATTTAAAATGGCGTAACATCAACTAGATGCACTTGAATCGATTATTTCCCATTGGATGTAATGTAACAAGTTAGAACACGGACAGATGGCCAGACAAACCGAAGTCATAAAGACTTTTCAACTAGGTTGGAAAGTGTTAATAAAAAAGTGTAAAAATAACTGCGAATGAAAAACGAACATGCATACATTCGTTCGCTGCATGCAACAGATAACCATGGTAAGCATGTACGATTTTATATAGATAAAATGAGAAATTATTTAGACTATTGTTTGTACAATGCTGTGTTGTACGCATGGTGGAAGCAACTGGAACATTCATATGATATTAAACTGAAACAGAAGACTAGAGAGTTATTGGTCTCTCAGAAGTGATCTAACACAATCACAATTCGCGGATATCTTAAGAGAAGCAAACGAGACGCGTATGCATAATAAAGTTAAAAATTAAATGCTATTGCATTAAATAATATAATATTTTATGTTAATAAGGATATATTATAATTGTTCATAACAATTTTATACAGCCAGTGGATCCATGCGAAGATTTCGTACTGCAATATGATCGTGCTATCTAATATTTTTTAGATGCAAGTTTAAACTTCTTTAAAAGAAATTTATTCTTTAAAAGAAAAATTAAGTATAAATATTATCTGTAAACAACAGTAGACAAGCCAGGATATCATCTGATTTATCCTATCTAAGTTATAGTGAAAACTTATCGAAGATGGCAAAAGTCACACGCGTAAAAAAAAAAAAAAAAAAAAAAAAAAAAAAAAAAAAAAAAATGTTTTTTAACGGCAAAAGTATGATGCCATCTGCTTTGGGAAAAACATGGGGCAAACAAAAATACATTGAATACGTATAAAATGCAATTTTGTGTAGTATAACAAAGCATACATTATTGACAACACGTGTAATACCAATGCTTCGATGGATTGTTTGATGGTGTATTTTCTTCTAAATATTTCAATTTCAATTTTGCATTTTAATCATAAATATAAAATAATCTCGTGCAGAGACATCACACCTTATCTTTTTTTTTTTACTTATTTTTTCTATAATGATTGATAAGAATGATATAATGTGGGATTTTATTTTTATGGGAACATGGATTTGAGAAAAATATTTTATTTCATTTATAAAAATAATTATGATTTCATTTTTAATTAATTGTGAATTTTCATCAAAACCATGATTTAACGAAATGTAAGTGTACTATGTCAAAAGCCTATTCAAAAACCTATCGAGTGATACCTTATTCAATGTTGTACGTTTTCTAAATGCATAGAAAAAGCGATGCTGACATCATAAATAATATATCTGAATAACTTTGTAATTTTGTAGCACTTCTCTCATGTAATTTCTCAAAATAACTGTCACATTTTTACCCATGTATTGTTGATTGTAATGCAATTTTACGGATTGGAATACCTCTGCCCAACGGTACATAAATCTTAAAGCAGTTACCGATCGGTATTACCAAAACACTTAACACATTTCCAACAAGAAGGTCTTTTTTTAAAATAGCTTTTTACGTTGCATCTCCATATACCTTCATTATTCGTGACATACGGTTTCATATTATGGCCATTTTCGCACACTGGTTTGTTGGGTTGCACATGTTTAAAAAAAATGCGACTGCATTCTTTTAAAGGCTTGGTAAAAGAAAGATTGTTTCCATATTTAAAAAAATAAATACAGGTGATTAAAGAAAATACAATGCAACATGCCAGGGTTCGTACGCCTCCTGGAATTTTGCGACCAGGAAATTCTCGGCACCAGTACTTTCTTACAGAAAATCTCTCCTTAAAAGAAAACGAAGATTCTTGTGTTTAACCTAGATTTGTTTTCTAAAAAAAAAAAAATACTGGTAACACTCCTGGAAAATTCATTGATCCATACGAACCCTGACATGCAAGAAAAAAAAATCTGGGACATCAACGGAAAATAAATATGACGATAGCATAAACATGCGTTGTTTCATTAGGACTGGAGCCAATGTGACAGGATTTATAACCTAACTTGGCGATATATCTCTGTCACTTGGCGATCCATCCTTGGAGGCAGCTGCTATAATAAAGAAGTACCATAATTTTGAACAAAATTCACGTTTGAATTTTAAATTTTTACAGAAGGAAAATGGTTGATTTTTTTTAATATGAAGAATACATTGTTACAAGTTAGATTTCATGAATATCATGAAATGTTGCGCAAATTATATGCAAATATATATATATATATATATATATATATATTATTTTAATTCAAGCACTAAGTTAAACATACTCATAAATTATTCCGTGAATGTCCCTTTCTTATATTATATGATGTAACTGTGAATTGGTAAAGGATCATCCCTCAAGATAAAATAATAATAATAAATAATGTTAGGTATATTTTTGGAAATTAATTCTTTGTTTAATCTTTAGGTAATGAAATTATTATGCCAATTTACAAACTTTATTTACTCAATATAAAACAAATTGTACAAAAGTGTTATTATCGAGAATATATAAACTCATTTCTATTTAATAGTTTAAAAAAAAAATCTCTAGCCACGTATTCAAAAGTTACGTTTCTAATTTCCTTAGGGTGTGTGAAAGGAGAACAGTTTTCTTTGATTTTTGCATATAATTAATTGTTTAATATGAATATGAATGGCAACCTCTTGGAAATTTTTGACATTTATTTGTTTAATTTCCACCTTGTCCGCCTCACGTGACATATTGAGAAACTGTTCGTTCCAGCACAAAGTATCGTATGATATAGTTGCATACAACTAACACTTTTCAACAGAAATCAAGTTACAAATTTATCAGTGAAAATAAATGTTTAAGGAAGCAAAAAGGGTTGAAACTTTAAAATGCGAACAGTACGTTGCAACAAGTCTGATTTCATGAATATATTTAAATAATTCATAAATGCTATGGACGTATAATTATTTAGTTCGTTGAATTTAAAGTGAAATATCTTATGTGTATCACAAATTTAGTTCCATCTCAAAATATTTATTATATTCATAACATACAAAGCAATAGTTATGAATACAGTAATAGGAATCGTTATCTTCAAAGATTTTATATCTTATTTTTTCTTCATATGAAACTATCAAATTCCACAAAAAGTTTTTCATCTTATAAACTCTATATATGAAAAGTATCAAAATGTATGCATAACAAATAATGGATTATTAATTAGTTTTGAATATAATTTTAAATCCATTTTTAAAATCCTCTTTGTAAATGGTGTTATTTTTTTAGTTTTATTATTATTGTTTCAGATATTTTGATTACTTTCAGTTGTATTTTTTCATTATTATTACATATATTTCTCTATTTTTTGTATTGTTTTATATACATTTGTTTTAAGTACATGGTCATAATTTTATATAAAAAATTATAAATAAAAATGTTATGTACATTCTGGAAAGTAACTTATTTATTTTATTATTTAGATGATTTTATTACATTATCATACAGATTTATTTTATTAAAGTGCAACTTATATCAGAGAATCAACATCTAAAATATTTAAACTAATTTTCCTTTAAATAAATTAAAAAAACGTAAAAAGATCTTGTTGTGCCGAATATTCAAAAGTTATATTTCTAATTTTATTACGGTGGATGAAAGGAGAAAAGTTTTCTAGAATTTTTGCATATCATTAACTGTTTAATATGCATATGAATTGCATCTCTCTGAATAATTTTGCTACTTATTTACTTAATTTTCGCCTTGCGTGTCTCACGTGACACATAGAGAGGGTTCTTCATTTCACCGCTAAGTACCGTATGCTATGGATACCTGGAATATTTTTGAACAGAATTGAAGTCTAAAATTTATCAGGGAAAATATAATTTTAAAAGTTTTCAGAAGAAAACAGTTACAAAGTTTTTAATGTAAAGAATGCATTGCAACAAGTCTGACTTCATGAATATCAGGAAATATAAACAAATACGTCTATGGCCAAATAAACTTTTAGCTCATTGATTATAAAAGGAAAAATCTTATGTGTATAATATATGTATATAATTCCTCAAAATATAAAATATTTAAATTTTATGAAAGAAGGTGTGTATAATTTTTTTTCTAATAATAGTTAAAATAAAGCTTTAAATTTTTTTGGATGATGCTAACAGTTTTATAAAAAAGCAAAGTTACAGATTCAGTATTCTTTAGAGGCTTTTTTTTTTAATGAATATCTCAACTGTTGGGACACTTTAAAACTTTTTTGAAGAATTTTTAAATACAGATGAGTATGAATATCAGTGTTTCAATCATAAAGATGCACGTTTTATTAAGAATTTGCAAAATAATTTTGTTATTGTCACTGTGTACATTAGGGTGGATCGAAAAATCGAATTTTGGATAATCGAATCGGCGCGGGGTAGAAAAGTTGCCTTTTATGTATATTAGTTTACATCTGTTTTTTTATTGCAATCCATTCATATCTTCCGGTGCCCCAAGCGCCCCAAAAATAGTTAAAAAATGATTTTTTTATGAAAATTTATATATTTTATTATATTTATTATTTTTTAGAATTACTTTTGGCGCGGAGTGCAAAAGTTGTCTTTTATGCATATTAGTTTACATGTTTTTTTTAATTGAAATCCATTCATATCTTCCGGTGCCCCAAGCGCCCCAAAAATAGTTAAAAATTGAAAGTTTTATAAAAAATTATACATTTTTTTTGTATTTTTATTCTTTATTTATTTTTTTAATTACTTTTACCGTGGAGTGCGAAAGTTGTCTTTTAAGCATACTAGCACACATGCAAACCATTTTTAACTTCTATAAATGTCTTCCGGGTGTCCCAATACACTTAAATATTTGCCGAAAATTGATTTTTATGCAAATCTTGAACTTAAAATTAAAAGTAAAAATAAGAGTGAAATAATTATTTGTATAGCGTAATTATTAGATCAAGGGGATGACAAATCGTTTATCGTTTATAGTAAATGTGTAAATTTATTTTTGTACTATTTTGTTATATACGAAATTTTGAATAGAGCAGTTGCTTCAATTTGCCAGTGCTGTTTTACAAGATATTGGAATTGTACACATAAAAAGGGACTTCGAATTTAGTAGATCGCAATAAAATTCGTCGATAGCGTACAAAGGCTAAAAAATTTAGTTGCAGAGACGAGCAATTTAGCCGTGTCTCTATTTTAACCGGATTATTTTCCGATTGGAAAAAGACAATACAAAAATGCTAGTGATGAAGATCACAATGTGCTACTCAAAGATCACAAAGGATGAGCAGTATACTCTTGTAAAGGAACCTGACTCTCTGCATATTGGACACGTTACGTGTGCAACAGGAGAAGCTAAAGGCCTTTACGACATTTACTACACTCTTTAGATGTGCAACAACTGGTACTAAAGCATTTTGTGGGCCAATTGATACATCAATCAAAACCTGCGAGGAGCTACCTGTAGCTTCTCTTTTCTTCAATAAGTGTGGAGAATATGCCAGATAACATAGGTAGAATGGTTCTCAGCAATGATCAGCAATAATTATATGATATTTGCGTAGAAATATCACGTGGTGAAAGTTGTTCTGACCTGGCATTTAAAAACTCTGTTTTAGTTGTTTACTCAAGATGGCTAACGTCTGCATTTAGAACGTTAAGGTTGTAGGTGGCCACAGAAAATCCATCTGAGAGTCTTATTATTCTTACAACATATATTATGAAAGTATGGACCTATATGGTTGCATATCAGAAGAAAACCCTCCATAACAGATGGACAGCGGTATATTTGGAAACTTATCCCATTTATTCCAATATAAGAAAGTTTGTAGACGCTGTTGTTCAACTAGATAGCTTCTTTTTTCATCCTGATTTTTTTTTTTATTATCTATGCTCTGAGATAACGCAGAGCCTATCAGGTATTTACTATCTATTACTCAGGTCTTTATCAGAAAACTATTTTGTGCTAGAAATGAAAATAGAGGATAACCAGAAGTAAAAATTTTTAAAGTACCAAAAATACACTTCAAAGCAAAGTATTATTGTGAACTTATTCACTGGCAATGAGTTGGACGCTTTGAACCACCTCTTTTGATGAATGTGCCTTACGAAGAAATTGAGGCGCTGGTAAATGTAGAAAAAACGGAGGAATGGTCAAAATATCAATGCCATACACAAGATGATAAAAGATGCATTCACCTAGAGCCTGAGGCATCATAAAGTGTATCTGGACTAGAAAAGAAACTCGGTTTCATATTGAATAGAATAAAATCAAGGGGCCATATCAAACATTTTATTCCCAAAAAGAATTACAAACTTTAGAAATATGTAAATCTCCAAATTAAAGAAGTAAACAATTTGCTACGTAAGTTCAATTTTTGTAATTTTTATGATTTAGTGCTTTGATTTTTAAATTTATACTTAATGTATTATTATAAAATTATTATTATTTATAAGTTTATCTTTATTAATTAAACACTTTGCCAAATTTGTAAACAATTTTCGTAAATTTAAAATTTTTAATACATTTTCTTAAAAATTTCAAAATTTAACTAAACTTGGGGCACCGGCAGATATGAATGGATTTCGATAAAAAAAAATATTTGTAAACTACAGAATTATGTAATATACCCAATACACAACTTTCTCACACGACGCCAAATGGAATTTAAAAGATAAATAAAAAACAAAAAATTTAAAAATTTTCATAAAACCGTCAATTTTTAACTATTTTTGGGACGCTTGGGGCACCTGAAGATATGAATGGATTTCGATTAAAAAAACATGCAAACTAATATAAATAAAAGACAATTTTTAACACCCTGCGCCAAAAGTAATTTAAAACAAATAAAAAACAAAAAAAATTGTAAGTTTTCATAAAAATTTCAATTTTCAACTATTTTTGGGGCGCTTGGGGCACCGGAAGATATGAATGGATTTCAATTAAAAAAAACGTACAAACGAATATACATAAAAGGCAACTTTTGCACCCCGCGCCAAAAGTAATTTCGAAAAAAAAAAATTTCGTTTACTTTTCAATCCACCCTAGTGTACATAGCAGCTAATAATTATTCAATAATAAAACACGTTTAAATGTTTATATCTGTTTTAAATGTATATTTATGTATATTAAATGCGTCTAGACTTTGAATTAGTGTAATGCATAACAATTTAAAATGATATCTTACTGCAAACGTGTTTATATATATAGATGAAGTTGAATTTTTGCTTTTAACAGAAAATATCTTAAGAAAAAGTATAATAAACTCATCTGCTCTTTGCACTTGGAGAAATATAAATTTTTTATAAATTTTTATAGTAGTACGTTTACCACAAATAACAAAATTTTGAGATAAATGACATTTTACATCAAAATGTTTCAGAAGGATTTTTCCATCTCGATCGGCTCGTTTTTTTTTTCTGTACACAGACTGCCGTATATATTTAAAAAAATTAGATTATCTGTGACTGTATAGGAACTCTTAGTGATTGAAGTAACAGGACATAGTAATAATCATAGGGCATTTAGCCATTAATTTCTTGCAATGAGGATAATAAAATGTTACTTGAGGTTAATGAAAAGATAAAATCAAAACATGCAATGTGTATATTCAGTAAAATGGAAATAATACTATTTTCTATTACACATTTTTTAGAAAGATAAAACCTATCCAGAAAATATTATTAGAAACGTATAATTTCAAGAAATGCACGATATTTATAGTGACATACAAAGTGACATATAAATTTAATCCAAATATTATTTTATTAGTAGCAATTTCTCAGAGTTATTATTCCTAATAGGGGAATTGTTTTAGGGATAAACAAATTTTAAAAATATATAATAAACCCCTTTACTGTTTATACTCACACTGTAAAGAAAAGACATGTTTCTTAGTCTAGAAAAAAATAATATAACCATAACAAAAGTATACAACAAGCTCTTGAGAGTTACCAACGATTCGAAAACGGTTCTCTGTCTTTAAAAACCCCAGGAACCAATATATTTTTTTAAGACTGGATCATTTACAAAATCAAAGTTTATTTTTCTTCCATTGATTTTTAAAAACGTGTCCGAGTACATTTGAGTACATTTAGTCCGAGTACACCGAGTACATATAGTATTAATCAGTTATTTGAATCCGGAATACAGGACTTTTTTATGCTATCAATTCTCAATTAAAGTTTTTCATACTCAATGAACATGTTATACAAACAAACATGAGAAATTAACATCGTTTAACCTAATATTAAAATTAATATTATAAATATTAAAATTAATATTATAAATATTAAAATTAATAGTATTATATATTAAAATTAATATTATAAATATTAAAATTAATAGTATTATATATTAAAATTAATATTATAAATATTAAAATTAATAGTATTATATATTAAAATTATTAGTACTATATATTAAAATTAATATTATAAATATAAAAATTAATATTATAAATATAAAAATTAATAGTATTATATATTAAACTTTATATTATAAAAACCAAGATTAATATTAATATTATTTTGTTACTCTTACATGTATAAATTCAATTACGCAACTGAAAATAATTAGTTTAGAATAAAGAACATCCTAAAAGCCGATATTTCAGTAGATAAAACTGATTAATACACTGTAAAATGTACTTGGAGACGTTTACAAAAATATGTGGTAACAAAAGAAATTTTACACATGATTCTTTAAATATGGAAAATAAATTGGTTTATGGGGATTTTAGTGATAAAGAACATTTTTCTGATTCATGGGTAATTCGGGGAAGGTTATTGTATATATTCGTTCATTGTTATATTATGTTTCTATAAACTATAAAATACTAGTTTTTTTTTCTGTGCGGAGAAATAAAACATCCTTACAGTACATTTACGTTATCTAACAAAATATTCAGTTAAAAGCAGTAAATATCCCTGTCTCGCAGCGAAAATCCTTATATTGTACCTCAAAATGATTTAGAGTGAAATATTACATATCTATGGCGTCATTTTTTGTTATACACGGAGAACGAAATTTCTTTAAAGATTTCTTAGATTATCGGTAAGTATATAGAAAAAAAACTGTGCACAAGAAAAAAGATAATGCTGCATACGGTTAATGTTGCATGAAAGGATAAAATCAAATCTTGCAATATGTGCATTTCGTAACATTACTTTTCACTAAAGATTTTTAACACCTTTCACCCCTGGAATACTTTTACATTGCACCACTTTAGTAATAAAAGTAGTATATGCAAAAATACTATTAACGAATTTTGGTTATTTCTACGTACGCTTTTACTTTGTTTTGTTAAAATTTAGATGTTTGAAAATATTTTTATATATCAGATGATGAGGCTGAATAATTTCGCAGCAATAAACTCGCAATAATAAGGTACATAAAATATAAATAACGTTTATCTTTCATTTAAGAATGTTTTAAAATATAGTGTACAGGTTGTCCCAAAATAATTGAAACACGCTTTTTTATTTCTCTGTTGGGGGTACGTAAGCATTGTAAACTGCAAATGAGTTTAAAATAAGGTAGGGATTAAAGTTATGTGTATGAATAGTTCTACCATTTGTTTTCAAAATGTTACACTTTTCAAATTTTTTGCGTTGTGTTGGTAAGATTTAGATGTTTGATATTATTTTAATATATTACATGATGATGAACATCTGAATAATTTCACAGCAATAAATTTACATTAATAATAACCAACATAAACAGTAATTAACGTTTAATTTTCTTTTAAAAATGTTTAAAAATTTTGTATACAGGTTGTCCCAATATGATTGAAACATGCTTTAATTTGTTTTTCTCTATTGGAAGTACGTAAACATTGTAAACTGAAAACGAATTTCAAATAAGGTAAGGAATTAAAATTATATGAATGAAATAGTTCTACGATTTGTTTACAAAATGTTACACTTTTTTTATATTTTTTTACAGTCCCGGAGTTCAATTTTTTTTTAAATTTATACATGTTCTGATAAGTACAAGAATAAAGTTTATATTCTGCTACTACCATAATTAACTGAGTTTTGACGCTTGGAATTTTATGATACATTGAACCATTTTGGCAGTAAAAAATCGTCTTTCCGTTTTCAGAGCAGGAATCCTGTGATATGCGATAAATTCAAAATATCATAACTCAGTGATTTTTTGTCATAGACGAATGGAACTTTCAGTGTAGTACTTATTAAAGCATGGAGTACTTTTTAAAACTTTCCAGTATACTTTAAGTGTGATTATGAATTCAGTTTGTCCTCCTGTCGGCCGTTTGTCTGTCCGTATTCTATCTCTCGTAAGTATACTCGGATTGCCATGAACTTTTTATGTACGTTACTGGTGTTTATTATAGAATGTTCGGTATTGAAAATGACGCGTGTAGACTCTATAGCTCGTTTACATCGACACACAAAAGAATTCCGTTGAATTATGGTCTATGGGGAAAATAAATTTCGATGCATTTTAATGATGTTATAAAGGTTCAAACATAATTAAATTGGCACGCATCCCAGAGGTGCACTAAAACATGCTTACTCTGGAGTATAGAAGGATTTGCATTTATAGTTCGTTTACAGGAATGCACAAAGAAATTCTATTATATTATTATGATGCAGTCGGAAAATTCTTTTGCGATGCATTTTTATGATGATAAGACACTTCAAACACAACTAAATTAAAAAGGTTCATTGAGGTGTAGTACAACATGTTTTCTATATATTAAGGTATGTTTATCATTTGTATTCATTTACCGGGACGCACAAAATAATTCGATTACAGGACGGGCTATGATCGTAAAAAATTAAATTTCTTAATAATATTCTGTTATTATTGGAAAGTGTTTCATAATATAAGACAGAAGCATGATTTTACATTATTGTTAAAATATAACTAACACGACCTAAGGAGCATGTAAAAATGTAAAGTACTTTTGAAAAAAAATTGGTGAGACTATTTAATCAAGGTACTGTTAATTCCTATCTTATTTTTAAAACTTTTGCAATTTACATTGCTTACGTATCTAAAACAAATAAAACATAGAACGTTTCAATACAGTATTTGTATACAAGTGATTATGTTGTAGTAGTACCTCGGAAATTCAATTTACCAGTCCAGTATTTTAACACGTACTCGTAAAAAAAGATTTTTGTATTTGACGTATATTGGTATTTACGGAGTAAAAAAAAATCTTAAATAGCATATTAGTTTATTGCCTTTTTAAATAAATACATTTTCAAAATACTTTAAATCAGAAAATTTACATTCCTTATACTTTAAGTGATTTATTTTGACAAAATAAATAATATATTTGGCAAAATAGTACCTGTACATTCTTTATCGTTAGTGAAATATTAACATAATTGTCGTAAAAAACTTTACAGTATACTAAAAATATTGAAAGTACCTTCAAAAAAGAATAGTTTTGATTCATATTTAACACTTGGAAATTTTTCAAGAGAAAATTTCTCACGCCTTGCATTCATAATATTCAAATTTTATTTGCTTAATAGGGGTAAAGCCAACATAGTGAAGAAGTACCCAAGCCGGGACTCGAACCTGGGCCATCAGTATAGCGCACTGACATTCTACCAACTGAACCACTTGGGGACGATGCTCAGCCTGGAACTTATTCACCACAACATGTTGGCAAGTCTACAGACGCAGCACAAGATGGAATATTTTCCGTGAGCCATCAACCCTGGGGCAAACACGAAATCAAATAAAATCCAGCATCGACAATTGAATTAGGTCATATTTAATACTTGGAAATTTAGATAATAGCAAATAGTTTTATATATTGTTTTAACTTTATTTAAATACAAATTTAATGTTTATGTAAGGTCGTGAAAATATGAAACTCCCGTACTAATTATGCCGCGAATTAGCGTACAAAATTGTGATTGTTACTAATCTATTAAAATTAAATTCTACTTAACACGTACCCGTAAAAACAGATTTTCATACCTCATGTATATCCGCATTTATGGATTAAAAATACCCTAGATAACATGCTAATTTATTGTCGTTTTAAATAAATAAATTTTCTAAATACGTAAAATCCGAAACTCTCCGTCACTTATAGTTTAATTAATTTATTTTGTCAAAACCAGTAATACATTTTGATAAAGTACAACAGTTCATTCTTTATAGCTAATGAAATACAAACACAATTGTTGTACTTCAAATCCTTACATTATATTAAATTTTATAAATACTTAAAATCAGAAATTAGTAACTTAAAATAAATACATAAAATTCAACATGAATCATGTTTATATACAGTCATGAAGAAAGATACCCCCGTATTACTTTTGCCGCAAATTAACGTACAAATATGTGACTGTTACTAATTAATTTGTAATAAATCATACTTATGATAACATATTTATATATTGCTTAGTCAAAATATAGAAATTTTAACAAACTTTAAAATTTACAATACTAACGCTATCAATACTAATACTGTCATATTAGGATTCTTCGATACATTTTACTTTTAAATATTTTAAATATTAAATGAAAAGTCACTCGGTTAAGTAATTTTGGACTCATGCAGGTTTCACATGTTTACCTCATAATGTTAAACGAGCAGGGAACACCGATCTATGCTCCAGTGTTGCCAGTGGGATACTTTTTAAAAATTCAGATTACTTGATTGGCACCACTTTTTTGAAATGGTATAACAATTCACATTATTTTTGCCTTATTTAATGTTATTGTATAAGATGAATTTTCGGTCTAAAAAAACTGGTGGCAATCAGAAAAACTGAATAAAAAAAAAATAGCCCTCTGGCAACACTACTATGTTCTGTCAAAATTAGCTTTGATTTCAAATATCAAGACCCATGACCAAAATAACCCGCTAATCAAATTTTCTCGAACATGTGACCAAGCCCAATTGTACTCCCGTGCAACCATATTATTTTCGAAAATTAATTTCAAAATAATATTTTCAAAGTATATATTTTGTTAAAATTTGCATGTTTGACATTATGTTAACGCGTTACATGATGATGCACATCTAACACATTAAAGTGAAATTTACATTAAAAAGAAGTTTCGTAAACATTAGTTATTGTACGAGATGCAATATACCCAACTGGGCGAAAAAGTCCGGGCCAAGATTCGAACCCGGTATCCATCGGCTGAAGCTGCAATGCTCTACCAAACTGAGCAATCCCGGGAGAATATGGCTGAACTAATTCACCCAGTTAAAATTAGTGATCATAGCAACTGATCTTATATCTGAATCCAGAATAAATCACAAACAATGGGACCTCCAGTAAACGCTGGAAAACTGATTACACACTAGATTAGTTATTGCTCACATTGTATTTAGAAATGATTTAAGCTCTTTTATAAAGTATTGATTCTCCGGTAGTAATGTCTTGAAATTCCAACTCCTAATAATTTGATTTACACGTCTATATCCTACACTGTAAAAAATGACCGATGTTTCTTATTTTATGAAAATATGCTATAACCACGAACGAAAATATAATATAATCTTCTGAGTTATCCGACATTTCAAATAGCATGTTACATTTTCTTTTGAATCCCCAAAAACGAATACACCTTCAAAATTTAAAGAATAATTTATAAAAACAAATTATTTTTAGCTGCCCGTATTTTTCAGAAACGTTTCCGAAGGGTTTTTATAGCGTATTAATTAGTGTCCTCAGGCTGGAATACCTGTTTTTCGAATGTTATCCATTCTCAAGTACACGTTTTCAGCCGCATAAGTTAATTTATACATGAAAGAGTTAATCTTAATTTTAATGTTATTGTTAACGCTGTTAATTTTGCATGTTTGTCTGTTAAACATTTTTTTAGCATGAAAATGTTTACTTCAGAATTGATAGCATTCGAAAAACAGGTATTCCAGGCTAAGGACACTAATTTATACACTATAAAAACCCTCCGGAAACGTTTCTGAAAAATTCGGGCAGCTAAAAATAATTTGTTTTTATAAATTATTATTTAAATTTTGAAGATGTATTCGTTTCTGGGGATTCAAAAGACAATGTAACATGCTACTTGAAATTTCGGATAACTCAGAAGATTATATTATATTTTCGTTCGTGGATATAGCATATTTTCATAAAATAAGAAACATCGGTCATTTTTTACAGTGTAACATATACTCCTCAAAGACTATTTTTATATTGAATGTAATGTATGCGTTTATGGATTAAAAAGTCTTACTTAACTTGGTAGTTAAATCAGTTAATCCAAATTAGTAACTACTTAAAATGTCATTTAAGTTATGCCAAATTAATAAATTACGTTTCAATTTTTATTAGTAAAGCGATAAAACATCATTATAAATTCTATAAGTAAATTGTTTATCACATACGAAATGCGAGGGCCGTAACAATCTTTATTTTATCTAGAAAAGACATATCTTACTTGAAAATGCCTTAAATTAGCTTGTACTATCTATATCGCTGTTTATACTTATACACAGAAATCCGTAAACTGTATTTTTTAAAGATTTCTAAGTTTCCCACCACTTCATGCGAAACAATAACTGAGAGCAAGAATGAAAATAGTGCTATGCACATCTAATGTTGCATGAAAAGACAAAATTAAATCATGCAATACGTATAATTTCTTACGTGGGAATAACATTAATTTTTTTAAAAGATTTTCAATGGAAGTAAATAATATTAGAAACTTGTATAGATTTATGAAATACAAGATAATCGTGTTCATGTACGGGAAGTGATATATACAGTTACTCAAAGTATTATTGGATTATTTATAATTCCTTAGAGTTAGGATTTTAGACGTAAACAGGTTCAGAAAAAGTATAATAAACACATCCATTCTTTACACTCGGGAAGATAAAACATCCTGATAAACTCTAACAGTACATTTACTGTAACTAACAAAATGTTGAGGCGAAAGTCGTAAAATCCCTTACCTTGCATTAACAAGACTGATATCTTACCTCAAAATTCTTCAGAGTGAAATATTACGTCTCTATCGGCTCGTTTATTCTTATACACGGAAAGTCGTATTTCTTTATAGATTTCTTAGATTGTCAATAAATTTATAGGAACAAGTAACTGCGCGTAAGAAGGAAGATAACTCTACTTACGGTTAATGTTTCATGAAAAGGCAAAATCAAATCATGCGACATGTGCAGTTTGTAAAATGGAAATAATGAGACTTTTCACTACAGCTTTTCAATAAAAATAAAATCTGGGCATAATGTACTATTAAAAGCTTGTAACAATTTAGGAAAGACAAGATGAATCATGCTTATGTGCGGAAAATGATATATAAATATACTCAAAGCACAATTTTATTAATCATAATTCAATAGAGTCGGGATTTCAGGAGTAAACAGGTTAAGGAAAAGTATAATAAGACTATCTATTTGTCATACTAGAAAGGATAAAAACTCCAGTTAAATTCTAACAGTATAATTATTACAAATAATAAGAAAAAGGTTGAGGCAAAACTCGTGAATAACTCTACCCTGCATTGGAAACATCTCAAAATGCTTCAGGGTAAATTATTACATCTCTTTTGGCTCGTTTAATTATATACAGGGAAAGCCGTATTTCATTAAAGATTTCTTAGCTTGTCAATAATAATATAGAAAGAAATATTGCCCAAGAAGAAGGAAGATAATTCTACATACGGCTGACAATGCATGAAAAGATAAAATCAAATCATGGGATGTGTGTATTTTGTAACGTGGAATTAGCCTGACTTTCAACTACAGATTTTCATTGAATAGAAAAAACGTTCAAAATGTAGTATTATAACCTTTATCAATTTATAAATATCAGTAATTTAAACAAAAAATATCTGAAATCAATTCACGTATTTAATATTATATTTTTAATGTGTTAGTTTTCATATGGTATATTTTAGATGTTTACCACTACTTACATTTAAAACATACTACTAGAAATCCAAATAGATTTTTAACAAAATATTCTTTTTTTGTATTAATTTAAGTTTAAATGTCTGTAAAAAATTTATTTACTGCATATGCTATTAGTAAACCTAGAAACTTTGAATCTGTGAATTCTGCCTCTAGGTCATTAGGTCTGTTTGTCTGCTGCAAAAATTTATATAACTTTTGAAATATATTTGACACGAATTTATATTGATGGACTAAGAAATCCTTTAAAAATATTTTAGTTAATGCCCGTGTAAAACGCGAAAATTATCTAAATATTGAAATTTTATTGTTTGTAGCGATGCACTTTTAATTTAGTTCCATTTCCAAAATTTTAGAGTATTTGTGCACCTAACATCATTAGATAACTGCATTGTTTTGTCTTTATATGATCAATCCAAAATTCAAGTGAAAAGTTGATTAAAATTTATTTTAAAATAGTTTATTTATAAAATAAGAAATACACATCAGGGCGCTACATAACCATGTCATATCTAAGTTTATTTTATTATTTAATATTGAACGATCCCACTTTATCAAAACGTTACTGGAAACTCCAATATTTGTAAAAAATTGCTTGCTTTAAATAAATTTTCAAATATTCTGGTGATGATCCTATCCATATATATTGTGAATTTATCTATATAGGTGATGATTCTATTGGCATTCATTAGCAGTGAAACGAGTTTAACAAACATATATTTAAAAATTACGACTTAAATACATTCAATTATGGTTAAAATTTATAGGATAGTAAAAAGTTTTGAATTAAAGCAGGTGTTCATTCGTTAACGTCTGTAAATTTACTATTGATTGTCCATATTACCAATTTACATTCAGACATTATCTAAATAATATTATTTTCATTAAATTATCATTAAAAATTTTCATTAAAAACATCCCTCATTAAAAACGTCCCTCATTAAAAACGTCCCGTCAGTTACAACTGATGATGCTCTGGCCAGAGTGAAATCGCTTTTGTGCAATGGTGAAGGTTTTTATTTGAAACTTTTTTACAGTTTTGATAATGAGGGACGTTTTTAATGAAACTTTTTAAAAATGTTTTTATATAATGTCTGAATGTAAATTGGTAATATGGAGAATAAATAGTTTTGAATTCTATTCCAGAGAGAAATAGGGAATTATGAATATATGAAAAGCCACAAAAATGCAAACAAATGGCTTCTTTTGTATGTGAATCACCACCCGTGCTACAAAGAAAAATATTTGTTTTCAAAATTTTCGTACATAACCATTGTTTGTGAAACATTTACTTCATGTATGGTACAAAATTAAATGCAAAAATAACATTTATATTTATATTTTCTGGAATAATGCCATCGCTTTTGATATCGTAAATAAAATTAAATATTTGCAGATTTAGATAATAAATCTTGAAAGATTGTTTAGAATAAAAGAAAATTCTCAGTTTATCTTTTATCAATAAATAAATATATTTTTTCAAGAATCACTTTCAATTAAGTAGCATTTTATATAATCTAGCTTTTAGAATATTTTCTAACTCAAAATCTATTTCTCGTAAAATGTTAATGCTATTAAAACTAGTCGTTGGGGGCCACCGTAATACTTACCCATCATGGATATGCATAAAGTAAAATATTAAAATAAAAATGTGTAAACTACTTATAAAATGCATTGCAATTCAAATAAAATCGTGGCTTGATGACGTCACAAACTTTAAAGGCTCGATTACTGAATTGCTTGAAAGAGGTTTTTCCTTATAACTCCAAAAATAATAATCCTATTAACTAGCGGTTTATTGCATCTGATTAAGCGTCAAATTTCCAATTAAAATATATCTTTGAAGTGAAATTTGGATGAAATACAGGGTCATGAAAAATCGAAGAGTGTAGAAAATAGGATTCCAAATATCTCGGCAACTAATTATCCGATCGACTTCATGCTTTATTCAAAATTTATGTTTTTTTTATTGTCTTTTATATTCATTTCTTAAAATAAACAATTTCGAAAATTTTTATATACCTTTCATCAGAACGAATATTTCAAGAGTCCGAAAAAAATTGTTCCGGTTAATCGAGGTTATTGAAATGAAATAGGCTTCTTCCCATTATTACATACTAAGTACATACCAAATTACAAGTCTCTATCTCAATTTATTCGGGAGATAGAGCGTTTACAGACACACACACACACAGACACACAGACGGACGGCAAAATTTTTTTTCTAAAAATATGTTTTTCGGAATCTCCAGTGTCTGAAACGTGTAAATCCGTCAAAAAAATTTTTTCGATTTTCAAAACGATTACAAGACTTACCCTATACTACGTATGATGGGTAAGTAATAATACTTGTATTGATACTTAAGAACTGGATTTTATTGTATAAATTATTTTAAAGAGCATAGAAGTTAGATACTTAAATAAATATAAATTTAATATGGTTTTAAGAAATATTTTTAGATTTTTTTTCATATTATTATTATTATTATCATAATTACGAAAAATTAGCAGACGTAATTAGCTAGTATTTTAAACATTGCTTCTGATTTAAAAACACTTCAATGTCATTTTACAGGGATGATGGACGTTGAAATAAATATTTTCGGTTTTTTGTTTATAGTTTGTGTTTTGTTTGTTTTTTTAAGAGATAACAAGTACAACTGACACGAGAAAAGCATTTCCTACGTACATAAAGCATATTTTGAAATGAATAATAATAATATTTTGAATAAATTCACGTAAAAAGCTTTCATTAAAGAACGAAATCCTGCATAAGATATTCATTTTGAAAAATGATAAATGATTTTTCTAAGTGATGTACAACCAACCTTTAATAGAGACTCAGCGTCTAACAATGTACAATTCTGTGCATTGGTTTTCATATACAAAAATTACTACTGAAAATATAGAAGGATTTTGCATATTTTTTACATGTTTTGTTTCAAGTGTCTTATTTATATTGCATTTTAATACTATAACCTTGGTGACTTATCTTTGTTTTACAAATGAATGCTTATTTATTTAAACTCTAGCTGATATGTCCGGCGTTGAACGTGCTCATGATAATAAACTTAAACAAACCTCCAGTTTGTATGATTTTAAATCTTTAACATGACTTTGTATAAATTTATAATTTTAAAAGAAAAAGTTGTGAAAAAAATATTGATATTTAGTAGTAAAAGCGCTCGTAAGAAGATATTTTCTTGTTTTTTTTTTTTTTTTTTTTTTTTTTTTTTTTTTTTTTCATAGGGTAGTTTCATAGTTTAATATACAGTATGCCCAATAAAGTCCCTTGCCACCCTCTTAACTTCGGAACGGCTGCTGCTATATTCATAAAAGTGGTGTCTAGGTATAGTAAAGTAGCCATGCGCTACACAATGAAACCGCCTACAGCGCCACCTGGTGGAATGCTGCGGAGTTAGCATTCCTATCTCGAAAACGGAAAGATATAGAGAAAAAAAGTGATTTACAAAGTTGTAGAGTATCATCGATTTAGTGCGAAAAGACACCTTGTGGACACTAATGCGAAGAATAGAACGGTTAAAAGGTGCATTTGTTTTTTTGTGATTTCCTACACTGTGACATGACAAAACGATCTTAGAAAGAAAGAAACAGCCAGTTATGAAACAGCAGGTCTGTGCGACCCCTCCACAAGCATTGCAGGACAGTAAACGGCGCTATTACGGACGCTTGTGCCAACGTGTCACCATGAATGCTCCAACGTGTGCAACGTGAAATTGAAACAAACATCCAAATATGCATTGCAGCTGACGGTAAGGAGTTTGAAAATCTAAAATAAAGTTATATTATTATAACTAGTTGCTTTTTTTCTTTCTAAGATCATTTTGTCACGTCACAGTGTAGGAAATCACGAAAAGACAAATGCGTGTTTTAACCATTCTATTAATGTCCACATTAATAGCATTAATAGCATTGTCGCATTAATGTCCACAATGTGTGTCTTTTCGTACTAAATCGATGATACACTACAACTTTGTAAATAACTTTTTTTTCTCTATCTCTTTCCGTTTTCGAGATAGGAATGCTAACTCCGCAACATTCCACCAGGTGGCTCCGTAGGCGGTTTCATTGAGTAGCGCATGGCTATTTTACTATACCTAGACACTGCTTTTATGATTACAGCAGCAGCCGTTCTGAATTTAAGAGGGTGACAACGGACTTTAGCAGGCATAACGTATATATATACACACACACACACACACACACACACACACACACACACATATATATATATATATATATATATATATATAGTTCTTGTTGTCCAAACCCTTTGAAATCTTTATCGTTTACAAGTATAACGGTTTTACATCCCGTGTAAAAATTTCGGGAAATAATATTATTATCGAATTATAAAAGCAATATGTTTTTTTTTTGCTTTCTGTTTATTTATTTTTTGGCTTGTTTGTTTATTTTCGCATAAGGGTCCTTTAACATAACAAAACAAATGTTCCCATATTGCAAACTGTCATAAATTTTAATCTATTATAAATATATCTGCTTCCAAACTAATAAAATTTCGTGAAAAAATACGCATATTTAGTAGTGAAAACATCAGCCGAAGCCGAACAAAACCGCGCCGAAAAAGCCCGCGTTTTGCTGTTTTCATTGAAAATTTCTCAGATTGATTTTTTAAGTACTTCTCCTCATCCGAACGCTTCAAATTTTTTGTAAGTGATGTAAATCTGGTTTTCCGAGATTAGGACTACTATAATGTAGTCTGACTCATCAAACATTGTGTTTGTCACTTATCTATTGTTGCCCACGCGGCTAGAAGTGTCGTAGCCAATCCTTCTTCTCCTACCGTCATTTAAACGGCTGGGTGGGTCAGCCCGAAATGTAGGAGCCTTAGTCGAGGTGCTGTAAAAAGATTGTGTTGAAATACGAACATTTAATTGCTTTTAGTATAGAAACAATATCGTCTCCGAAAGACCGAAAGAAAGAGATTTTTTGAACGGCCCTTATACTGACACATCAAGGGGCTATAATCTATGACTCGTGTGAAGTGGAAATAATAACAAATGCATTCCGTTGCCCGTGCAATAATCCAAAACAATAATACTTCGATGGGAAACATGGTTATCAAGCAACACTAAGACTCTGGACTCTTTCGAGCACCTTACATTTTTAAGAAAATATTTCATGAAAAGTAGAATGTCAGGAACTGTAATCCATCCACTTGCGTTTTATGTTACGTAACAGCCTATGGAGCCGTCACGAATAAAATGAGCTTAAAAAATTACGGGAAAATGCAAATATTGGTGGGACTGAATTTCCCAGAGCACTGATACCATTAACCGTAGTTACGTTTGTTCCCCTTTCTGCGCAGGGCATTCCTCCAACTTTTTTTAAATCCTTTTCTGCAATTATTATTACAGGTTTCTACACTGTTCCTACTCCTGTCTCATCGATATTCCATATGTCATTTGAATTAAACTTATTAGCTTCTAATACAGACGCTAAGATATTGAAAAAATAGCTGTACATTGTGTTTAATAAAACTTGTATTTCTGTTCAAACGTGTTGCTTCATAAACTCGAAAGGAAATTGTAGGATGACATTGCATAAAATTAGTCAGCCATTCAGAACTTACAGTTTTTTTGTTAACCAATTTAGAGGAATTTTTATGTCATTTCTAATGGAAAACTCATACGCTAAATTTTGCAGTTCTGCAGGATTAATTCCATAAAATATATTCGCTGATTGCTTGGTGTATTCGCACAACTCCATCTCTGGTGTAGGTGTGAATATCATACGCGGTATATACTTCCATATTAATACTCTTCTTTTTATTCATATATATAAGAAGGGACATTTAGTTTGCATTTAACAGTTCTTGGTCTTTCCTTAAATTGCAACTTCCGGAATTTACATGTATTGCAGCCCTCACATTATCTACTAAAGTAAATTTAGCTCTTTTAGTACACCTCATGTAATTTCGCACAATTTTTACTGAAACATAAAAACCTTCATTAAAAATTGTGCCGGAGCAAGTAGTAACACCGCCACAACGTTCCTCCTAGACTTCGTCACAACTAACCCCACGTTACGCAATTTTGAACTTTATTCATTAGTTTTCTAAATGTTGTCATGATTAACAAATGTAATCGGGAAAACTGTCCCAGAATGACATATTTAGGTAAAATGATATACCTTATGTTTCTTAATAATGTCTCTAAAGGCTAGCAGTTAACGAGACGCAGTTATGTTGTGGAATCGATCGGCAACGATAAGCATTTAATGGCGAAGGTTTCAACTTTATATTTTTTCATTATTTAAAAAGAAACTGTTTACACCTTCGTCAGAAATTTCTTGGAACTATTTTTTAGTGCTAATTCAGAGCTGTTTTATTTCTGTGATTACGTATCTGAAGTTTAAGGTGAGAACTTATTTCCTTTCAGATTATTTTCTGTATATCCAAAAATTTATAAATGCATGTGCTCTCGATTACTGCCTCTGTATAAGAAATATGGCGATTGTAGGTAAACTGACATGCCACCTATTGGGATAAAATGACACAGTATGTCATTTTATCCCAATAAAAAATACGGTGTCCTTTTACCAGACATCGTTCCCGATCATGTTTACTGTGTGTCAGTTGTGACAGAAAGTGCACTGGAAAATAAAGAAAGCAACGATAGCAACAGAATTTCTACAGATAACAGCTTATGTTATCCGTCAATTTTCACAGTTTCAATTTCACTTCTTCCAATTCCAGAGCGGACAACATCTGTTTCTGATACTTCAAAGAGGAGTGTCTCTTTTCAATCGGCAACATCTTTAAGTCTATCATCTTCATTTATGAAACCACTTGATGTCTTTTCACGTAATCTTTTCACGCACTTCATATTATACCATCCTCTAAAAAGAGAAGCATGGAGGTGAAAAAGTTTTGACTAGCAGTCCTAATATAGACGAAGCGAAGGCTAAAGCTGCTGAGAAACATAATTCACAGTCAAGACATGCAACCCTACTGACTAAGATGAAAATTCGCTTTGTTACATCCAATGACAACGACAAAGACATGGATTTCTCTGCCAATGAGGATGAAGCCTGTGTTTATTGCAATGATTTATTCAGTCACTCAAAATCGAAAAATAAGTGGATAAAAATGTTTAAGTGTCCAAAATGGGCACGTAGTGAATGTTCCAGTGTTTCTTGGTGTGCAAAAAATATTTGTGATGTATGCAAGTAAAATCAAAAGTAACGTATGGGTGTTTCGTTTTAGGACAGCACTGTCGATAAAATGACATAGTACGGCATTTTATATAAATCGTTATTATGACATTGTGACTCTATTTGTTATTTTTTAAAAGGCACTATTCAGTTTTGTATACTTCGCAAAGTTAATTTGTAAAAAATAAGGGTCATGAGAAAAACTTTATAAAAATAAAAGCAATCTTTCCTTAGGGCATGTCATTTTAGAACAATTTACTCTATATAGAATACCAGCTCAAAATATAAGTATTAAAATAATGATAAGGAAGTTTACACATCGCAGTATTACTAGTGGTAATGACGATTCCAACGTAGGTCACAAAATTTACTTTTGCAATAGAAAATACGATAAATATTTTTATCTAAAAAAACGCAACGCTATACTTCTAAACATACACAGCACACTGAGACAATCAACCTGTTCACTCACATGATGCGACAGATGCTGCAATCTATCAGCTCATTCAGAAAGTTCGATGGCACAACTTGCCCCTGGCACCGCCAACCCTTGTCTGCGCTATATGAATAAGCTTATTTTTTTACAATCAATATGTTACTTGACTACGATTTCAATCACGAAAAACATCTGTTACTCATCTTAGATACAATGTTAAATTAAAATTCTTATAATATGTCTCATTATAGATGTTGCAAAGTTAAAAAAATCTTAAAAACTAAATTTAAAAAGTATAATTAAACAACAAAAGAAAATTACTTTTATTTTTAAATTGGCAAAAATAAGGTTCATCAAATTCAAATTTTAAAATAATAAAATCGGAACTATTTGACTGACGTTGACAGGAAAATAGGCAAAACATTGTTTCTCTGCTTCACTATTTCTTCGAGCCCCCATCCCCCTCCTCACCATCAGATATAGTACCACTCAACTATTCGGGCATTTGAAGCAATCGGCAAGAATTCGGCAATCGGTATTTACCGAACATTTCATCCATTATTATTTTTTTTTATTCCAGGGATATATATTTTTTCATTAGAAAACTTATTTTATATTATATTTCTAACTTTTTTACTATTTACACTATGTAACTAGTAATAATACAGCTACGCTTGTTAATATTCAAATTTTTAATTGCTTAATAGGCGTATAGCTCACAGAGTGAAAAAGTACCCAAGCCGGGACTCGAACCCGGGTCATCAGTATAGCGCACAGATGTTCTACCAACTGAACCACTTGGGAAAGATACTCAGCCTGGAACTTTCTCACTATAACATGTTGGCAAGGCTACAAACGCAGCACTAGGTGGCTACGCTTGTTATTATTTGTTTACTGGCGACTAGAATATTTTGCTGGCTACCAGAGTTTATCAAATCTCTAAAGCGTTGTTTATAGATATTTGTATATTACATACTTTCAAACGAAATTCATGAAAATCACTTTGCTATTCTAACATGTCTTAACGTTACATGCAAACATACACATGCATGAGCACACACATACAATAATCATATATATATATATATATATGCACGCATGTGTGTAGAATTTAATTGTGTTTGATAGCGTTCATTAATCTATTCTACTTACATTAACTATACTTTTATGTTATTTTCCGGTGATTTTTCAAGTCGATGCGTTTCACATGAAATAAATGGTTCAATGTTTATAACAACGTTTCTGAAAATTAAGCTTCATGAATGCAAAACCAATAAGACGTTACGAGAAAAGTTTAATGTTTCCCCTTCCTTTTCCGCATTTTCATAAACAAGCCTCATTGAATCTTTTAGTTAATGCTTCGACCCATAATCAAAATAAGACACATTCGGTAAAATATTTTCCTTCTACGTCTTCTCTTAATGTTCCAACAGTCAGTTTGTAACACGTAAAGACGTATTTCGAAGCGAAAATGTAATGGAATGATTTCAGTAGAATGAATTCGCCGTGAGTTTGGATGACTGCTAATCTGCATCTATTTAAGTACATAGGATTCGCACGTGTAGGGAATATCTTTGGTAAATGCGGTGTGGGATTATTTGTGTGTCTAAAACATTCTCTGTAATGAGATTTTAAAAACAGATGCGGGCATTTTGGAAAAATGACTTTGGGGCAATTAAATTTAAATCTACTATTAAAATTTACGTTGTAGTAAAATTTACGTCTTCAGGGGATTGAAATTTAATGCGCACAAAATAGTCCTTCACTGAAACATAAAGTTTTGATCAGTTGCAATTTTGTGTATAATGAATTTATTTTTTTCATACTTTCTTTTAAACATTTCTGTATGTACGTGGAAGTCAAATCGTGTGAAATTATTTTTCACCCTCTTCCTGTTGAAGTAGAGCTTTGAAATTTCGAATATATATATATTCCGGAAGGCAATACATGATTTGGATATTATGTCTTTTAAAAATGTGATCTCTAAGAAAGGGCAGGGGGTCAATGTCGTCCCAAAACTGAAAAAATAGCTCCATTATAAAGACAAATCATAGAAATTAAAAAATTAAAAAGAACGCAAAATATCTTAATATTCATTTTGAATTTTTCTTTTCACTATAAAAAGTAATAAATAATTTTGTATCCTTATTTTTTAGAATCAAAGAAAAGACGAAAACAATTTTTGAACTTTTAAAATGTCTGTAACTTTTCAAAAATACAATTTACAAAATCAATTTCCTTTTTATTATTTCCTTAAACAAATTAAGATGTAATATTTTTAAATGGAGTTGGAATTTTGGAGAAATTATTTTAATAATAATGTAAGAAAATATACTAGAGAAATTTACTACTAAAATTTACATTTTGTACATATTTTGTGCCAATGGCGACCTGTTGACCACATTTGCCAAACCCTGTTTATAATTATCCCCCAAGTACAAGATTTGTTTAAGCATTTGACGCGAACCATGCCGGCTATGGTAGCTGTCACTGCTGGAAATTTGATGATTATCAAATTTCCCGCAGTTTGATAGAGCAAATAGAATTGCTCTGTCAAACAATTTATGAAGAGTAGCCTCACAAAGAAACAATTGAAGTGGACACATAAGAGCTTCGCTCGTTCAACTCAATAACGATTGTAATCCATTCTTTGCTGTAAATAGCTGAAGCAAAATTATGTTTAAATTTTATTGTAGTTTAGCAGTAAACGTCTGATAAACATGTATTCGCGAAAACAATAACAAAATGAATTTTTAATATAGAACAATTATTATGTATTATACTCATTAATGTGATGAACACTATTCAATATTAAAACATACAAAGCTTCTGTTATAAAACAAATTATTTTATGGGACGTAATATAAGGTCCAAAATTTGTTTAAATAACGTAAAGTTTTTTTTTACTTATTTTGTTATATATCTACTAAATATTTCATATTATAGAAATGACACATTTCACTAAAGCGGATTAGATAGCCATGTTTTGTATCCTAATTTTTTTCTTCTGAATGCTTCACTTTATAATCTAAGGTAATTTTCGAGCATAAAGTTTCGTACGAGATATATTTTGATGTTTTACATAACTTAAAATTATCATAATATTATAAAAAATATATATATTTCTTTATATAAATATATAAGAATATTATAATAATATTCTATATTAAATACAGTTTATGACAGCTATTTCTTATAACGAAAATACAAAATAATCCTAAGTTTCAATAAATAAAATATCAAAACTTACATTCATTCATATCTAAGTCATATTATTGATCGTCAAGCAAATATTAAATATATTTAATTCTCTATTCATCGCTAATTTACAATCATTTTCTGTGTAATGAATGTTTTTAGAAAAATTGAAAAAAAAATTATTCATTTAGCGGAAACAATGTCTCATGCATCATTTACTCCTAAATTGAATTCATTTAATTGAATTGAAGAAACTTTGAGAATTTAGTTTCAATGAAACGTATTGTTAGAGAATGAAAGAAAATGGATTTGAGAATTCATTTAAATGTAAAGAATATCTGAATAAAAAAAGGAAGGTAAACAATTATGATTGCAAATATATCATTATCGTGGATTTTTAAAGAACGTTTTATTAAACGTTTTAAATACATTTAGAAATGCAATTTTTCAGTCTTTATGTAATATAATATAGTTAAAATAAAAATTTGAGAAATGATTGAAAAATTTTGCGAAAGAATTCAATGATAATTGATTATGTTGAAAAAAGACGAGATGAAAAACTGACAGAAGGAAGAAAAGAATATATGTAATATAAAAAGTGATGCCAAATACTTAATTACGTTATTTTGGAGAAATGCATTTAAAAAAGTCTAGGGATGTGGTCTGTACGATTTATACAAAAGGCATTTACGTACGTTTTAAACATACATGCAATACATAATAATTTGACGATAAATATTAACTAGTATGTTGTAGCCATCATAAAACGTTCTTCCATATAAATCAAGACAACTAAAGGATTTAAAAAGTACCAGAAATTGCAGCGATTTAACAAATATTTTTTATTTTCTGCAACAAAAATTGAATGACAATGTATTCCAATATTCAGGATGCTAATCGTGAAGTTTAGTTGAATTCTGTGCATTTAAACTGATGATATAAGTATAGCAGATTTCGAACACAGAGCCAAATTTCGCCATTCCCTCTTAGATGATTTCAACCAAAATTGAATAACAATGTATTCTAATATTCAGGATGCTAATCGTGAAGTTCCGTTGAATTCTGAACATTTAAACTGATGATATAAGCATCGCAGATTTCGAACACATAGTCAATTTTCGCCTTCCTCTCTTGGATGATTTTAACCAAAATTGTATAACAATGTATTCCAATATTCAGGATGCTAATCGTGAAGTTCCGTCGAATTCTGTGCATTTAAACTGTTGATATAAGTGTCGTATATTTCGAACACATCGTCAAATTTCGCCATCCCCTCTGAGATGATTTCAACCAAAATTGAATGACAATGTATTCCAATATTCAGGATGCTAATCGTGAAATTCCGTTGAATTCTGTGCATTTAAACTGATGATATATGCATAGCATATTTCGAACACATCGCCAAATTTCGCCATCCCCTCTTAGATAATTTCAACAAACATTGAATGACAATGTATTCAATATTCAGGATGCTAATCGTGAAGTTCCGTTGAATTCCGTACATTTAAACTGATGATATAAGTATCGCATATTTCGAACACATCGTCACATTTCGCAAAACCCTCTTAGATGATTTCAACCAAAATTGAATGACAATTTATTCCTATCATTAGGACTCTAAATTTGTTGTTCCGTTGAATTCTGCGCACATAAACTGGAGATATAAAATTAATCAAACAGATCATCGATTTGCGGAGCCCCGTCTTCGGAGATTTTACCCAAACACTAATCAGCGCCAGTTCACATAAGGGTGGTACTTCATATAAAAATTGATCTTATTCTATGCTCTAATTTGTGAGTTAGATCCCCCACAAAATTTATGTCACTTACAGATAGACAGACAGAGACACAGGCTCATCAACTGACATTTTCTATAAACAGTCAAATCACATGAATACAGTCAAATCATCAATGTTCTAAACATCCTAAAACGTATGAATCAGTTAAAAATTTTCGAGAATCCAATACTCTCTTCTAGAAGACATTCAAAATAGTTTTATTGAAGAATAAAATATTGAATATTTTAACTTTACTTTTAAGTATTAGATAAAATAGTGACAAATAGAAACATTGTCGTCAAATTATTTTATTTTAATTGGTTATTTTATTGATTCGTTGTTATGTTACATAATATTTATATTTGTTGAACAAATTGTATTGAAGCAATAGAGCTTTTTAAATAAATACGTTGTTTTACTTAAGAGTAATTTTTGACTTCGAGACCTTGCTACTATAATTAAATGGATCACTACATAATTTTAGTTTTTAATAAAGCTTCATTTTCATAAGAAAATCGTATTGTTTTATGCATTTGGGTACTATAACATTAATTTTACACAGCTATGTTGTATTTATACATTTTCTGGTTAATTTAAATGCGTATAAAGACTGTTCTTTGTGTGACGAATGCAAATGGAACTATCGATTCTACACAAAAATAATCATTTTCTTTAATATAAATACACTAATAAACAGGAAACGTCCTAAATATTGGAATATTGAATAAAATACATTTCAACGAAAATATTCATTTTTTTTTTTGCAGAAAAAAATAAAACCTTTATTTTTTCTCAACTTTTTTAGTGAACTATTTAACATACATATCATGTCTTTAAAAGCATTAAATGTGTATCCAATTTATTTTTCAATTAACCAATTAAATTACTGCGATACATGTATTTGAAATTTCTCATGCAAATATCTTGAAATAGTAGCAAATCGATACAAATATAAACATCTTATGAATGCTTATCGGTCTTATGCTTGATAAACTGTAATAAAATCTAACTTAGAAATGGACCTTATTTCTTATTGTAATTAAATTAATGTTTAAGATTATTTTCAATATAGATTATGTTCTTAATGCTAATTAGACATTTAGACAATTAGATATAATACTTTGATTCTAAATAGTTTAGCCATTATTGTTTTTAAACAAAGCTCATAAAATATATTTTATAGTTTTTTAAAATATTTTAATTATAACATAATTATAAATGTATTCATTAATTTAAAAAAATCTTAACCTTAAAATATCCATGCTACTGCACATATGTCTCTAAAATATGAGCATTTTTGCATTTCTAGATATGAGGAGTTTGATGGAATTTCAATGCATACTGTCAAGCAAGAGGTAACGTGTCTGATTAATTTTTTATTACATACAAAAAAAAAACATTTAAGGGATAATAACAAAACTTTGCGAATATAGCTTACAAACAAACTCTAATCTTCGTATAAATGAATAAACGGATGTAGAGATGTGGAAGAACTAGATAATCACCGAAATCTCAAACGCATCATAAAGACATTCATGTCATTTTGGGTCATACATGCGTTATTGTTATGAATACAAGAATATTTTCGACACTATGTTAAAATACAAACAAATAATTTTCAGTATTAATGCGCCAAAAAAATGAAAAAAATGACATTAAATGTGCTTTTCTGTGATCATGAAATATATTTTAATCTATTATCCAATGATCATATTAAAGAAAGCATGACTACTATCAAACATTTAAATGTAAAATAATTCTATAAGAATAATTTTATCCAATTTCTCTAAAAATGTACATATTGATGTTAATTCTGATAAATTGTATTTTATTAAGTAAAATAAGAAGCAAAAGCGATGATTTATATTGAACTTATAAGAGCCATACATAACATTTAGGAATTTAAATTTTTCTAATAACAAATAATATAATTTGAAAAAATTCTATGATTAATGAAAATATCACTTAATTAAAAAGATGGCACGAAATAAAATATGTCAAACACACATAGACATTTTATGCGCATTGTGAAGTTATATCAAATAGTTTTAAACATATTTTTTTATATTCAGATGCCACTGGCGACTATTTGTTTTGTCAATCCCTCTTTAAAACGATAATCTACTAACATTTCAGGTAGATTATTTTTGTTTAAAAATAGTGGTAACAACAAATATAAAAAAAAATAGTCGACAGTGGTTGCCTGTATTAATTTTTTTTAATGTTTAAATTAATTTTTTAATTGCAGTTTCTATTGTTCTAGCTCTTAATAAAAACATAATGACTTATACTTTATGCCTCTCCCCCCTTTCACCAAATTAGAATATTTTCACTGGTTAACATGGTTTTTAACGAATTTTGATGTTTAAAAATACATTTTAATAAAATTACTCAATAACATAACTATAGAAATATGTAAAATTGTCGTTCTTACGTCGCTTTAAAAATATATTGGATGGAAGTTGTTTAATCTGAAATGCAATTTTTAAAGACGAATATAGGTTTAAAATGCTGTTATACAATTAAAATAAATAAATAATATATCGCCAAAACTAACTATTTTCAATTAATAATCACTGTCCTTTATCATTCCTTTTAATAAATGTATTTGATCGATATAAACATAGTATGTACTTCATATAAAAATAAATTGTCTATTTTGTTTTACATAAATATTTAATCAATGGGTACAAAGTCCGCAAAATAAATCGCGTAGGATGTAATGTCTGTTTTGCGTTTAAAAAGAAATTGAAATATTCCACAATAAGTTAAATGCGTTTCCATTCCATCCTGCTATAAATAAATCGCACACATTATGTGAGATAGTTTCCCTTCTATTTCAAAAAGGTGAACTTATTACGGCATTAGTTTAGTAAGAGCTTTTTTTTTTTTGTTAATGTCTTTAACACTAAGATATAAAATATTACAAGAAAATAAATTTTATCTTACTAAATCCACCAAGAATTAATTCTTTGAGTGGCATAAGAATATTCTATAAACGTTAGAATACGTGAAATTTCGTTTACATATTCAGAAAACTTTCAAGATTGTTCATAAATTTCATAAATCACTTTCATGTAGTAATTCATAAGATTCGCAAAATAAAGTTGTAGTATTTTTATCTCTTTATTCAAGATATTAAATTTATTGTCGCATCTTTGGTAATCATTAATACATCATATAATTTGACAGTCAGAGATCGAATTAATGTTCGTTAATTGAATATGTTTTATTTTATTAGGATGTTGTATTTCATTGTATAACATCTTTTTTTTTATTTAAAACTTGGTTTATTTAAAGGAAATTTGTCAAAAAATATCAAAATTAAAGGTCGTATCTTTGCGTATACAATGGTGACATTTCAGGTGATCGTACAGAATTCATTTTTGCCTGATACACTTAGCACATAATGTTATTTTTTTTTAAAAAAAGGACATTTATGGGGGGCGGTGTTCCCACTTTAAATACTTCCATTTAAAATTCTTTTTTGATAATCTAAAATATACACTCCAACAAAAAATATTGAAAACTTTCGTAAGAACGCGTTTTATAGTATTTTAAAATAATTATCGCTCTATGCTGAACTAAATTTGACGTCAAAATTTGGTCTGAATATTGAATAAAAGTCTTTATACATGGACTAAGCAGCTTTACGTAATCGGATATATAGCAATTCCGTACGCGACATCGTCAAAACATTCAGCAATATTGAGCACGCTGAGTACACTCAATACATTGAGTAACATAAAAAGGCTTTCAAAATTTCAAGTATCAAACAAATACGCTGATATAAACTATAGACACGTATTGACATGTTCCAATAAATTGTTCCACCATCAATTAGAAATAGTTTTAAGGCAGCGATTTTTTCATACTACAATTTTTAACTAGATGATGCCTGCAACCGCGTGAGATATGTATTTCCAGACAAACAAATAAATAAAATGTTCACGTTGATAAATTAAAGTATACAACATTATATAAATCCATATTTTATCGTCATCCCATACTTTTCCATAAACAACATCGCCAGCACATTCAGCAATACTAATCAGACTGAGTAGATTGGAAACATTGAGTAAAATGTAAATGTAATTAAAGGCTTTGGAAAATTCACAAATGAAACAAATACGCTGAAACAAACTATAAGCATGTATTTACATATCGCATTAGATTGTTCCGTCAAAATATGTTAGAAATAGTATAAAGAGAGCTTTTCTTTCATAATACAATTGTTAAATAGCTGATGTCCACAACTGCGCTTACGTGAGATTTGTATTTGAGATGCACACGCAAATGGATGACATTTTCACGCTGATAAATTAAGGTGTATAGAATTACATAAATAAATATTTTATCTTCCTCCCATACTTATACTACATTAATGATATTACTATTGAGTGCCGAAAATTGACAAATATTGTATAATATAACAAGCTTAATTGTGTCGAGTTTCTGAAGATTGTATTCAAATCAACAGTGGTTATTTTCTGAATCATCTTTTGTAATAGTTGTGCCAAAAGTAAATTTTTACAAATCAATACTTTTCGACATCAAAATATCGCCTTGAATTTAAATAAATATTTTACGCATATTGCACTTACTAAAGAGGAGCTGTTATTCATAACTTTACGAATCCAACATCACTTTTTTAGAAAACCAAAAATGTATATTCTTCCTTGCGTATCTTAAACATTAATTTATTTCGAGATGTTTAGGAAACAGACATCTTCTGGGTTAAAAGACAGTTTCAACCACATAAACGTTACGTGACAATCAATTAAAAATATCCTTAACCCTTTCAGTGCGGAAATTTTTTTCGCGTGGTTAATGCCCTGTGCGGAATATTTTGCTAATACTATTTTGCACCCAACTCCTAGATGTCGACATTAGTCGACTCCCGCACTCGGGCCCTTATGTCGACTTATGTCGACTCTCGCACTAAAAGGGTTATATCATTGACGCTCACGTCAAGAAAATATTAGTCATATGAGAAACACATGTAATGAAGTGTTATTTGGAAAAATCTCTTAACTATTACACTTTACCTTTCTGTTTAATGAATAACTCTGCTAAATTCCAACTATTATTTATCTGAAGTATATCACAAATGAGTATGTATTCGAAAACTCTTTTGTAAATCCAACGTTTAACGCAGAATATACAGGTAGGTGCTGAAAATAAATTTCGCAGAATGACCAACAATCAGCGCTTGATGCAATTATATCAACTTAACTCCTTCCACAGTTTTTACAGATTTAAAAGAAGAGAAAATTTCATTTAACCATATATTATAATATAAAACATTTGAAAATAAGGGCGAACTACATTTAATTCAATTCAAAGTGGGTGAAACAGATTCTGAGATTCAAAGACTGAAAAACACACACACACACTCACTAAAAAAAATACAACGTTTTAAAATTCAAATTTATTCACGAAATGTAAATGAACAAAAATACTAATTCTTTTCGTAACTTAACATAAGAAGTATTTATAAATTATGAATAATTAATTTTGGTTTTATTAAATCTGTTTTTTGTTAGCATGTTGAATCATTTCGATATAAAGTACAAAATGTTTAATCCGTTTATCCTGAAAGCGAAAATGCCTGTCACTTCATTAAAAATGTATTTAATTTGTTATTTTTTTTTCATGTGGGTATAACACTATATAAACTCATTGTCTTAAAAGCAAATTTATCTCTGTGAAGAGCACAAAAGTTAATTTCCAAACAAGATTATTAAAATTGTGTGCGAAAAGTATTTAAATTATAAAATATTATGTGTATTTAAAGTGGCCTAACGTGTTGACATATTTCAAGGTGGTAGTCTCATAGAATTAGTTATTATATTTTACAGTAGCTATTAAAGACAAGACCTTTCAATTAAATTCAAAGTTTTTATTAGCTAACTATAGTGTTTCCATTAATATTTATAAGTATTAACAATTAATTTTAACATTTATTAGAATTATATGTTTATTATAACATTTGCTACCGGAAAACAATTAGAAATATTAAATGAACTACTTCAAAATTTAAAGACTTGTAAATTTATTAATGAGATTTAATTAATGTATTAATGATTTAAATAAAATAAAAAATTTAATAAAAAATTCGAAAACATGTCAAAAATGCCGCTTAAAAAATGTTTAAAGTACTTATCGGTATACGGAATAAAATTTTGCAGTCAAACAAATATATATTTACTAACGATTATACATAATATATTGTCTCATTTTTTTAATATTTCCACTTAGAAAATCATTTGTTATTTGTTAATTTAAAAGTAAAAGAATTTGAAACTTTTATACTTATAAAAGAAAAACTTACTTAAAATAATTATATATTCTTTCCCATACGCATTTTACGTATAAAATATTATTACAGATATCGATAATATTCTCAAGTACAATTCGCAATAAATGAAACACAACAAAACTGCGCAGACCTGGAAAAAAACTCCCAAGAGCGACTCAGGAAGTTTCATACCTTTCTAAACAAAGTTTCAAAGTTTTACCTCCATAGCCCAATTTTTCTTTGGACGTTTGGCAAAACTTTATACATATAGAAATTATCATCTTAAAGTACATTTTACAAGAGCGTTTTTCGACTCACCTTTCAGATTTAGAAGTGGGAAAAACGCTAGAAGAAGCGTCCGGATCATAATCCTTAGCGCCTGTGGGATTGGATATCCGGCCGAACACAGAATTCTCTACCTCCTCTTCCCGGACTAGATGATAGTGCCGGACTGTGAGATGTAGAAACACTTCTCAGACGTCGAGGAAAGGCGGCGCCACTGCGTCCGTGAATTGCTGCTTGTATGGATGTGTATGTTTTCTTTTCAGAGTTCGGATTTAATGGAAGAGAGGTGAATCGCCAGGAGTGTTTGTATCGGGTATTGGATCCTAAATGATAATGGACCATGTTAAAAGGGAGAACATTTGGATACATAAAAAGTATTTCAGAAAAAAAATATATTTATTTGATGCAGGGCAGCAAATACAGCAAAAAACAAAAATCACATTTATAGAGTGGATTATTTAATGGTTATTTTGTTTTTAAAAGAATGTTCTTGATCTAAAAAGTAAACTGTAAGAATTCGTTTTTTAATCTGATTATAGTTTAATACAGAAATATGTAATCTAAAAATATTTTCATTCAGTTTTTGCTTATTTATTTCCGGTTTGTTTAATTAAACTGAAAGGAAGAATCTTAATTTCGATTTTTTAATAATTCTATAGTTTCTAAGAATGTTGGTAACTTGAAAAATAAAGAGAGAAAAAAATAAAGTAGCATTTATAAAGCTCTTGCAATGGCTATCTATATTTTTCTTTTCAAAATTCAGATTTAATGGAAGACATTTGAATCAGCAAGATTGTTTGTATCGGGTATTGGATTCTAAATGATAATGGGCCATGCTAAAAGAGAGCAAATTTTGATAAATAAAATTTACTTCAGAGTAAAAATTGTTATTTGATGCTGGACAGTAAATGAAGAATTAAAATATTTCTAGAGTAGATTTTTAAATGGTTATTTTGTGTTTAAGAATGATCTTAATTTAAAAAATAAACTCCAAAAATGAGTTTTTAAATCTGATTACAGTTTATTATAGAAATACCAAATTTATAAGCATTTTCATTGAATTTTTACTTCCGGTTTGTTCATTTGTAATAAAAGACGAGATTTTATTTTGGATTATTTAATAATCATTTTGTATCTAAGAATTTTTCCAACATAAAAGTCAAACATAAAAAAATAAAATCAGGTTAGATTTGTGTTTATTCTGAGACCATATGTAAAACTCCATAAATGGATGTCTATATATATATATTTATTTACAGAATTCGTGTCCAATGGAATAGTAGTGAATCACCAGTATTTGTATCGGATATTGAATCCTAAATGATAATGGACCATGTTAAAAGGGAGAACATTTGGATACATAAAAAGTATTTCAGAAAAAAAAAATATTTATTTGATGCAGGGCTGTAAATGCAGCAAAACAAAAATCACATTTATAGAGTGGATTATTTAATGGTTATTTTGTTTTTAAAAGAATGTTCTTGATCTAAAAAAATAAACTGTAAGAATTCGTTTTTTAATCTGATTATAGTTTAATACAGAAATATGTAATCTAAAAATATTTTAATTCAGTTTTTGTTTATTTGTTTCCGAGTTTTTTTAGTTAAACTGAAAGCAAGGATTTTAATTTGGATTTTTTAATAATTATCTAGTTTCTAAGAATGTTTGTCTCCGGAACAAAAAACAGAAACAAAAAATATAAAAAAAATTTCAATGAATAAATATATTTTTTTATTTTAAAGTTCAGATTTAATGGAAGAGATTTGAACTGCTAAGCGTGTTTGTATCGAGTATTGGATCCTAAATGATAAAGGACCATGTTAAAAGGGAACAAATTTTGATACATAAATATTATTTGAGAAAAAAAAATTGATGCTAGGCAGTAAATATATCTAAAATATTTAACTTTTCTAGAGTGGATTGTTTAATGGTTATTTTGTATTTAAAATTTTTCTTGATTTAAAAAATAAGCTCCAAGAATGAGATTTTAAATCTGATAATAGATTAATACAGAAATGTTTAATTTAAAAGCATTTTCATTCAGTTTTTACTTCCAGTTTCTTTATTTATACTAAAATATATTATTTTAATTTAGATTTTTTAATACTTATTTTGTTTCTAAGAATGTTTGCACAATAAAAGTCAAACAGAAAAAAATAAAATCAGGTGACTTTTGGGTTCATTCTACCAACATTTATAAAGCTCCATAAATGTATGTCTATACTTTTCTTTACATAATTCGGGTTTAATTGAAGAGAGGTGAATCGCCAGGAGTGTTTATATCGGGTATTGGATCCTAAATGATAATGGACCATGTTAAAAGGGAGAACATTTGGATACATAAAAAGTATTTCAGTAAAAAAAAATATTTATTTGATGCTGGGCAGCAAATACAGCAAAAAACAAAAATCACATTTATATAGTGGATTACTTAATGGTTATTTTATTTTTAAAAGAATGTTCAAACTGTAAGAATTCGTTTTTTAATTTGATTATAGTTTAATACAGAAATATGTAATCTAAAAATATTTTCATTCAGTTTTTGTTTATATATTACCGTGTATTTTTAGTTAAACTGAAAGCAAGGATTTAAATTTGGATTTTTAAAATAATTATTAGTTTCTAAGAATGTTCGTAACTTGTAAAATAAACAGAAACTAAAATTGCAAAGCCCTTTCATTGAATATATATATTTTTAATTTTAAAGTTCAGATTTAATGGAAGAAATTTAAACCGCTAAGCTTGTTTGTATACAGTATTGGATCCTAAATGATAATGGACCGTCTTAAAAGGGAGCAAATTTTGATAAATAAATATTATTTAAGAAAAAAATATATTTGATGCTAGGCAGTAAATATAGCTAAAATGTTTAACATTTCTAGAGTGGATTATTTAATGGTTATTCTGATTTTAAAATTTTTCTTGATTTTAAAAATAAACTCCAAGAAAGGGTTTTTTAATCTGATAATATTTTAATACAAAAATATTTAATTTTAAAAGAATTTCATTCAGCTTTTATTTCCGGTTTGTCTCTTTATACTAAAATATATGAATTTAATTTAGATTTTTTAATAATTATTTTGTTTCTACGAATCTTTGCAACATAAAAGTCAAACAAAAAAAATCCGGTTACATTTTAGTTTATTCTAACAACATTTATAACGATCCATAAATGTATGTCTATAATTTTCTTTACATAATTCGGGTTTAATGGAAGAGAGGTGAATCGCATGGAGTATCGGGTATTGGATCCTAAATGATAATAGACTATGTTAAAAAGGGAGAACATTTGGATACATAAAAAGTATTTCAGGAAAAAAAAATACTTATTTGATGCTTGGCAGTAAATACAGCAAAACAAAAATCACATTTATAGAGTGGATTATTTAATGGTTATTTTGTTTCTAAAAAATGTTCTTGATCTGAAAAATAAACTGTAAGAATTCGTTTATTGATCTAATTATTGTTTAATGCAGAAATATGTAATCTAAAAATATTTTCATTCAGTTTTTGTTTATTTGTTTCCGGTTTCTTTAGTTAAACTGAAAGCAAGGATTTTAATTAGGATTTTTTAATAATTATCTAGTTTCTAAGAATGTTTGTCACTGGAACAATAAACAGAAACAAAAAAAAAAAAAAAATTTCAATGAATATATATTTTTTTTATTTTAAAGTTCAGATTTAATGGAAGAGATTTTAACTGCTAAGCGTGTTTGTATCGAGTATTGGATCCTAAATGATAATGGGCCATGTTAAAAGGGAGCACATTTTGATACATAAATATTATGTGAGAAAAAAAATGATGCTAGACAGTAAATACACTATATTGCCAAAGGTGACCGGTCATTTTAAGCCGGTCATATTACGAACTCTGCAAATTATAAGCAAAAAACTAGGCGAAATTTGGGACTGTTTTTATAAAAACCTTAATTTCTCTACGAGTATACATGCTATCCTCATAAAAATGAACACAGTATATTACAATAAGCCACTTATTAATAATCTCTAGTTTGAACGCCTTTGCTACATTAGTTTTTACAGGGTTATTCAAAAGATATTCGTTGTTTTTCAATTGGTTGACAGTCCCCTATGGGGTTTCGTGCAAAAATCTTCGCGGAAATATATAATCTATACTATACTGTTTACAAACCTGCAGTTTCAGGTTAATTCCTCAAGTATTTTTCTAGATAGTTAACAAAACGCCTAAAATCGCAAGTGACCGGTCACCTTTGCCAATATAGTGTATAGCTACAATATTTAACATTTCTAGAGTGGATTGTTTAATTGTTATTCTGTATTTAAAAATGTTCTTGATTTTAAAAATAAACTCCAAGAATGGGTTTTTAAATCTGATAATAGTTTAATACAGAAATATTTAATTAAAAAATTTTTCATTCAGTTTTTACTTCCGGTTTGTCTTTTTATACTAAAATATATGAATTTAATTTAGATTTTTTAATATTATTTTGTTTCTAAGAATCTTTGCAACATAAAAGTCAAACAGAAAAAAAATAAAATCCGGTTACATTTTATTCTAACAACATTTACAAAGATCCAAAAATGGATGTCTATATTTTTCTGTACAGAATTCAGGGTTAATGGAATTGAGGTGAATCGCCAGTATTTGTATCGGGTATTGGATCCTAAATGATAATAGACTATGTTAAAGAGGGAGAACATTTGGATACATGAAAAGTATTTCAGAAAAAAACATATATTTGATGCAGGGCAGCAAATAGAGCAAAAACAAAAATCACATTTATAGAGTGGATTATTTAATGGTTATTTTATTTTTTAAAGAATGTTCTTGATCTAAAAAATAAACTATAAGAATTGGTTTTTGAAAAAATGATTAGAGTTTAATGCAAATATATGTAATCTTAAAACATTTTCATTCAGTTTTTGTTTATTTATTTCCGGTTTGTTTAGTTAAACTGAATGCAACGATTTTAATTTGGATTTTAATAGTTATTTCGTTTCTAAGAATGTCCGTAGCTTGAAAAATAAACAGAAAAAAAATATAAAGCCCTTTCAATGAATATCTATATTTTTAATTTTAAAGTTCAGATTTAATGGAAGAAATATGAAACGCCAAGCGCGTAGGTATCAAGTATTGGATCCTAAGTGATAATGGGCCATGTTAAAGGGAGCAAATTTTGATCCATAAATATTATTAAAAATATATATGTTATTTGATGCTGGGCAGTAAATATAGCTAAAAGAATAAACATTTATAGAATGGAATATTTAATGGATAGTTTGTACTTAAAAATTTTCTTCATTTAAAAAATAAACTACAACAATGGGTTTCGTAATCTGATTGTAGTTTAATGCGCCACGTTAAAAAAGAGAAAATTTTAATACGAAAAAAATATTTCAGAAAAAAATATTATTTGATACTGGGCACTGAAAAAAAATCAAATTTTTTGAGTTGGTTATTTAAAGGTTATTTCGTTTCTAAAAGAATGTTCTTGCTTGCTGTAAAAAATAAACTTCAAAAATTGGATTTTGAATCTGATTATAGTGAAATACAAAAATATTTACTGTAAAAGCATTTTCATTCAGTTTTAGCTCCTGTTTGTTTATTTATATTAAAAGATAGGATTTTAATTTTGATTTTTTTTTAATATTTTTTTTTTGTTTCTAAGAAAGTTTGCAAACTAAAAGTCAAACAGAAATAAATAAAATCAGGTTGCATTTCAGTTTATTCTAACAACATTTACAAAGATCCATAAATGGATGTGTATATTTTTCTTTACAGAATTCGGGTTTAATGAAAGTGAAGTGAATCGTCCGTATTTGTTTCGGATATTGGATCCTAAATGATAATGGACCATGTTAAAAGGGAGAACATTTGGGTATACACACCCAGAAAAATGAATTGATTAAAACTACAAAACATGTTTTGTTGAGTACATTTTGGTAGTTTTAGCAAAATTCAAGTAAAATTGAACCATTTTACTTGAATTAACAAAACATTTTTTTGCTGACGATACAATTTTTTTTTTTTTTTTTTTTTTTTTTTTTGGAATTGCAAAAAAAAAAAAAAAAAAAAAAAAAAAAAAATCTTGTTGAATTAAACAAAATTTTCATTGACCTATATTTAAACAAAAAGTTTTGTTGGGTCAACCAAATTTTTGTTGATTCAACAAAACTTTTTTCTGGGTGCAAAATGTATTTCAGAAAAAAAATATTTATTTGATGCTGGACAGTAAGTACAGCAATAAAAAAATCACACTTATATAGTGGGTGGTTTTTTTTTTTTTTGAATGGGTTTTTGAATCTGATTATAGTTATACACAGAAATATTTAATATAAAAGTATTTTTATTCAGTTTTTATTTCCGGTTTATTTAATTAAACTAACAGCTAGGATTTTAGTTTTGATATTTAATAATTAGATTGTTTATAAGAATGTTTGAAACATAAAGATTAAACATACAAAAATAAAATCAGGTTGCACTTTAATTTATTCAATTAAGTTTTATAAAACTCTTTCAATAGTTATCTATATATTTTTTTTTCTTTTCAGAGTTCAGATTTAATTGAAAATAGGTGAATCGCATGGAATGTTTGTATCGGGTATTGGATTCTAAATGATAATGAGCCATGTTAAAATGGAGAACATTTGGATACATAAAAAGTATTTCAGAAGACAAAAATATATTTATTTGATGTTTTTTGTTGTTGTTGTTGTTGTTTTTTCAGGGGTTTTTGAATTTGATTATAATTACACACAGAAATATTTAATAAAAAAGTATTTTCGTTTAGTTTTTATTTCCGGTTTGTTTAATTAAACTAACAGCTAGGTTTTTAATTTGGATATTTAATAATTAGATTGTTTATACAAATGTTTGGAACATGAAAATTAAACATTAAAAAATGAAATCAGGTTGCACTTTAATTTATTCAATTAAGTTTAATAAAACTCTTTCAATGGTTGTCTATATTTATTTCTATTTTCAGAGTTCAGATTTAACGGAAAAGAGTTAAATCGCATGAAGTGTTTGTATCGGGTATTGGATCCTAAATGATAATGAGCCATGTTAAAAGGGAGAACATTTGGATACATAAAAAGTATTTCAGAAGAAAATATTTATTTGATGCTGGGCAGTAAATACAACAAAAGAGTAGCATTTCAAGAGGGGATTACTTAATGGTTATTTTGTTTTTAAAGTAATGTTCTTAATTTAAAAAAATAAACTGAAAGAATTGTTTTTTCAATCTGATTACAGTTTAATACAGAAATATTATAATCTAAATACGTTTCCAATCAGTTTTTTTTTCTTTTTTCTTTCTTTCTTTTTTTTTTTTTTTTTTTTTTTTTTTTTGTTTAATTAAACTAAAATCTAGTATTTTATTATTTGTTATGTTTTTAAAAAGTTTGTAACCTAAAATTAAACAGGAAAAATAAAATCAGATTACACTCCAAATTATTATAACACCATTTATAATACTCCATCAATGAATTATATATTTTTCTCTTCAGTGTTAAAATTTAGAAGAAACAGGTGAATCTGGTTTTGGATCTGAAACGATATTGGGCCCTGTTGAAATCAAGAATATTTAGATAAATAAAACGTTTTTCAGAAAGAAGCATTTATTTTAATATGGGTAGTAAACACAGCAGAAAATATTATAATTTCTGGGATTGATGGATTAATGGATTGTTCGATGGTCATGTCGTCTTAAAAAATGCTTTCTGTAAAAAGAATAAGCGTTATACTAACATCAAACATTTGCTTCCAACGTAAATTTCGTTTAATTTAATATGAGTTACTTTAAAACTACATATAAAATAATACACTACATAACAAACATAAGGTTTAGTTAAAAAACCTCAATGTTTAAATCCGATTACTGTTTAATTCAGCAAAACTGAATTTAATAGCATGTACGATCTTCTAAATTGTGTTGTTTTTAACAAATGATACAAAAGTACCTTAATATATCTAAAACCATAAAAATTTTTGTATAGATGTGTATATAGTTTTTTTTTCAAAGTTCGTATTTAATCAAAAGAGTGGAATCGCCAGGAGTGTTTCTGTCGAGTATTACATTCTAAATGATAATGGATTATGTTAGAAGGGAGATAATTTGAATACAATAAAAGTATTTCAGAAGAAAATATTTATTTGATGTTACGCAGTAAATACAGCAAGATAATAATAATAAAAATAATAATAACGTTTCTATAGTGGATTATTTAATGGTTATTTTGTTTTTAAAAGTCTTTCATCTAAACAATAAACTATAAGAATTGGTTTATTACAGTTTAATACAGAAATATATAATCTAAAAATATTTTGCTTCAGTTTTTCTTTATTTATTTACGGTTTATTTAATTAAACTAAAAGCTAGGATTTTAATTATTATTTCGTTTTTAAGAATGTTTGTAACACCATTTATTAAGCTCCATCAATGAATATCTATTGTTTTCTCTGCAAAGTTCAAATGTAGAGGAAAGAGGTGAATCATGTTTTGGATCCAAAACGATATATATAATCTATATTTAGTTGAAAATATTCTTACCCTTCATTTAACTATCTTTGTAGATCTTCACATCCCTAGAGCATCATTGAATAATATGGTACAGCAAGTATGGGAAACCTGGCCGAAGACCTAGGGCCCGGATCCCTTACTCGAGTTCAGTACCCGAATCTATTGGGGGACTCCTGCTCGTCCCCGAGTGTAAAAGTGGTAGTTTCCCAAGAGGATGGCATCCTCTGCCAATCGCAGAGACTTGTGTCGCCAGTCTCTTGGGAGAATGGGGGTGGTCATCAGGTGGCAGCGAATCCACTGACAATAGAGCACACAGGACTCGATAATTGTTCTTTAAAACTTGGGAACAATGGCTGACGTGCCTGGCAATGCAGCTCAGTTTTACCCTTCATTTAAACAAAATGTAGCATAAATTTAGGCGTAAAATTCGAATTTCTAATAAATTTTCCAATTTAAGGATCTATCATTAGCTTATTAATATGACAGAATGATAATGCCCTAATGAATCTCAATAAAGTATATCTATTTAGTTGCAATGCAATCATATTTTAAAAACTTAGATCGCAAACAGATGGACAGTCTGACAGACAGAAAAATTGAAGTCAAAAACAATATTCGACTATTTTGAAATTGGAAATTTTAGTAGAGCGTAGAAGAAAATTTTGAAGGTATTTAACATCATAGCCTTATATTATCTTCATAAGCAGTTTTCATAAAGAATGCGCCTAATATTGAGTTCGGATTTAATAGAAAATGTGTGAGTCGCCAAAAATATTTATATTCGGTATTGGATTATAAATAATAATGAGGCATAAAAGTAACAACATTTTTATATATAAAAAGTATTTAAGAAGGAAATATTTATATCATAGTAGACAGTAAAAATAGTAGAAAATTTTCAAATTTTTTGAATGGATTATTGAATGTTTATATCATTTCTAAAAATGTTTTATTTAAAAAAATGAGGAGAAATGAATTGAATATAAACAATCAGATTATAGTTTAGTTTAATTGTATTTCTAATGTAATAATATGTAGATTCATTTTTTATCGATGTTTACAACTCCCCAAATTCTATACCCCCAGAAAAAGGAATTGATTAAAACTACAAAACATGTTTTGTTGAATACAGTTTGGTTGTTTTAGCAAAATTCAAGAAAAATTGAACCATTTTACTCCAATTAACAAAACATTTTTGCTGACGATACAAAAATTTTTTTTTGGAATTGCAAGAAAAAAAAAATGTTGATTCAAACAAAATTTTCATTGACCTATATTTAAACAAAACATTTTTTTAAATATAGGTCAATGGAAATTTTGTTTGAATCAACATAACTCGAGGCCAAACTAAACTAATCCAAAAGCATTCTAATATATGAGATAATTTAAAGTTATGATAATATGTAGACCCTTAATTATTAGATATGAGTGAAGTAATCGATTCAGTCATTCATTTTACAGCGTCATTAAATTGTAATTTGCATAGCATATTAAAATGTGCAAAAATTTTAATTCATACATCTTATTTCCATACATCTTATTCATGCCTCTTATTAATACATCTTATTTTTTACAAATATACTAGTTCAACTCTTTCCTACTTCATTAATTAAATGAAATAAATAAATGCTTATTTTAATAAATAAATGCTTATCAATGTTAAAATAAATTAATAATATGCATAATTCATCAAATTGAAAACTTTACATTTTGTGCTTAAATCTAAATAAATGTGGATTTACCGCACTATATATGATTTAACCTTTATTTTGTATACTTTATATTTTAAATGAAATGATAAATTGATATTTTTCAAAACATTATCGGGCATGTACATTAATTACATTAATTCATATTTTTGCAGATATCCTTCCTTAGAATCTGTTTAAAGAATTTTGTCAAAACAAAAAAAAGGGGCTGTTCTCTGCGATGAAATAAAAAAGAAACTATACCAATTAAAGTACACTTTTATTTCATTTAATATGTTCAGTTAAAAAATATGTAAAAACATAAAATTTCCTCCTCTAATGGTATCAACTTGCTTTGGAACGAAGTTATATGAGTACGAGAAAGTTCAACATCATTAAGTAAAGACAGCAACAATAATTTAAATAAATGTTTTCAAAACGATTTTGAAATATACCAAAGTTTACCATACAGGAAAAAATGTATTAACGTCAAATTAATTTAAATTTTAAAATGACCATACAATCAAATCCTTTATATTGTCTATTTTTTTATTATTTACTACATATAATTATTTTTTCTTTTTAAACAAAAAACATATCATTTTTATCTAGACGAAAAACTGTATAAAAAATTATTGTTTGTATAAAAATATCCTTGAAACATTTTACCTACAGTTTTATGAGTTACTTATGTGGGCACAGAAATTGATAACGACTCAATCTACACATATTAATTTCACTCATTCAACATACCAAGAATTCATTCCTTGAAGCAAAAAGATATAGAACTGAAAATAATCTATAGTGCTCGTGAAATGAAAGAAAAAAATGTTCCATAACACGCTACTTTAAAAATAATTAAAAACAATATATTGAACTATTTTGACAGTCCTATTTAAATTTCAAAAATATATTGTACAAGTTGATCTGCCGAACCCGTCAAAATATATGCACGAATTCCGAATAAACTCTCTTCAAGAGAGGAAAAATATATATATTGGGCTAGAAAAGTGAGTTACGATTAATTTTACTATTGTAGAATAATCACAGCGAATCGCGAAAAACACGCTAAGAGATGGATAAGTTTATTTCAAATGTCACAAAGGCTAAAACATTAAAACAGGATATATTTTACGAATGTGGAAAAATTGCCGTGGAACGCGAAAAACTTTGAAAATCGCATTAAAAAAGTGTGAAAAATTCAAAAATCACTGTCAGAATTCCATAGAAACTTTATTGAAAATAGAACAAAATTTACAATATTGTGCAAAAAGTTAAAAACTGGATTAATTTTCTAATGGGGAAAAATCGCCACGAAAAAAAAAAACCCTCGCTAAATGTATAAAAAATTTCTAAAAATTCAAACACAACTCAGGAAAAATGGAATGCCTGAATTAATTCACAAAATTCAAAAATAGACGCAAAACGTGAAAAAAAAATACGTTAAGAATCGAATTGAAAATTGCGGAGGATAAACTTTAGAATAATAGGATGAAGATTTTAAATAGAATTATTTTACGAAAATCGAAAACCTGCAATCAAACGCGAAAAACGGAAATTAAACATCGATAAAAATTAAAAAATTGCTCTGAACAAAATTTACTATAATAGACTGAAAATTTGAAACCGAATACATTTTACGAATGTCCTAAATTTTTCGCAAAACGCGTAAAAATGCTGAAAATTTCAAAATTCTAAAGAACAAAATTTACTATAGTTGGCTAAAATATTAAAAATGGAATTCTTTCAAGATTGTAAAGAAAAAAACGCATTAAAAATTGAAAAAATGCAATACAAATCACTAAAAATTCAAAAAATGCTTTGGACAAAATTTACTATAACAGGCTAAACCAAATTCCATTTATGAATGTTAAAAAATTGCCGTGGAACGTGAAAAAATGCTAAACATTTTTAATTTCTCTAGAGTAAAATTTACTGTAGTTGGCTAAAATAATGTAATCGAAATTCTTTCACAAATTTGAAAAAATTGATACAGAAGGCAAAACAAAATCTCTAAAAATCACATGGAAAATCACAGAGGACTAAATTTGCAATATGAGGCGAATTTGAAATCAAGTTATTTTAACGAATGTCAAAAAATCTCAACGAAACGCGAAAAATTACTTTAAAAATCGTTAAAAATTCCAAAATAGCAAAGAGCAAAATTTACGTATTAGGCTAAAAGTACGAAACGTAATTCCTTCAATGAATGTCAAACAATCGGCTTGAAACACAAAAAATTGCATTACAAAACGCTAAAATTTCAAAAATAGCAGAGACCAAAATTTCCTATAGTGAAACAAAATTTACTATACCGAATAAACTTTATTACAAAGATGACAAAATTTACAATATTGGACTAAAACATTGAAACCGATTTTTTTTTCACAAATGTCAAAAAATCAACGCAAAACGCAAAAAACGCTAAGAATCAAATAAAATAATTCACGAAAATTTAGAAAGAAAAACGCTATACGAATTTCGAATAAATTATATTGAATGAAAAAAAATTACTGTAGTGGACTGTGACGTTATTATCGGAATATTACTATAATAGACTGAAAATTTGAAACCGAATACATTTTACGAATGTCCTAAATTTTTCGCAAAACGCGTAAAAATGCTGAAAATTTCAAAATTCTAAAGAACAAAATTTACTATAGTTGGCTAAAATATTGTAAATGGAATTCTTTCAAGATTGTAAAGAAAAAAACGCATTAAAAATTGAAAAAATGCAATACAAATCACTAAAAATTCAAAAAATGCTTTGGACAAAATTTACTATAACAGGCTAAACCAAATTCCATTTATGAATGTTAAAAAATTGCCGTGGAACGTGAAAAAATGCTAAACATTTTTAATTTCTCTAGAGTAAAATTTACTGTAGTTGGCTAAAATAATGTAATCGAAATTCTTTCACAAATTTGAAAAAATTGATACAGAAGGCAAAACAAAATCTCTAAAAATCACATGGAAAATCACAGAGGACTAAATTTGCAATATGAGGCGAATTTGAAATCAAGTTATTTTAACGAATGTCAAAAAATCTCAACGAAACGCGAAAAATTACTTTAAAAATCGTTAAAAATTCCAAAATAGCAAAGAGCAAAATTTACGTATTAGGCTAAAAGTACGAAACGTAATTCCTTCAATGAATGTCAAACAATCGGCTTGAAACACAAAAAATTGCATTACAAAACGCTAAAATTTCAAAAATAGCAGAGACCAAAATTTCCTATAGTGAAACAAAATTTACTATACCGAATAAACTTTATTACAAAGATGACAAAATTTACAATATTGGACTAAAACATTGAAACCGATTTTTTTTTCACAAATGTCAAAAAATCAACGCAAAACGCAAAAAACGCTAAGAATCAAATAAAATAATTCACGAAAATTTAGAAAGAAAAACGCTATACGAATTTCGAATAAATTATATTGAATGAAAAAAAATTACTGTAGTGGACTGTGACGTTATTATCGGAATATTACTATAATAGACTGAAAATTTGAAACCGAATACATTTTACGAATGTCCTAAATTTTTCGCAAAACGCGTAAAAATGCTGAAAATTTCAAAATTCTAAAGAACAAAATTTACTATAGTTGGCTAAAATATTGTAAATGGAATTCTTTCAAGATTGTAAAGAAAAAAACGCATTAAAAATTGAAAAAATGCAATACAAATCACTAAAAATTCAAAAAATGCTTTGGACAAAATTTACTATAACAGGCTAAACCAAATTCCATTTATGAATGTTAAAAAATTGCCGTGGAACGTGAAAAAATGCTAAACATTTTTAATTTCTCTAGAGTAAAATTTACTGTAGTTGGCTAAAATAATGTAATCGAAATTCTTTCACAAATTTGAAAAAATTGATACAGAAGGCAAAACAAAATCTCTAAAAATCACATGGAAAATCACAGAGGACTAAATTTGCAATATGAGGCGAATTTGAAATCAAGTTATTTTAACGAATGTCAAAAAATCTCAACGAAACGCGAAAAATTACTTTAAAAATCGTTAAAAATTCCAAAATAGCAAAGAGCAAAATTTACGTATTAGGCTAAAAGTACGAAACGTAATTCCTTCAATGAATGTCAAACAATCGGCTTGAAACACAAAAAATTGCATTACAAAACGCTAAAATTTCAAAAATAGCAGAGACCAAAATTTCCTATAGTGAAACAAAATTTACTATACCGAATAAACTTTATTACAAAGATGACAAAATTTACAATATTGGACTAAAACATTGAAACCGATTTTTTTTTCACAAATGTCAAAAAATCAACGCAAAACGCAAAAAACGCTAAGAATCAAATAAAATAATTCACGAAAATTTAGAAAGAAAAACGCTATACGAATTTCGAATAAATTATATTGAATGAAAAAAAATTACTGTAGTGGACTGTGACGTTATTATCGGAATATTACTATAATAGACTGAAAATTTGAAACCGAATACATTTTACGAATGTCCTAAATTTTTCGCAAAACGCGTAAAAATGCTGAAAATTTCAAAATTCTAAAGAACAAAATTTACTATAGTTGGCTAAAATATTGTAAATGGAATTCTTTCAAGATTGTAAAGAAAAAAACGCATTAAAAATTGAAAAAATGCAATACAAATCACTAAAAATTCAAAAAATGCTTTGGACAAAATTTACTATAACAGGCTAAACCAAATTCCATTTATGAATGTTAAAAAATTGCCGTGGAACGTGAAAAAATGCTAAACATTTTTAATTTCTCTAGAGTAAAATTTACTGTAGTTGGCTAAAATAATGTAATCGAAATTCTTTCACAAATTTGAAAAAATTGATACAGAAGGCAAAACAAAATCTCTAAAAATCACATGGAAAATCACAGAGGACTAAATTTGCAATATGAGGCGAATTTGAAATCAAGTTATTTTAACGAATGTCAAAAAATCTCAACGAAACGCGAAAAATTACTTTAAAAATCGTTAAAAATTCCAAAATAGCAAAGAGCAAAATTTACGTATTAGGCTAAAAGTACGAAACGTAATTCCTTCAATGAATGTCAAACAATCGGCTTGAAACACAAAAAATTGCATTACAAAACGCTAAAATTTCAAAAATAGCAGAGACCAAAATTTCCTATAGTGAAACAAAATTTACTATACCGAATAAACTTTATTACAAAGATGACAAAATTTACAATATTGGACTAAAACATTGAAACCGATTTTTTTTTCACAAATGTCAAAAAATCAACGCAAAACGCAAAAAACGCTAAGAATCAAATAAAATAATTCACGAAAATTTAGAAAGAAAAACGCTATACGAATTTCGAATAAATTATATTGAATGAAAAAAAATTACTGTAGTGGACTGTGACGTTATTATCGGAATATTACTATAATAGACTGAAAATTTGAAACCGAATACATTTTACGAATGTCCTAAATTTTTCGCAAAACGCGTAAAAATGCTGAAAATTTCAAAATTCTAAAGAACAAAATTTACTATAGTTGGCTAAAATATTGTAAATGGAATTCTTTCAAGATTGTAAAGAAAAAAACGCATTAAAAATTGAAAAAATGCAATACAAATCACTAAAAATTCAAAAAATGCTTTGGACAAAATTTACTATAACAGGCTAAACCAAATTCCATTTATGAATGTTAAAAAATTGCCGTGGAACGTGAAAAAATGCTAAACATTTTTAATTTCTCTAGAGTAAAATTTACTGTAGTTGGCTAAAATAATGTAATCGAAATTCTTTCACAAATTTGAAAAAATTGATACAGAAGGCAAAACAAAATCTCTAAAAATCACATGGAAAATCACAGAGGACTAAATTTGCAATATGAGGCGAATTTGAAATCAAGTTATTTTAACGAATGTCAAAAAATCTCAACGAAACGCGAAAAATTACTTTAAAAATCGTTAAAAATTCCAAAATAGCAAAGAGCAAAATTTACGTATTAGGCTAAAAGTACGAAACGTAATTCCTTCAATGAATGTCAAACAATCGGCTTGAAACACAAAAAATTGCATTACAAAACGCTAAAATTTCAAAAATAGCAGAGACCAAAATTTCCTATAGTGAAACAAAATTTACTATACCGAATAAACTTTATTACAAAGATGACAAAATTTACAATATTGGACTAAAACATTGAAACCGATTTTTTTTTCACAAATGTCAAAAAATCAACGCAAAACGCAAAAAACGCTAAGAATCAAATAAAATAATTCACGAAAATTTAGAAAGAAAAACGCTATACGAATTTCGAATAAATTATATTGAATGAAAAAAAATTACTGTAGTGGACTGTGACGTTATTATCGGAATATTTTACAAATTTCATAAAATAACCAAATATACAAAAAAATGCTAAAAATCGCTAAAAATACCAATAAAAATTGCTAAAATTCAAAAACTGAGGAGGAAAAAAATTTACTATATTAGTCTAAAAATTTGAAAACTTTTTTTTTTTTACTAATGAGCAGAAATTGCTGCGAAACGCGAAAAAAATCACATAAAAATTTGCGCGAAATTAAAAAATCACTATAGGAATTCCGAATAATCTTGTCTGTAAAATAGGGCAAAACTTACTATGTTAGTCTAAAAGATTGAAACTGCACAAAGCCAAAATCTGGCTTCGATGTGCATAACTACATACTTAGAGGTACTTTTTTGCGTTCAGCAGTCTCTTCAGAACATGGAACAGACAGGTTTTAAAGTTCCTTGTTACATGTTTCAGAACATTTCCGACACACATATAAACACAAACACACAGACAGAGAAAAACTTTTATTATTATAGATAAATGAATTACCCAAAATTTTGACATTTCGAAGTTTAGTAAGAAGTATAGACAGTTGCACAAAGAAAAATAACGAACACACAATTTGCTACAGAATAATAAAGAACTCCTTCACAACAAAAGTGAAAACATGCCGACCAATGATGCTTAAGGACGTCACAGGAAAGGGCAATTAAAGTTTCTCATGCGAGAGAAGATGTATACTTTATACACGACAAAAAATGCTAAAATAAATTTTAACTGTATTAATTTTGGTAAAAATTGCAATATTGGACTTTGTATAGATTTTTTTTCCTAGTTAAATTCATAATCACTTTCTTGAGAATTTAAGTTGAATGTTTATGTTTTAAATGCACGCTTTATTCGTATTTTTGAACACATTGTTTCTATTTTTGAGCCAGTATAATATTAATAGTACAGCTTGTAGCATAATAAATATAAAACGAAATTCCGGATTTATCTCTTCTGTAAGTTATTATTTCTTATTATTCATGTATTTAAAGCTTAATTTTTTTTTTGGTACACTTATGTATTTTTTAAAACTCGGGACACTAGAACAGTTCATGTTAAATTAAAATTTAAAATGATATTCAATAATTATTATTAACAAGAACGAAAAATCATGCGTCAAGCATAGATTATGTAACACTTTCCAACGCTTCCAAAATAATTTTACAAATCATTACGCTTTAATAAGCTGAAAGACAACATCTAAGTAAACAATTTAGAAAACGCATAACATATTTAAAAACGTAATTTCAGGAATTTCCAACATATATTTCCAACATATACAATATTCGGAAAAATAACCGAATACTTTTATTCAACCCCGTATATGATCTATAGATCGATATATATACTACATAGTATGCTGAATTGTAGTTTAGGTAGGAAACGCGTACCACAGTTTAAAATTCTCCTTCTGGAGTTTCTGTCAACAAACGGAAACGTGTTCGCGAACTTTTGTGCTGCCCTGTTTATGAAATACAGAATTTTTACACACCAAGTAATCGACAAAAAGTGAGTTAAATTTAAAATCGCGTTCAGCAACTTAAAACATACTTTCAGGAATTATTGTTAACAGACAGTAGATAATTCTTTTGTGTGTCCCTGTAAATGAACGATGACTGCTATACACACTATATTCTGTTGTAAGCCACTTGTAATGCACCTTAGTGATATATATATATATATTCCAATGCGTTTAAAATAGTGAAACATTATTTAATTAAACCGCAAACGAATTTTCGCCATAGACGTAATGTAACGGAATTCTTTTGACTGTCCCTGTAAAGTAACTACAAGTGCTATCCACACCCTTTTCCATATTAAGCTTCTTGTAGTACACCGTAGTGATATATATCAATTACAATGTGTTTGAAATTGTGTAACATCATTAAAATAAACCACAAATGATTTTTCGCCATAGACCGTAATGTAACGGAATTCTTTTGAGTGTCCCTGTAAAAAAAATATATGTGCTACACACTTCAGTTGAAATAGAGAACATGCTATAGATAACGACAATAACATATGCAAATTGCAGGGCAATCTGAGAATATTTACGGGAGTTAGATCACGGACAGATGGCAGACGGCCAGACAAACCGAAGTCATAAACACTTTTCGACTAGGTTGGAAAGTGTTAAAAAATGAGATTGGATCCATCAAGAATATACAAAACGTTTCATATGTACGTACGCAAATATGAGGTTCAATAAAATACAAACCGAAATTTTATTCCTAAAGATAACACATGTGCCGATAAGTTCCCGGTCTAATAAAGAAAATACAATTTTTTAACATAACTTTATAACTGTATAACTTTATAGCTTTATAACTTTAATAAATAACATAATTTTAATAATAAATAATAATAATTTAATAATAATAATAATAATAATAATAATAATAATAATAATAATAATAATAATTTAATAATAGTAATTTAATAATAATAATAATAATAATAATCATAATTTAATAATTATAATTTAATAATAATAATTTAATAAATAAATAATAATAATACTTGTATAATAAATAACATAATTTTATAACACAAAAAGCTCCAAACAGTGCTCAGAATCATCGACTCGTTGTTGTTTTTGGTCAACAGTCAACGCGCGTGGCACCCACTTTGACAACAGCTTTTTCATAGACAAATGTTCATTCAAAATAAAACCTATACGTTCCTTGGATATCTTCCGAGTCTGAGCTATCTCCTGCAACTTCACTTTATGGTTCGTCAAAACGATTTTGTGATTTTTTTAATGTTTTCTGGAGTAACCGCCTCTTTTGCGTGGTGCAGCACTGGTGTCCTTACGACCAAGTTTAAATTCAGCAAACCAGCCAATAATGGTTTATTTACCTGGTGCAGTGTCCGGATAACGCTTATCAAGCCAAGATTTTGTTTGAACGATGTTTTTTCCCATCAAATAACAATTCTTGAAAATCTTGTTTATCCATTTTTTTGTTTATCAACAAAGTCGTTCAACTAAAACCACTCTAACGTTTTATCCACACGGCGAATCGTCATGACATTTTTTCTGCTACCTTTTAAAGGTTAGTATTTACTAAAAAAGTACCGGTTCAGTGACTGCAACGCCATCTGTGTGCCAGACCGGGAACTTATCAGCCGATGTGTTAGTAGGGGTGGGATTGATGGGCGATATTGCAGGTCATGGCTTGTAGAAGTTGTTGTTGGGGATTTACTTAAGAATCCCAATTACAATTTACTCGCTCATATCAATTTGTTGGTGGTATAACGTAGACTATGTAAGTGGTGCATTATTCTGTTGCTCAATTTATTCTTCATTTGCGCAATTAACTATAACGATTTTTGCGAGGGAGATGTAAACTCCATCAAAATTTTGCAGGTAATCACAATTCCCAGTCAGTTGTTTGAAGATATCTCAGGTCTACGACATACATAAAAACATGGATATAAAGGGACGCTGGAGAAAACGGAGCCCCCGATCAAGTCAAATCTCAAATATTTGTTTTCAAAATCATTGCGACCACATTCTAGGTTTTTAAAGTCGTTTTGCTTATTAACTTTTGATCTCAATACTGCCAGTGCAGCATACTGATTTTCGAAATATATTGCGAATTCGGAATGCTGACCTCCCCTCATGACAATGCTCAACCCAATGTGACAGCTTTAACTGGAAAGATTTGACTGGGAACGTATTGAAAATAAACTAAACTTATTGAATTTACCTAAAAATTAAATTATTTGTGTACTTCAATTTCGATCCAGTGTTAAGGTATGGGATACTGCCACGTGACTCTGTCCCCGTAGTTTTTATTTCTAAGCGGAATGGTAGAAGACTCGATCGCGGAAGAAGTCACTGAAAAAAAAAATCTAACTTCAATAAGTTTAAGAATAGGACGATCGAATTTGCTTCGAGATTCTAGGTTTCTAGAATTTTAAACCCATTTTCCTTGTTAACTTTAGTCATCATCTCATACTACTGTCGAAATGTGCACATCGGCTATATAAATGAGGATTCCAAATCAGGAATGTTGTCTTTTCCCCCATGACAATGCTCAACCCAATACGGCAACCTTAACTTATAGAAATTGGAACTTTGTAGCATAGTGTGAACTGTGTATATTTCGATTGTCAGTATTAAAATAGGCATTTGGAATTCATCATTTTTAAAAAAGATGCAGCTGTCGAAACGCTTGTGCTGTCAAAAGATCCAGCCTCTTTCACTTTTTGATAAAGTAATAAGCACATTAACTTACCAATAGGGTAAAAAGTGTTTTAAAATCAAGCGATTATGTAGAAATAAAATATTTGAATACATTTCGTGTTTCATGCCTATAAATTAAAAAGATAAATTCAAGTTTAAATTTGATTGACTCTTGTATATCCATAATTTTTTGTTATTCCTATAATTAAAGTGCCAATTTTTCATGATTTATATTTCTTTTCACTTAGAATTTGTTGGACTTTGTAAAAATTTTTTATTCGTAACTTCTATTTGCATATGTACACATTATATTCTAAAATGCATAATCTACTGAAGAAATTATACGCACAATTCGAATACAACATTTTATAAAAACTTTCTTTCTTAAATATAAAAATATTTTTAAGTTTTAGAATTCACAGAAAAATGTTTGAAAATAGCAAACAATTCTATATAAAAGGATATGTAACCAACACACGACTAAAATACTAAGAGTATTTTATACCATCTAATTCATTTAATGCAGTTTTTAGTTATATTTAAAAACAATATTGGTCTGAAAATATAAAAAGCATACGATATTAAACTAGATTTTTTTTTTTAAGATTAGTAAAAAAAAAATCTAAGCATACAAATTTCTTAATAATTGTTCGTAAAAAAATCTTGTTTTCTGAACATTAATTACATTTTAATGGGAGATAATGGGCGATAAAGTTCAGTTCCTTAAGGCTAAGATGATGATAATTCACAATGACCTCCATTTTCTTTCTCTTACTTTTTTTTCTTGTATCTGCGATATCGAAAAAAAAATGAAAATAATAAATCAAAGCAAGTCAAAAAGTTAATTGTTATTTGATATGAGTTTAATACCGTTCATGATTTATAAAGAAATATAAGTCTTTTTCATTTATTACTTCCCACAAAACTAGATAAATACTTCTTTTTATTGTTAAATACATTCACATGATCAGATGTTATAAAGATACTTAACTTACTTAATAAATACCAATTTATATAAAGTTTATTGTAATAAAAATATTGCTCCAATGCATTATGTTTCGAGATTTTCGTTTATTATGCTTTACTGCATACATATTAGAGAGTTTTTAACACTTTCCAACACTGTTGAAAAGGGTTTATGACTTCGGTTTGTCTGTCTGCCATCTGCCCGTGCTATACCTCTCGAAAATACACATGGATTGCCATCTAATTGAAACATGTTAATGATGTTTAAAATGGGATGTTCGACACTTAAATAGTTGTTTATTGCATTTATAGTTTATTTACAGGAACACTCAAAAGAGTTCCGGTAAATTATGGTATATAGGGAAATAACCCTTTTCGGTGTATTTTTACGATGTCACACTACTTAAAATATAATGAAGTTGATATGTATTTATGAGGTACACTAAAGCATGCTTTATGTAGAATATGTAATGCAAAACATTTATTATTCATTTACAGAATCACACAAAATAACTCGCTTACATAATGGTATAAGGGGAAAAATTGCTTGTAGCATTTTTAATGATGTTACACATATTTCAAACATTATGAAATTGATATACATTACTCAGATGAGCTAAAAAATCTTACCATAGAATATGATGTGCATGGAATTTATCATTCATTTACAAGGACACATAATATATTTCGTTTAAAGTACCGTCTATGAGTATGAGCGATAATTGCTGGAAGAGAGTTTCAAGCTATGGTATGATTTTTTAAATTTAACTAAATTTTTGCATGCTATGTGCTGTGTTGAAGTTCTTTAAATTATATACAGTGTTCTTTACAAAAAATTTATATTTTAACTGTATATTGGCGTGAATTGTTTAAGGATGGTTTTTATTTCACGCTGATTTACATTTAGCATGTAAAGAGATGTTAGTAGAATATAAATAAATTTATTTATAAAGCTGGTCAAAGAACTGGATATATTGCAATCTAAGGATGGTTCAATGGAAGTTCACTTTTTAATGTTATGAGTTTTTCTTTTTTTTTTTATAAATAAATTTGTGCTTAATATGTTATTCGGAAATTGCTGAACGTGAATATTTATCTTTGGTATGCGTTTTCAAACCTAAGTTTTAGCACACTATGTAGTATATATACAAGTCCATAAAGACTTTCATCACTGGATAAAATAGTTCGAGTGTCTTTCCGTCTATGGACGGTAAATGCAAAAGCTAGACTTTTAAATGTGCTATATGTTTTCTGTTTACATGTATTCTTTTATCTTATTTAACGGTGAAGATTAGTTATTTTACTGTTCAGAAAGTAACTGTTTCGTTACAGTTCATAATGAAAACTTACAGTCTTCGTTAAAGTGTTCTGGATGCGTTGGAAAGTGTTTCATAATCTATGCTTGACGCATGATTTTTCGTTTTTTTTGTCGCATAGCTTTTGAACGATAGCAAAATACACTATCTTGTTGGAAAATGTTTTTTCTTGTCTTATAAAAGTAAACATTTACGGTATGACAGAGGTCGCAACCGCCGAAGGCGGCCACGCATCACCGCCGATTCCAGGCTCGTGCAGAGCACATACGAGTCACGACCAGGGAAGATCCGGTTTACCCGGGACTTCCTAGGTGGTGCTCTTCGGCCGGGGGGACAAGCGGGGGCATACGCATACCTGCACTTCTACGACCCTTTCCCAAGTGAGTTGACGACATTTAGGTCGAAGCGACATTAGTGGAACCTTGCCTCTAAGGCCCACTTCTTTCTCTTTTCACTTGGGCGGATAGCGAGAGTGAACCCCAGCCTCGTAGCCGAAATCCCACAAGGGAATCGGGTCCTCAGCCTATGGTGAACACACTCACTTCCCATTAATTTACCGCCCCTTCCGAATATCAAATCCTAGGGAAGGAGGAAGCGACTAGTTCATTTGGGGTGGCTAGCAGGAGGTGCTTCTCGCCAACCCGGAACCTCGAAGAAACTCGGTCCCTAGCGCATAGACACGTCTGGCTGGGTCGTCACCGCCGAATGGCGAACCATTCAACGGGTCATGCACATATCATATCACTACAAAAGAGCAGGAGGTGCTTCTCGCCAACCCGGAACCTCGAAGAAATCTGGTCCCAACGCATAGACACGTCTGGCTGGGCTGTCCCTCGCCAAGGAGAACCCGCGAGGCATCGAGATCCAAGCGACTTGGTACTCCTGGGAGATCACGCTCATAAACATGCACTACAGCGGAAGAAATGTAGGACCACTACCGGACTCTGAGGGACGTGGAAACTCCCCTCAAATGCGCTAAAGAAGCGGACCCGGCTGGAGGTTAGTAAACAGAAGATATTGTTAGAAGAGGTCTGTTAGTCCCAACCTTGTCAGGCGCAGAAAGCTCTGACTACGCATAGACGCGCTGGGCTGGTTTCGGCCCCATGTTCGATGAGAGGTTCAGCTGCCGTCTTAAGACGAGCCACCGGCCCGGTTCCTCGCAATCGAACAGTTCCGAGAGCGGTTCAAACCCCCTCCCAGAGAAGGTGCTTGGGTCATGTTGGGCATGGGGCACCTCGACGACTTGAGGCGCTCTTGGTACTAACGGGCGCTCTCTTTCCTGAACGACCCTGAGGGCGGCTCACAACTACTCCAACTACAAGGGGAGACGCAGTGGGTGTTTGGGGTTCGAAGGGCCTACAGACTCGACGCCAGAGCGTTCGAGTGTCTTCGAACCCGCCACCTACGTTCCGCCGCCTGCACAGTACCGAGGATTGCTACATGCCGCCTCGCGCACTGACAAGCGTCACTACGAAACCACCTGCGTTCCCTTGTCATACAGAGTCCGACTTCCCCTCCATCTTGCCCTAGACAAAGGTGGTGACTGTCCTATCTCCGTTCGCTAGCCTTTGCTCTCACATCACCATCCAAGACGGCAACCCAGTCAACCGTATAGGTGCGAGAATTCAGCCTATGCGGTAGTTTTTTGTCTCCCGAAGGCCTCAAGCCCCCTGCAGCCGAGAACCGGCCCAAAGGGGGGAACAACCCAGGTTCTGTGGGCCGCTAGTCGACCCACCACCCAGCGAAGTTGGCTATTCCGCTACCGCTCTACCACCCGCTCACCAACACATCAGTAGGGTAAAGAGAGAGGTCGCGCCTGCCGAAGGCAGGCGTGCATCATTCGCCGATTCCAGGCTCTTGGAGAGCCCATACGAGTCACGACCAAGGAGGAGCCGGTTTACCTGGGGACCCCAAGGTGGTGCTCTTCGGCCGGAGAGAGAAACGGGGGCATGCGCCTACCTGCGTTTCAACTCTCTTTCCCAAGTGAGTTGACGACATATAGGTCGAAGCGACATTACTGGAATCTTCCCTCTCAGACCCACTTTTTCCACTTGGGCGGATAGCGAGAGTGAACCCCAGCATCGTAGCGGAAATCACACAAGGGAATCGGGTACTCAGCATAATGGTGAACACACTCAGTTCCCATTAATTTACCGCCCATTCAGAAAATAAAATCCTAGGGAAGGAGGAAGAGACTAGTTCATTTGGGGCGGCTAGCAGGAGGTGCTTCTCTCAAACCCGGAACCTCGAAGAAACTCGGTCCAAAGCGCATAGACACGCCTGGCTGGGTCGTCACCGCCGAATGGCGAACCATTCAACGGGTTATGCACATATCATATCACTACAAAAGAGCAGGAGGTGCTTCTCGACAACCCGGAACATCGAAGAAATCTGGTCCAAGCGCATAGACACGTCTGGCTGGACTGTCACTCACAAAGGAGCACGCGCGAGGCATCGAGATCCAAGCGACTTGGTACTCCTGGGAGATCACGCTCATAAAAATGCACTACAACGGAAGAAATGTAGGACCACTACCGGACTCTGAGGGACGTGGAAACTCCCCTCAAATGCGCTAAAGAAGCGGACCCGGCTGGAGGTTAGTAAACAGAAGATATTGTTAGAAGAGGTCTGCTAGTCACAACGTTGTCAGGCGCAGAAAGCTCTGACTACGCATAGACGCGCTGGACTGGTTTCGGCCCCAGGTTCGAAAGGAGGTTCGGTCGCCGTCTTAAGACGAGCCACCGGTCCAGTTCCTCGCAGTCGAGCGGCTCCGAGAATGGTTCAGACTCCTCCCAGAGAAGGCGCTTGGGTCATGTTGGGTCTCGGCACCTCGACGACCGCCGGCGCTCTTGGTACGAATGGGTATGAACGTTCTCTTTCCTGATCGACCATGAGGGCGGCTCACAACTACTTCAGCTACAAGGTAGGACACAGTGGGCATATGGGGTGCAGAGATGCCTATGGCTCGCCACTTGTCCGAGCCACACTACACCTTTCGCCTACATACCGCCGCCTGCTCAGTACCGAGGGTTGCGACATGCCGCCTCGCGCACTGACAGGCGTCACTACGGGACCTCCTGTGTTACCTTGTCATACAGAGTCCGACCTCCCCTCCATCTTAATAAAGTACAATTTTAAAAAAAATCAACATATTAAGTTTTATCATTTCAAAATTTATGTATCTAATTCTTGTATGATGTAGACTGTAATAATTGTGAAATAATACAACATAAACTACAAATAACAAATATACATTTTAAGGATGAGCATGGAAAGCATTGTTTTGTAATTATTTTACCCTAAAACCATAGAGCTTTAGAACTCCTAATCTTATTTAAAAAATGTTTAGCTAAACTTTTACAAAAATACAACTTTCAAGTTCATGTAAACAATTTGTAAAGAAAGTTATATTTCTAAAACAAGTAAATATGAAAATTCTTTCAGCGATTCGAGTTTTCTTCAAGACAAATTTATTTTAAACAATTATGTTTTTTAACTTGCTATTTTGAATTTTACGTTCCTAAATTAAACAAAAATTGTATTTTGTTATTTGTTAAGGTGTTGTTTACTTTAAAGTAATATATCAAAAAATTTAAGAATTGTCGCTGTTCATTTTAACAATTTTCATATTTTAAAGAGAACTTCATAAGACATAAAAATATTTTATCATTAAAGAAAAATACTTGTTTTTGTAATTTAAAATAAAATTTTTTAATGTATTTAATGAAATCAAAATTTATGCCGGATATAGCATTTTTTGCTCATTAATAAAAAAATAAAAATAATATTGATATTTCAGTATACAATTAAAATATCTATAAATCATGAATAAACCAGTAAATTCGTTTGTTGCTCAAATATTAAAAGAAATAAAAATAATAATAATTAACTACAGATATAATCAATATATATACAGGGTGCCCACTAAAGTCATGCCCACTCTCAATAACTTCAAAACCACTAACGTCATAAACGTGATACCTTAATATAGTAAAGTGGCTATGCACTATCTAATAAAATATTCATTCATTTTCAATAGATCGACACCTCATCCCTGACAATACAAATATTTCAAGAACATCTCTTTTATAATCAGTCAGTTTATTTCCTTTTGGCATTATTATAAAATTAACAAAACTCTTAATAGAAAACATCACAAAAATCACTAAAAATTTTATTTCTCATTATTCCTTTAAATTAATCTAAATTCTGACATATTCATTATTTCCTTAATTCTTAATAATATTTATTCATATTTAATGTCCTTTTAAAAGTAATAACACGTATATTAATAATTATCTTATTCCAAATCTTAATCTAAAACTTTAAGTTCATTCGTAACTTAATCCCGTATCAACTCCGCAGTCTATAAAATACTGACGCTTGTTGTCATTTCGAATGTTTTTAAAAGCCATTTAAAAAAAAAAAAATTATCCCATGCTTCGCTTCGCGCGCTGGGTATTTTTCACGTCAAAATCAATGCGCAGCAACAAAAATAGAGTTTATTTGCATAATTATTATTGTTTTGCAATAAAAAAGATCATAGATACATTTTGTTGAGTTTTATATTAGTTGTTCAACGTTATGATCAACAATAAATCTACATTTCAATTATCTTATTTTAAATGTATTAAAGTTTACGCAATTTTTTTCTGTCCTTAAAGTTTTTACACGCACTGTATGTGTGTTTAAAATGATCTACTTTTAAATATTCACAGTGATAAATTTTTAGTAACGACTATTTTTATTCACTAAAAAAATGTAAAAATTTTACCTTTTTTTACAAAAATATTTTTTTTCCATGGTTAATGAAATAATTTTCATCTAAGAATAGATTATTTTTAAAATACGCATGTTCTTACTATTTGTATAAACTTTCCTAAAAATCCATACATACGTTCACAAGGCATCATGCGCGAAATGACTTACTGAGTTAAAAATGAGTTATTTTAATTTCAACAATTCTCAAATTCTGTAAAGACTAGTCAGTTGCTAATGGATTAAACAGCACAATCTGTTTAAACAATAGTCCAAATTTCATGTTTATACATAAAAAGTTTTTGAAGTACTAGTAACTGTACTCACAGTTTGAATATTTTTGTTGATTTTTTGCGAAATTAGGTTTTTTGCGAAAAGGTTTAAGAACCCTTAATGGACGAAAAATATTAAACTTCCCTAAAAGAACATGCAAAAATTTTCAGAAAAAAAAATTAATAAAAACTTTTAAAATCTATTGAATAATATTACTTGATATAATTTTTTAATAACATATATCATTCTATTTTCAAAATGTTGTGACGGATATAAAGAATTACATTATTCCACCAATGCCTTAATCAGTAAATAGACATATATACTACGCAGAAAAAAATATTTTTCCTTTATAACAAATTTTTCTCATCTTCTCGGAGTAATGCTTAGATATTTTAGATTCATGAATAATTCATAAAAGAATTGGGAAGTAAATTGCGTTTCAGAAAAAAAATAATACTCAGACAATTAATTAATCATGGAAGTTAAAAAAAAAACAGAATTTGATTTCTCCGCTTTTTAGTCATTTCTTGTTTAACTCTTTATTTACAAAGGGCATATTCTGAAAAAAAAAAATCCCTTTAATAATATCCAGAATTTTATTTAATGGTTATTTTTCGGCCAAAGAATTTAAAATGTGTATTAATTTCAAGTTTCTCTTCTGAGATTGATTCTACATTTTAAAAAAGTGCATTGAAGTTCTTATTCTTTAATTATAATAGTTTTAAAGCTATTATAATTTTTCGTTAAATATTAATTTAATATTTTTTTCTCGTAACGGAATTGTGAGTCACAAAATGAGCAATAATCAATTAAAAATACAAATTTCTGTTTTTGTATTAAAATATTTCCTATACAGCCATGGGAAAAATTATAAAGACAAACGAAATGTCGCCAAATGTAGGAGCCGCTTGAATGAAAATTATGCAAATATTTGTATAATAAAAATGCTTGAAATGGAACATTTCCAAACAAACTTTAAGTTGAAAGTGAGAAAATCATTGAAAAGTATGAATTTAAAAGGTTATAATAGCTTGCTAGTCGGAAAAAATTATAAGGACGCGCATTTCTTTTGAAATCACTAACAAAATTATGCATATTTTTTAATATCATCGGATTGTTTAAAGTAGCCTAAAAGAGTTGCACAATAAGATTGTTCAGTTTCTCTCGTTCTTCATCATGCAAAGAGCACACAACTTCTGAATTTTAAAGGGGTAATTTTACTGCTTACAGAAAATGTGGAATGAGTGGATGTGAAATTGCAAGGAATTTAAACAGATCTAAATCAGTAATTTATATATTTTTGAAGAATCCAAAGACTGAAATGGGGAATTGCGCTTCTTAATAAATGAGAGTTTCTACTCAAATTAAAGCAGAAATGAATCTACCATGCACTAGCCGAACAGTGTGTAATGTTCTGCAAAAGAATCCCAATGTTGGATATGCTAAACTACGGTCACGTCCACCACTTACAAAACTACATAAGAAGCTTATATTGGAATTTGTTAACACGTTTCTTTTGAATCTCGCTGAAAAGTTATGGTATTTTCGGAAGAAATAAAAAAATATTTGAACGGACCAGATGGTTTTCGCCATTATTGGTATGTGTTGGACGGAAAAGTAAGAGGGGGGGATTCCAACATTTACGAGGGCGGATGTATAGTGGATACGAGAAGAACTTTACCTTTCAGCGGCGTTGTGAATCACTGTTAATAAAGGTAAAGGGGGTTCGGATAGTTTTACTGATTGAACTCTTTGAATTAAATAATTGCCCTTATTTTTTTTTTCTAAAATTAAGAATACAATACACACTTTGATAAAGAAAATAGAGAGATAAAATTATTAAGAAAAAAACATTTTATTTAATTATATAATGAGATAATAAATAAATCTATAGAAAAATAGGAACACATTGATTTCTCCAAAATCATCCATTCATAACAAATCAAATCCAACACATTTGTTTCTCAAAATTATCACTTTATAAAAAAAATTTTTCAACACTAACTCTTTTTAATTTGAAGCACTTAATTATAAAAACATCATTATTTTACAGCACAGCATTGTATCGTTGTAAAATTAGAGGCAAATATGCCAAACATTTAAATTTATAAATATTTATAAATAAACATATGAGTCTATGTTAATTCAACAATTTTTCTTTCGATCAATCAATACGTAAAATTTTAGTCTTCTTTTATATTATTCACTTTGGCTAGCCAGGGAAAAATGTATTGGAAGTATCTCACCAATTGTCCTTTTATTGAAGTTCATCTCTAGTAATGATGTAGGCCTTGTTCATCCTCGCTCGTTATTAACCAGGGGAACTCATAGATGGATCGTTCTTGCCAGTTTGGAAAAAGCCGGGATCCTTCTCGGTGATGACTCTTGGCTCGGCCGCTAGATCTGCCAACCAAGAGGTTCAGGAAAATTCATCGTGCGGCGCTGGGTCGGATCGACGAAGGCACTTCTGTTTCAGCGGGCCACCAGCAGTCTCCTCAAGACACCCTTCCGTGGAGATGGCTGGAACTCGAAGAACGTACGGGCTGGAAGAACTTAGCAAAAAAAGCTACTTGCACCGATGGAGTTATTTTCTGAAGTGTCATAGAACCAAAAAAATGTCTCTTCTTCTTCTTCTTTGTTTTTTATGTCTTGTCCTGGGCGTTGGTATAGAAAAAAAAGTCTATTTCTATTGGATGCCCTTTATGACCTTATGCAAATTTTAGTTCAGGAAAATCCCGTTGGTCAACTCTTTGACCCAATGATAATGTCTTTTTGGGATGGGTTAATTATGCAACTGCACATTTTCCCATGCGGGGCAGTTCTTTGGAAAATGGGTGCGCCCAACATGCGAGTATTCCTAGAAATACGATATAAGCTTCCTGTTTCCCTAGCTAGCGTATCCGTGAACTTAAACCTCTAACACTCGTTTGGTTGATGATCACATTGTGTATATAGGAATAATACATACATATAAAGGAAAACAATGTAACATGCATAAATACAATATAACATCTAAACCATAAAAAAAATAAGTACAAAGTTCATGTTCTTTATTTATTTACTAGAAATGTGTGAACAATAGTTCCCACAGTATGACTTGCGAAAAGAATTTTTTTTTCCAAATGCCAATTCGTAGGAGGTTCCGTGATGGTGTGGACAGATCTTGTAGCCAATTGAACAAAACCAACGGTGTTCATTCGAGGTCGCATGAAATCAGAATCATATGTGGATATGCTAGCTAAAATGTATTGCCTGAATCATCTTTTATTACGGGTGGTGATTATTTGTTTCAACAAGACAATGCAAGTTGCCATGTGTCTCGTGCATCACTTTCATTGTTCAAGGCCGATTCTGTCCAATTATTGGATTTGCCGCCAAGAAGCCCTGATTTAAACTCCACAGAGAATCTGTGGGATATTTTAGCTAGAAAAGTAAATACGCCTAGCACACAATATGCAAATACAGACGGTTTGACATAATCCATTGAATTACGTAGAAAAATATTTCTAAATAAACTTTAAATGGACTTCCTGATTTAATGACTGCACGATTAATAAGGGTCATTGAAAAAAAGGGGGATTTTGTGGAGTATTAATTTATTTCCAGACATATTTCACTAAGTCCTTATAATTTTTTTCATGTTTCACGTCATATATTTCCATTGATATGTGTTTTATAAATTGGATTGTAATTTAATTTCGCATTAATAGATAACTTATGCTTTCCAATTACTTGTAGTAAATTATGTTTCATTTTGTTTTCAGTGGAAGATTACTTTAATAGATACTACTCATTTTTCAATGCGTCCTTATAAGTTTTTCCATTGCTGTATACATATATATATTATAACTAGGAAGTGCTCAGCCGAGGCCAGATCCACAAAATGGGCTCGAGCTCGAATTCAGACTTTGGACTGAGGCTCAAAGTGATATTTTAATTAATAAAATATATTTTTTTAAACTTCCTATTTGAGGAACAAGCTAGTGATCTATGTTTCATAACATGTTTTAGAAACCTATAAAAATAAGTTTGAAACTGAATTTATTTATTGTTTTTGTGATATGTATAAGGAATATACTATCTGATTCTGAAGCATTTGCACTGTCAATGTTAACAATATAAATAAGCTGTGGGATATCCCTTGTGTATCATCGCTTTCTTTTTGCCTATTCCAGAATTATTGGAAAACATAGCACAATAATTTATTTCATACCTATACAATGATATTTTAAAAGAATAATAATTATGAATTCTGCTGTTTTATGCCAATGGTTAGGTATAAATAACAAATTGACTATTTTAAGGGCAGATTTTGAAAGACACGAAAATCACGAATCGTTGTCATGGTAGATTATATAGGAATAATAGTTATTTATATGTAAGAAGATATTTTTTATGAGAAAATCAATCTTGAAACGATTTAAAACATTATTAACAATTTTCTACTCAATACTTTTTGAATCAGACCCAGGCAGGCTCGGAATCCGAAAAAGAGACCGAACGCATCTTTAATATCTATATGTATATACATGTTGCATTCTACTATTGTTTTAACTCCGGGCAACAAAGTTGAACAAAGTTACAATAATTAAGTTAAAATTATGCCATTTTGCTTATTTGATAGCATAATAGTTCTAACGATAACGTACTGAAGGAAGTGTTAAAATGATTCATTTGTAGAAAGCGGTTGAATAAACAGAAATATGTGAGGTATAAATAGTTCGTTTCTTTTTCAAATTTTTATTGGAAATTAAACAAGTTTAATTACACAAAATAAATTTGAAATATTATGATTCAATTTGTTTTAGACCTGTTCACAATTTAAATAAATATTGCAGTAAAAACAGAAATATTTAAAAACACATATTTTTTCATACAGCTAATATTTGAAATACTTAGATATAATTGGTTGTTAAACAAAATATTAAGTATCTTTCTGCTAAAATATATTTATGTATTGGGGTTTTATTTTTTTAATTTTAGTGTAATTTTTGCTTGCTGCTTTTATAGCTAAATATCTATGGCACTAAAGTTTAAAAAGGAAAATAATTAAGTTAATTTATTCAATTTTTCTTAATTGTTTGCAAAACGTTTGTACAGATAACATACTGAGGCCGGCCCAGCAGCGTGGTTAGTAGCGAAGGCGACCGCCACGGTGAGGGCTCGTGTTCGAATCCTGGTAAGGCGTGGCTGCCATTGTGTGTGTTACTTCAGTGCTGTCTACTTCCTGGTGTCTATCTCGTTCTTGTCAAGAAGAAGATTTATGTAATTTGTCAACGTTTTGTATGTATTTCTGTGAATAAAAATATGGATCATTCGAGACAAACAGCTTAGGAGCTTATAGGTCTCAAAGCAATTCTCCTTCAAGTGTTTCAACATATTGAGGAATGTGTCAAAATTATTCATTTATGGGAATTCGAATAAACAGAAATGTGTGAGATATAAATAAATTACATCAAATCAAATTCTTTCGTTATCTAAATAACCCAATATTTATATTTATCCCCAAAAATAAGTTGCGTTTTAAATTTATCCGTTAAGTACCTAATAATTCTATGGATGGATATAAATACTTATAAACAGAAGTATATACAGCATATTTTAAATATTTTATTTTTAATTTTAATTTTATTCTTTTGTAATATTAAAAATGAAAATAATTAAATTGATAATAGTCTTCCTACCTCATTAAACAATCTATTGAAATTTCACGAAAAATTCTAATTTAATTTTTAAGTTTCAGGGAATTTAAAAACGATAAGCTTAAAACAATAATAACAATGAGTAATAGCTTCATGTTTAATATTCCTTAAAGCATTTATACCTTTGTGAAAAGAGAATAATTTCTATTTTACTTGAAAAATGTCAGTAGATTCTGTAAACAAAAAGGTTTTGGGAAATTTAATTGAATTCAGAGGAAATTATTTTAAAATGGAGATTTGATTGTAAAATATTTATTGTTACACAACACATATTATGGAAATTATATAATTTTTAAGGACATATTTTTAAGCTAATTTATAATTCTTAAAGTTTCCAATTAAAACATTTTTAACTATTCATTACTATAAATTAAATTAAATGAAATTAAATTAATTTCTATATATACAGGTTTTCCACGCTATACACAAGTTAGTGAGGTAAATTTTGTAGATGCAGAAAAAGAATGGGGATTAGAAGAAAAGTAATTAAAATGGAAAAGTTTTTCATTAGTGGGTATCGCACGGAATTTTTTATTTTCTTTTGCTAGCTAAGTGATGACCTGTTGTTGATTTGCACAATATGCTAAAATAGAAATAATACCGAAAACATTAACCTCATAAATTTTTCAAAAGTAAAAAAATGCCGAATAATTTTAATAAACACGGATCCAGACACCAGTAGACGTATGCTAGTGCACCGTTAATCAGAACATCAAGATGTATTCCAAAACGTTCTTCGGGCCTGTACCGGGAGGAAAAGGTAACTCTAATAGTTTCTGTTTTTTTAAAAATTCAACGCATTTTACTCAAACATCCGAAGCAAATATGATTGGAACCCGATTATAGAAGATTTTATTCCGGTTTTCGTTAATATTAAATTTGAATTTGAATTTCAATATGAGAGTTGAAGCATAACAAAAATAGGATTGTTTCAACCTGTCACCCACCCTGGAATTTCAAACTGCTATATCTCAGCCATTTTTTAAGATAAAGCCAAAACAAAAAAATGTTCTGAAATCCTTATATAACGATCTATCACTTAACGGGAACAACTTTATCACTTTATCATTTTTTATACACTTTTTTGAAATTAAAAAAAAAATAAATTAACTTGCCACTATTCTGAAACAAGATGGCGCATTAAGCTGGCCAACGACCTCGGTCGAGACCTTGGTATGTTCTGTACACATGATCAGTCACATTCATATCGGTTTATAAATACGAGAGTGACAGCATAACAAATATTGGATTATTTCATAATATCAGCCACCCTAGAATTTCAAACTGCCATATCTCAGACATTTTTTTAAGATTTAGCCAAAACAAAAAATGTTCTTTACTCCTTGTATCACGTTCTAACACATACCAGAAACATTTTTTTTTTCAATTTATAATTTTGTTGCACATATTTTTGAATTTTTTTAAAATTAAAATTTTTTAACTGTCTGCCAGTTTGAAACAAGTTGGCGGATGAAGCTGACCAACGAAGTCGGTCGAATGATATGTACTATGCACATACTCGGTCACATCCATATCGGTTCAAAAATAAGAGAGTTACAGCATGACATATGTTAGATATATATACATACATATAAATATAAATCAACATTTGAACGGAGGGTGGTTTTGGGGGCATGAAGGTCATGATCGGTGAAAATATATTTAATTTTTTTGGAATTGCTTTCCTCCGAACGGCTGTAATAGGTAGCTTTTTGTAATGAAAAGTACCTAAAAGAAGTAACAAAAACTTTTCAATTCTTACTGTTTTTGCTTAAATAAGTTTAAACACTAAAAGTGTATTGTACTTTTTAAAATCAAACAATATATGTTTTTAATAATTAACCTAATAGTAAGTAACATAATTCATTGAAAAATATTGGAATATTGGAGAATTAGAATTAAATCGTCCAAAAAGTAATAAGTTTTCAAATAAAGTTTTAATGTACTTTCTAATAATATTACATCAAAAATAATCTCGTAGTACATCATTGCATGCTCAATAATCTGCAGCAAACTGTTTAGTCATTCGACCGTTTTTTAAATATAACGGTTACGTTACCATATTATGAATCTATCTGACCATATAAGTGGCCATATTGTGATCGGAATAGAGTTAAATTACGGTTATGTAACCGTTTTCTATTAAAACGGTCGAATGACTAGACAGTTTACTGCAGACTTTTAACAGTGTTGGATGAAGATCTTTTCACATGAAAACAAGAAAAAAATGGGATTATATTTAAATTAAAAATTTAAAAGTGAGATTTATAAGTATATATATTTGCAACTGTTGTATGTTGTTATACCTATTCTTGGCTATTGCAGATCTTTATTCAAACTACAGTCATTGACAAAAGTTTAAGGCCACTCACACCGTTTAGGCGTAAAACACGGAATATTAAAATATGAAAAGGAGAATGATCTGACAGTCCAAGTACAGAGTTATTTTTTCCTGCACTACTGGGAGAAGATTAGAAGTAATTTTTGTTTAGTTGCTTATGAGGTAGCAATCGTACTGGTATTTTTAATGGTCTGTGCAATGCAGAAAAATGCAGACCTGAGCGCAAATAATCGTTCTGAAAGCGGAAGGAATTATGAACGGCTAATAAGCGAAAATCGAATTTTAAGCAAGACTGCTATAGATAATATCGTAGTAAAGCATGAAATATACGGGATATTTACTACAAGGGAACGATCAGTTCTACCAAGTGCAACAACGTCTCGATTCGACCATAACATGCGGCGAATAGCTGTGCGTTCGCCAATTAGTTCCTGTATGAAAACATAGACAGCTTTGCGTGCGGCAGGAAGAAATGTAAGCCTCCCGATCATATCTAGGCGTTTAAGCAAGGAATTTGGATTGCCGTCTTTAACAGCATGTGTTTCTAAATGTTGTCATCAACATTGAGTATTCTTAAACATTTGTTAATGACTGTAATATGTGATAATTATTACAGAAGAAATCCTCTTGAATGTCGGTAGAGTATCATGTAGTGTCGTGTCTAATGGCTATTTTCATTATTGGCAGTCTTCCGTCACATCAAATATTCTGCCTGAAATTAAAACTGTGCTTCTGAGTGAAGAAAAACAAAAAAACAAATAAACACGAAGAAATGAAGCACTACATATTGGTGACAAATGTAAATATTCTGGCAATAAAATTCATATTAGTAAAACGATACGGGGTCTTTTTTGTGTGTGTGTGTGTATTTAGGCAAAAAGAAAACGGTAATATGCATATTTTTCAATGAGTAATTTTATCTCTTCTGTTACCTCACTGGGAACGAAAATTATTGAATGAATATAGAAAATGAAAAGTAATTAAGTAGTTTAGTCAAACATTAAATGAAAGATTTATATGTCGATTGTGCACTTCAATTGACGTAGGTTTTTATTTTATTTATTTATTCTAAAAAGATAATACTTGAAGAATATTATTATTTTCCATGCGTAATTTAAGTTTTCGAATTGAATAAGGAAAGTAAAATTTATTAAAAAGACATATTTGTATCATTTGCGTTTGTGGAATTTAAATCAGATTGTTATTAATTTTATAACGTTAAAAATCTTCTGTGAAGAATTGTTTCAAAATCTATTTTGCATTTCCGCATTTTGTAAGGAATAATATAGTGTCCTAAGAGTTATGGGAATCAACGCAAAACACAGCGACCTCTGTAGTCAATCCCTTGGGAAAAGTGGGGGTGGTCGACAGATGGCGGCGTCCCCACTGACCGTAGCGTTTACAGGACTCTCTTGGTCGAGCGCGTTAAAAGTTCTTTAGAACATGAGTACGGTGGTTAACGTGCCTGACGGGCGCCCGTAGGCTCCTTGCGGTACAGATCAGCTTTATTCTGGAAAATCAATAGAAAACTTCATTTCCTCTAAAATATTTTATAAAGAAAATTATGATTGTGATAAAGGGTATTATTTTAATAATTAATATGCATACTGTTATTATACAGTTTTTTTTATGTACAACGTTAATCTTAAAATTTCTCATAATTATTTAAGCAAGCCAAAACATTTCTAAACCAAGCAGAATTTGCATCGTGCCTTGTATATACAAAAAAATGTAAACACATCTTTCTAACTTCACAATTTATAGTACAACATAGAGTAGGAGTAAGATACAAAATTTGTTTGATAACGAACTGGAATGACATCTATATTTATTTGATAATAATTCTTCTTTCACACTGGATAATTTTTCTATTAAAATATACACAAATTTCAATTTTCATTACGTTAGTATATATATATATATATATATATATATTTAATGTACTGTTTTAATGTACAAATTTAAATGTACTGTTTTGCTTTAAAATGACCTATTTTATTTAGAGAGTTTCTTCAAGAACAAAAATTTTAATGGATTCATTTTTTTTTTCAGAAAAAGAATTATCCTAAGTACTAAATCCAAAATGAACATTTCTACATGTGGGAAAATATTTAAAAGATCTTAGAAAGTAGATGACTTGTTCAATTCAGCACATCATGTTTTACTTTCTGCTGGTAGGCAGTACCGAATCTTATTTTTCATTCCCTTCCACTCAATGAAAAATATATTCTCTAAGGTAAATGATAGGTTTACAATGACTATCACAGTACGCAGTTGCTAAGTTCGGAAAGACCATAACTGGACAGATATAAGAATGGACCCTTGTCCGGAAGAAATGGGGTGGTCTCTTGTAGATTTTTCGGATGGCGGCACCTGACGCCATAAACCGAGTTTTATATATATATATCTTTAAGAACATAATACAAAGTACAGTCACAATTTCAGAAATCCACCAAAATATTTGCAACTTTCTGAAATGCGCACTTAGCTGATGTAAAGAATACTTGCTTCCCGCCAAAAATCTAATAAAATTGCTAGATTAAGAGAAAACAGTATCAACTTTTGAATAAATTCAAAAATAGAAATTAATTAATAAATTAATTTTTATATTGATATATTATAAAACAGAAATAACATTACGAGCAAAAATAGGGGCACCTTTATGAATAGTTGATGTTTAAATAAAATGTGCTATTTATATATATATATATCTCAGAGCCTATTGTATACTTATCATTTGACTGCCTATCTCCCCTTCTTTAAATAGTAAAATACATTAAAATTTGATACAAATATATTTTTAAAGATTTCATTTTCTATTAAATAAAATTCGCGAAACATCTGAAACCCAACAAAAGAGAAGTCAGATATTAATTTGTATATTTTGTACACATATTATATTTCTCATACAACTGATTCATATTGTTATTTACATTGAAACATGTCATTATAAAATAATCGATGAAATAAATAAATTATCTTTCACAAATTAACATATAATTATAATGTATTACAAGAAATGATAATTTTTTTAAAGTAGTGTACTATGTCACATTATTTATTTATATATGTTTTCCAAATAAAGAAAGTATTTAATATTTTGTTTTTTTACATGTAATAAAAAATAGCCCACAAATATATTTCTCTATCAAAGAAATTTATTTAATAATAAAGTTTTTTACCTACATGTAATAAAAAAAAGCATGATACGAAATAAAAAAGGGCATGCCTGTTTATTTTTGTTTTATGTTTCCAATATTCAGCCTCAAATACTTAATTTGTGTTTTACTAGTTCTTCCACTTAATTGCATTTCTTCCTCAGTCGATTGAGGGCTATTGATCCGATGGAAACGTCGATGATGGTATCATCTATTAATCGGCTTAATTCCATCAAGTGAATTTTTTCGATGCTTTTCGTCTGATGAGGTTAATTTTCGTGGATTCTGCATTTTGATTTTATACGAGAAATTAATTATTTAAAGATGAAACTATTTGTAATTATTTAAAGATGAAACACTATTTGTACAGGAAACTCCGATCAGCAATATATGTTCACACAGTTTAGAATTAAAAGATAAATACACTAAATAAAACATTAATTATACTTTACATTCATTTTTAATCAATATAACAGAGTATAAGCCTTATGTTATCAATTATTAAAAAGGCTAAATTATATATTAAGAATATTTTATGACACAAATATGTTATTAAAAACAGTATTTTTTTAGATTACAATAACAGATTAATATAATATATAATAATAATTGTGCGCAGATTATATTATCTAAAAATTACTAAAAGCTGCAGAAATTTTAATTGAATAATTTATAGTACTTTATGAAAAGTACTCACACTGAAACTCCAAAAATCTTGTTTTAATTCATAATATTAAACTTATAATTAAACACTTATTGTTATAAATTTAGAAATTTGATACAGCTTTAAAAATATTTTAAATATATTTTTTGTTTTTATGCATGTTACTATACATAGAATATTTTCTCCGCACTTGCACAAAATGCGCATTAATCTGAGACAATCGGTGACATTATTTTAGTGTATTTTAAAGATTTACAAAAAATATTTTACTATGAAACCTAAATACCTAAATCAATTAAGAATGCAATAAGGTGATAAAAAACAAGTGGGTCAGTGTTATCAAAGATCGCTCAAAGGGCTTCGTTTAATATTCCTCTCAAAACACTTTATCTTTTCTTTAATAAATCCAAATAAATTGCATTTAGCAAAAAAAAAAAAACTTATGTTTTTTTGTTTTTTATAAAGTAAAAATTTACCGGTCTATTTATTTCGCTTTTTCGAGTATCCAAACACCAGCCCGATAGCGGGCGAAGCCGGCTATTATATTCTGTCATAATAATATCTTTCACGCGGACTAAATGCGATATAAAAAATGATTTCAAAATTAAAAATGTTCACAAATTAAACATCTACACCTTTAAAACGTTAAAATATGCGAATATTTTCATAATCAGGATTTTTATCACGATTCAATATGTTTCTCAAACTCATATATTTACTATTCTCTATTATTCACATTGATACTCGCTTTGTCCTATTCTCAAACATTTCAAAAATTCGATAAACTTCCAATTCAGATTTTCTTTTTAATTCTCTAATGACGTGATATTAATCTGCTTTGTGTACATACACATACTCATACTCCTTGTATTATTGAGAAATCTTTGAAAATTTCCGATTTATTACCACTATGACGTCAATAATTTTTATTTCATATTAATCTTTTTTTTCAATTGGTGAAACTTTTTATTTCATTTTCATTTTTCACGTGGAAATCGTCTGATAGAAAATCAATTATTGTAGAAATAATTTCATCGTGGATTTTTTATTTTTGGCATCTGCTATAACGAAAAATGTTTAAATTTAATAGGAAAAGGCTGTTAGAATTTTGGTCTTTAATCTCTATGTATTAAAATAATACGAATTTTTAAAATTTTATATATTTTTTGAATATATTTTATAAATATTTTGAGCTTTTTATAGCTGGTATTAAGTTATATACACTAAGTTTCAACTCTTTAAGTTACATAGTTTCTGAGAATAGCTCTGTGACACACAGACAACGGAGCGGGAGTAATAGGGTTTCATGAGATGAACGAAACCCGAAAAAAATACGTATTCGTTTTTTCAGTAAACGTTTAATTTTCCAATATGTAGCAAATGGATAAAAATATTATCCGAACCTTTTATTTTAAGCATTTTAATGTATTAATGACCTGCCAAATGTTTTATTTTTTAAATCGCTTTATTAGAGAGATTATTAAAATCGGTTTAAAATTTAAGATGATTTTCTATTATATTAAATTTAGTTAGATAGAAGCATGCACTGGCGCTTTTTACTTTCTGTTGGATAAAGTGTTACACTGTCTTTTTTTTTATACAACATTCTAGTTAATTATTTTCTTTAAAGTGGCAACAGCTGGCGTGTTCTTTCAGACATGAAATGTAAATTTTATAAGATTTTTTCACAATACATACTCGAAAAATATTGCATAATTATATATAATATACTTTACAGACAATACATAGTGGCAATTTCTGTTGCATTATTCTTAAATAATGCACCCGGAAGAATTTTTCGTGTTAAAACATTCATATAAATTTCAATTTCAATCTTTTGCTTCAAACGAATATTAGACATTTTCAAAATTAAATTTAGTAACAACTCAAAATATATGTGTTTATATTTCATGAATTTACTCTTTAATATAGATCACAAAATTGTGCGAAATAAATTATCTCTTGAAACTCAAAATGAAATTTATATTATAAATAATCCTTCGTTATTCAAATATAGATATAATTATACCAGAGCTAAAATATTTTATTTATTTATTTACTTTTTGAAATTAATATTTTAGGGAACTCATATTTTTGCTACACATACATGTTTCGTTCACCTAAATTTATTATACTATTATTTATTTTATACGCATTTTTGCACATTTTCATTTAGATATGAATTTTATATACCGTATTTACTCGATTTTAAGATGCACTTTGTTTTCTCCGTAATCGAATCCATGTACATGGATGCGTTTTGCAATCGAATACAACTCGTAATATTGTAAGAATGTGTGTATAAAGTCTGTGTACGTTATAAAATAAAAGTTATTTATTCGTTGCCCCCCCCCTTGTACGGACATACGCGTTAAATAGTATTCGGTGTATAGCACTAAAGATGACGCTATAGTCAAACAATCCAACACAGAAGCAGTATTCGAAAGCAGTAGTGAAGATTCATGTAGTGAAATATCTGATGATGTAGACGTATTGATGTCTGTGAGAACATAATATGAATTTGAATAATTAATAATAACCTAATTAGTCCACAGTTTATGGGCTCATTCCCCGGTCTGAACAATCTTTCACTGAGTCGGAAAAATACTCAAAATTGTAGAAAATTTAGTGAAATGAATACTTTTGTTCTTATTAAAATCTCTATTTACTTATACCTTGGCAAGTTTCATTTTCATAATTATACTTCTATCGAACTCTTGACAAATCGGAAGCATATCTAAAAATCTCTATCTAGCTTCACTCCAGGTAGTGTAACATAAGTAAAATTAGTGAAACACTGCACGAAAAGCTCCTAAATGCGCGCCAACAATCTTCGAATACTTTTGTCGACCACATGACCATAAAAGATGGCATAATTTATTCTAAAATCTATTTCTTCAAATTGCATGCCTCGAAGTTTAAGTACGATAACAAAAACCATTAATTTATTAATTTTAAGTTAACATATTAACTTATTCACATTGATTTCATATCCTGCGTACATCCACTGCTACGAATAAACTTAAATTGGTTTAATTATAAAAGCAGTATTTTACGTACAGTGGTAACTTAAAGAAGACGATTTTTATGAAGTTAACACACCTTATCATTTTACTGAAGCCTCACTTAGCATCCAGGTAACTATCATATCAATTGTAAACTTTTAGAAAAACTACCTTAGATGTTAGTATACTCATTTCAACGTAACACACATAAGGAGTGGATATCTCAATATTACATACAATTAATCCACACATCTCATTTTACAATCTGCGAAAGCATTTGCATACAATATCTTGGTCAAATAAACAATTCTAAAATTTGCATATTTGTTTTGATTTTTCTTTAACACTCCCCAATTTAATATACTATTCCAAAAGACATTTAATAATGAATTTTACATTACCAAAATAATACTAACTCAACCACATGTCGTATTTTGTGCACGTATACTCTTGGGAATATCTGAATTTTATTTGCATGTGATATATTTAAATTCATGATAATGTAAAATGAAATTGATACTAAATCTAAAATAAATATATATCGTAATATTATGTTCAATTGTTCATTTAAAATATGAACTACAATATATAGTACAAAACAGTAATTTGTTTTAATTTCATCTATGCTAGCATTAGTTGAATGCAGCGTTTTAAAGCACAGAATTCATCTAAATCAACTAGATCGGCAGAATTTAACCGCCGCATTAAACTGGCGTAGTTTTCAAAGATAACTGTATACAGATGTTACTTTCTATCATAGGAACAGAGGTTATCACATGAAACAGTTCCTTTCATATACGCGGCTCGGGAAATAAGGTGTTAAATAATAGAAGTAAGAACGCAAGTAGAATGAATAGTTGCACTAAAACTTCAGAACAAACTCCGTTTAAGAATGTAGATACTCAAATATCGCATTCCATTGGGATTTTATCCTTTAGTTTTCTTTTAAACAGGATGATTTTCCGATAAGTATTAAATTATAATTTTTTTTATTTTCTGAAACTTTTTTCCATGCTTTTTTCATTTCTTGTAAACACAAACTATGGGCTTGTTGTTAGAACTAAGTATGCAATACATATACAATCAGTTTTATTTTCTATTTTCTTACATAAAATACCTTTTTTAAGTCTCAGTCAATAATCCTACCAGCACGGACATAGAATTACTATTTAGTCTGTTACAGATTTTGTTTTAATAGAGATGGGGTATTCTGGAAAAACTACTTACAAACTATGTTTGAATTTTGCTGAAATAAATAACATGAAACTGATGTTTGCAACAAACAACCCCGAACTCCTCTACATTGAATAGAGTTTGTCCACTTGGACGGATATTTTAAAATAAAAAGTCCAACACAATTTTCGATTAAAAGTACCTGCCTTATATAATCTATCATTAAGCAAAGCGAATACTATTATGCATAAATATTGGTAGTTGTCTGAATAAAAAGACCCTCTCAATTGCAACACAGTTTTTGAATATATATTTTCAATTTAATTTCATAAGCATATCCTCTTTGAACCTCTTTATTTTTTAAGTTACATATTAAAGTGCAAAAAATCATATTAGAATTTATTTTGAACATGTAAATATTCATGTCTAATGCTTAGTATGTAATTCTTATTTCATGTTTTAATGCATTTAATAATTAGTTTTAGTTTCAGTTTCAATTAATTATTTATAATATAAGAAATGTACAACCATCGTGATAACGACGTATTTATTTTTAAAATATATTTTGATAAATTTATTATTTGCATGTATATTAAAAAAACTATAAAATCTAGATAAATATATTTTTTACCGTTAACAATTAGTTCACTGTAATTGACTTTAAAATTGTCAGTTAAAATTGTCAGTTAAATCAGTTAATTATTCAGAAAAATCAGAGTTTAGAATTTATATGTTCAAGATAATTGACGTTATCATACCGTTTATCAAAAAGAACTATTTTTAGAGTAATATATATATATAAATCGTCCACCAAAAAAAAAAAAAAAAAAAAAAAAAAAAAATATATATATATATATATATATATATATATATATATATATATATATATATATGCGTTGCCGATCACCTCTGTTTAAGGTGTTATTGATGTGCAGTTTTCATACATTTATAAATTAACTGATACAATAACAAATTAAATTATACATGGATAACATTGGTGATTATAACTCATAAACATATCTATTTGCAATATATATAAATATAAATATATATAGTTTTTATTTTTGTCTATGAATAATTAAATTTAACAAGTATTTTAATTACTGCATTGCATTAATTTGATTGAAAAACAGTAGTAATACTATTAATTATCAATTTTATAAATTTTGAGATATTTTGAATTGTTTATGAATTATTTAATTAGATATTTAAATTAATCTATGAAATATAAAATATATTTACAATGTAGTATAAATTAAACATTAATTATTTAATAACAAGTCTAATATATATTTAAGTAGTAGTAAAAATAAAACATTAATTATTTAATAATATGTCTATAATATCAGTGGATTAACACAGTTGGCAGCAAAAACAATTTGAATTAAAATAATATCTCTTTTACATAATATATTCTTGTTAAGAATATCTGAAATGCTGTGCAAGTTGAATTAATTCTGTGTAGATTTATTCATATAGTAGTATTATATTTTATTTGAATTTAAAGTAAAACTACAAGTTAGTATTGTTTTTTAAAGTTTATTTTTATAATTAAATTTAATGAAGTGAGTATGTAACTAATAAAGTGGATATTTAACTAAATATTAATTATGAATTATTATAACACCAATAGATGGCGACACTTTACCTTTCAGGTAGTTGTTGATAATATTGTTAATATTATATTTAATTTAACTATAGAGGGAGCTATTGATTGTATATTAATTTTACTTTCAGGAATTAAAATTGGATGGAGTAATATATATTCACGGATATAATTTTGTTATAAGTGTATTAAAACCAGAATTATTTTGTGTGTTTTTGAATCATTTTGTGTTTGGGTGTCATCGATGGGGTTGTGTTTTAAAAAAAGTGTGCTCTCAACTTGTCTTTCAAATCATTTCTCTCAACTCGACTTAGTCAACATGTATGATGCATTGCCATGTGGATGTGAATATTATGCAGAAGTTGTGACATTTTAAGGATTCTGTATAATTATTGTGAGTAAAATATTTTATCTACACTTTACGCGTTCATATTTCCATTTTTATTATTTCAAAACTGTTATCTCGTTGTAATTTCGTGAGGTGTTAAATACAGTTTTTTGGATAATCGATGTGAGTGAAATATATTGTATATTCTTAATGGTTTTTTATTTCCTATTTAAATATTTCCAAATTTTAATATTTCCAATTGTTGTCTGGTAATAATTCAGTGTACCTGGATGATTCTACTGATCTTAGCATTATGCCAGTAGAATTATGAAACACTGAATTATTATTTAAAACACATGTGGGTGCATCCAGGCTGATGAGTACATGTGCATGTATTTTTTCATATCCAATTCATATTTAATTCTCATGTGGTCCAATTTTCCATTGTATATGGTTCATATTTAATTTATTAATCCATTTGTATTTACTTAATTGCAACACCAATTTATATTTTTTTCCCCTTTCTCTCTATTTCTTTTTTCAATATTCTTTAGGTATGAGTAAAATTTGGCCAATTACCATTGAAGCACAAGCTATGGTAATATTATGTTTGCACATGTTAATTATTAGCTATGTGGTATTCTGTATACACAATATCATTAATTATCTCTTTGGAGATTTAAGTAGAATGATAATAGAATTTGATATGTTTTTTGAAATTCATAGATATTATAATTATATACAGTGTCTCACATAAGTGATGGGACACTTGTGCTTTACAAAAGGAAACTAATCAAATAAATTAAAAAAACATGTACACATTTTTTTTGTGGGTGTGTTTCATACTTAAATTTAATAAAGATTATTACATAACATACATTTTGTCAAAATATTAAAATATTAATTTAATAAAAATACAAATGTTTAGAACGGAGCAAAAAATAGCTCACATAAGTGATGGGACACCATTATATATGCAACAAAAATCGCCTGAAATAAGCAATAAAAATATTTTTTGGGGTTTTATTTTTACTTAAAAGCAATTGGCAATAATTTATAAAATCGTCTGCAGTATTTCTCTCCAGTTTGTTTTGGAATTTTTGTGTTTTTTAGCTCTGTGTAGTCATGAATGCTAAACGAAAAGAAACTTCGCCTGAAATTCGAAAATTAGTTATTAATTTGCATATTGAACGTGGAAAATCTATTAGAAAAACTGCTGAAACAGTTAACTTGAGTCGTTCAACAGTTTTCAATATCATTAAACGATATAAAAAGAATCATATGATTCAGGATAAAAGAAGACCTGGCCGACCATCAAAGCTATCCAATGGAATAAAGCGAATTATCGTTCGAAATATTAAAAAAAATCCAAGAATTAGTGCTTCAAAAGTTGCTGCTGATTTACAAGCATTATATGGAATAATTGTTAATCCTGAAACTATTAGAAGGGTAATTCGATCTGCTGGATATCACGGTAGAGTAGCCAGGAAAAAATTCTTCGTAAGTGAAAAGAATAGAAAACTCAGACTAGCTTTCGCAAAATCCAACATAAATAAGAATTCTGATTACTGGAATAAAGTTATATTTGCTGATGAGAGTAAATTTAATATATTTGGTTCTGACGGTAGAATCTTGGTGTGGAGAAAACCCAGGGAAGAACTTCGCAAACAGAACTTGGTACCAACAGTAAAACATGGTGGAGGAGGAGTTATGGTATGGGGGTGTATGTCGTCCGCTGGAGTTGGTAATTTTGTTTTTATTGACAGTATAATGGATCAGTACAAGTATATTGATATTTTAAAGCAAAATTTGAAATCTTCAGCACGAAAATTGAACCTTCATAACGATTTTAAATTCTACCAGGACAATGACCCCAAGCACACTGCTCTGAACGTTAGACTCTGGCTGCTATATAACTGTCCTGAAATAATAAAAACACCACCACAATCTCCAGACTTAAATCCCATAGAGAATATTTGGCAAGAATTGGAATCAAGAATTCGCAAACACACCATTTCTTCAAAACAACAACTAAAATCGGTGCTTCAAGAAGAATGGGGTAAAATCACTCCAGAAATCACAAAAAAAATAGTCGAATCCATCCCAAAAAGATTAAATCATGTTTTAAAAGTAAAAGGAAATCCAACAAAATATTAAAACCTTTTAAAAAGTAAAATTTGTGGATAAATATTTGATGGAAAAGTAAGTGTCCCATCACTTATGTGAGCCATTTTTTGCTCCGTTCTGAACAATTGTATTTTTACTAAATTAATATTTTAATATTTTGACAAAATGTATGTTATGTAATAATTGTTACTAACTTTAAATATGAAACACACCCAAAAAATTTTTGCACATGTTTGTTTATTTATTTTATTGCAGTTTCTTTTTATAAAGCACAAGTGTCCCATCACTTTTGTGAGACACTGTATATATATAAATACTCACACTAGTTATTAAAATCATTTTAGGCGACATTTAATCCTAGAATCTAGTACACCAATGCATTTTGTCTTCTACTAAAAACTCTCTTGGGGTCATTGAAAAACTCTAAAATTGTTTTGCGTTTATAAACTTTTTTTAAGTAAGATTCTGCTCTTTTTAAATAAATAAAATAAGTGCCTTGAAATTATTTTATGGAAACAAAAAGCGGACATTTTTAAAAATGAAAGTCGCATAAAATTAATGTTCACATTCGTTTTATTAATATTTTCAAGTTAAATATAATTTTTACTTTTAACAAGACAAATAAAGATTATGTTAATATTTCAAATCAAGGAAAAAAATCTTTATCTTATATTAAACTTTGAATTCTATGTAATGCTTTAATGGCTAACGCTATGTATATTACTGGATAAAACTGTTTTCGTTTTCAAAATAAATTGTTCCGAGATTTAGAGTAGTAATGTTTATATACTTTAACACCTTTTAAAAGTACACGAGTGAGTGTAAAACAAAATTCCATTTCGTACAGGAAAAAAAAAATATGCATATAATAGAAAATTCTTTTAAGACGTATGCTCTGTTAATCAATGTAATTTATTTTTTCAAATCAAGATATGAGAATAAATTACATAGTATAAAGATTGTCCGAACCTGTTTCGTTATTTGATTTTTTAAAGTATCAGGTACACTCACAAATACTTCCTTCAAATCACGGAAATTTTTCACAGTGGTAGCGCTGTCGGCTTATTTCCGTTATTTGAATAATGTCAGTTTATTTATTCTCTGTTAAAGGAGGGAAATTCAATAAAGTCGGTTTTAAAAACTTATATCCCTCCCTCTTCGTGTTGCTATCTCTGGAGTATTTGTTATTTGATATACTTTAAGAATATTTTCTGGCTGACCTTGCGATCGAATCAGGGACTTTAGTGCCTTGAGTCAAGTACCTTACCGGTAAGTCCAGTGGACTCTTGCTAGAAGGAGATTTTGGAATGTTGCTAGGGGTTTTCGGGTTTTCTTCAAATTGCGGCTTTGGGCTCAATTTGGAATTTAGAAGGCTGGCAATTTTGAAATTAAGTGCAAGGAGACTTCGTCGTTATGAGATGGTGGTTATAGTTTTAACAATGTAGTATTAATAGAGGATAAATATTTACATGAATTATATATATTCAGAATTTGATTATCGAGTTTATATTTTTACGAGTGATTTGTTGATATAAAAGATATGCGCGCAAATATTATGTTATGTAATTGTGGTGTTGTTTTAATGTATGTTTGTGTCTTGTGTCATCTATCTGACTCATGTAAGTATTGACTGATTCGAAAATACATTTTCCCGCACATGTTTAAATAAATTAATCTTCGTAAACCAACAACAAGATAGGTAAGCCTAATTACAAACCTCTTATATATTATTGGTAATATGTTCTAAACGAATGAATATTGATATTAAACTGTCAGTATATTAATATTGAAGATAAAAAAATATATTAAGTTCAAGATTCAATAGTATCTTTTAAACTGACAAATTACATGTAAAAGTGAATTTCGCAACTACTTAACATTTGGATATGAAATTTTAAACACAGATGAAAAGATATACAGTCTGACAGTTAAACGTCTGAAAAAGCGTCTAGACGCATATAAAATGTGTTAATTAAATTTGAAATGTAGTGTTTTTTTAATAAATGGAATCACATTATATACCTTGCGCGCTGAATTTTCATAAATGACTTGCCACAGTGTGCAAAAAATATTTTTATTACGTAGCGATATAATATGTGTAGCTCTTACGATAAGCTCTTGAACATAGTTTTAAATTAAACACCAAATTTTGAATTTTTAGTAAAGATTGTATTTAATGATATAATAACTCCTTAATCAAATAAAAAAAAGTAGAAAACTAATCTGTGTATAACTTTCCTTTTCATTAGAATTATTTCACGGCGTTTCTTTTAAATAGTTCGTAGAGAATAAAATTTTAATATAATCTATTTAAAAAGTTTTTTTTTCTTTTTTACACTTTAAAAGGCACTCGACCTCAATAATGCTATTTGAAGGTGGTAATTATAATATTTGTCTGTGATGTAAAATATTAGTACAATACAATTAAAGTAAAATATATACAGGGTGTTTCACAAAGTACCCCGAATTAATTAAAGTAATTTATTTTATTTTTACTTTCTTTTTATTTTACATGTTACATATTTTCAAGTACCAACTTTTGTAGCAACAGTTTATTAGATTTACGCTCTATATTTCTTTAGTTTGTTGAAGTGATAATTTAACATTACTTGTTAGAATAAACTGGTAAACGTAATTCTCTGGTATATTTAATGCAGAATTTAAACATTTATGTATATCTCTTTCTACGTATATTTACTTTCATCAGAACGAATTACTTCTCACAACATTTTAAATTTTGAAGATAATGTAAATATGTTCAAAGATGGTAAAACTCTTGAAGTAAGTAATATGCATTTTGAAGCGAATTATTTCAAAATATTAGATAACATTCACGTTTTCCAATTATAATTGTGAGAAGATTGCATGAATGATTTGAAAAATATGAATGTAGGAAATAAATTAGAAAAAAGTTTGTTTGCGCCCATTATTTAATATAAAATTAAACCGATACTCGGATTTTTGACTGTTTATAATATATTTGAATATTTCATAATAATTATACAGATGTAAAGTAATTAAAAAAAAGAATGCACTAGAATTTATGTGGTTGTAATTTTATGTGCTATATATATATATGTACAGGGTGATTATAAAAAAACAATCCCGACATTTGGGCCCCTGACTATCATACCATTCACAGAAACTGAATGCAATTTTGGCAAAAGGTATTTTGAGGTATGCGCTCAAGAATGATATGGAAAACAACAGTGTCACTCAAACAGTTACGGTTACAGTGAGAAAATTTCGAAAAAATCAAATGGCAACACCAAGGTTTTTGTATTGGAATGTGATCTCCATTGTGAAAAACCCTAAATAGCGTTGGAACGGCAACTGTAGCATGAAAATCACCGGAACTAGGCAAGGGAAAGTAAAAAGAACTTTGCCGTGCACCAGAGCATTAATTTTCGTTTCATTTACGTCACACGTCACACCGTTTCTTTGGCTGATATCCCAGCCCGATTAGTTCTCCACAAAACATCTTGATAAATGTGACCTATATACAAATTTCAAGTATACATATAGTTAAGAATACTTAACTATATGTGTACATGAAAATATTATAACTGATTATCATAGATTAAAAAACTACCTAATAAAAAAAGATGCAATTGATAATTTGTTCCCCAATTCTGAGAATTCCATAAGTGAAATAGGCATACATACTACATACTCGTGCATATCAAAACTCGTATTGAATAAGAAAACGTTTTGAAGCATTGTAAAGTATTTAAATATTTTTCCATCGTACTGTTACATCATACACAATATTGCAAATTTTAGCAAGAAAATATTTTTTTCAATATATGGTGTTACTATATTTTTATTTATTTATAAATTATAGTCATTTCATTTCGTTTTTTAAAAAAGTAAATTGTTCAAGTCGATACATTAAGATTATGCGATAGTAATTAAGCTTTTAACAAGAGAAATATTAGAATATATTGTTCTGTATTCAAGATAACATAATTTTCATAAAACACACTGCAGTAATATGAACAATTATAACATAATGCTTTTATTTATATTAAAAAATATATAGAAATAAAAATTTCTACTTATTATTTATAAATTCTAAGCAACAGTTACACAGAACATTTTTGTAATCTTCGAAAAAAAAATAGAATTCAAAATAATTAAAATCATTATAATTAAGTTTTTATTTAATATTACTCTGGTTTTGAAAAATGATGTTCCTACGCAATTCAACGTTAAAGATTTTTTAATATCACTACCCGTAAGGCATGGTGACGTCACGGCGACGTCACTGTGAAGTCACACTGTGACTTTGTGACCGTCGTCGTGACGTCAAGTGACGTCGATGTGAAGTCATTGTGACGTAAATGCGAGGTCGTTATGGCCGTTTTCAAGGCTTTCTGTGACCTCACAATGTGACTACTTTGTGAAGTCACCGTGCGACTTAAATGTGAAAAATGTGACGAATCTGCATCGGATAGGGTGACCAGATTTTACCCGAATCCTATACGGATTGTTCGGATCAAAATTTATTTATGGTTCAAGTTTGTGACGTTTGTGACGACACTGCACCGGGTCGGGTGACCAGATTTTACCCGAATCCAATCCAGAAACTTCGGATCGATCTTTTTGGATTTGTTTGGCTACAGAATAGATTTGGATTAGTTGTCGTGTGACCTGATTTTCGTGAACCCGATCTCCAGATTTTATCAGAAATTGTGTTACGATACAATTTCTGATGTCGGCTCGGATCTAGAGTCATACACGAATCCGGTTATATACTTCTTGAACATGATTGAATGTCAACTTGAACATGAATGATGGTTGACTGAAACTATATTTTGATTCAACCCGTATTCTTACCCTAACCCAACAACAACAACAACAAAAAATCTGTAAGCCCACAACCCGACCGAACCTGATAAATGATTTCGCATAGATTCGGATAACAAGATTTCACCAAATACGGATAAGATCGACGATAAGGATTGGATCGGCAATCATTTTTATTGATGCAACTCGTATTCAAATTAAAACTTTGCATCTGATTGAGAAACCGGTTAACACGACACATTTATGAACAAACTTTTAAACGCATGGCACTTGCATGCCTGATTATTAAAGCTATTTGGAATGAATAGCGTTTTCCATTTTTAGATAAATGTAATACTTAAGATCAATGTCGATCACGTTTTACCCGTTTCTGACGCTGCGCGTCGGAAATTTGGTTCAAAACACCGACTTTGATAGTGTTTTCTGAAACATCATCTGCCTTTACCAAAAAATGGATAACGCCATTCGATTATATATAGGGTAGATGTGCCAGTAATGGACACCCTTAAGGAAATTCTTTAACAATTATTTTTTAATTAATAGTTATAATTGTTATATTCAACATTTTTTAATATTATATTACTCTACCAACAATATTTAACCATGCTCATAGTCACATTTCCCAATGTGAATCTAAATTTAACTGTAAATAACAGAAATAAATCAAAACACCCTAAATTCCAGTAATGGACACCTCACAAAAAGTAATAGATAATTGATATTATGATTGCATTTAAAACTAGAATTTAAAGATAGCGTATTAATGAAATAAATAAAGCTGAATTTTTATTGGTTATTTTTTTATAAACCAAAAACATTGAAGGTGTCCCATTACTGGAAGGCGGTCCATTACTGGCACATCTACCCTTTTCTGAATAAGAACACCTGCCAATTTCATGTATTTCCGAATAAAAATGAATTCAGAAATATGCCAGAAGTTAGCTATTTTGGATTTGAGAACAACTTTAAAGAAAATATAAGTATACATTTTCAAATAAGCATTCTGAAAAATTTATATTAGGAATCAATTTAAATAATAGATATACCTATTGTGCGATATTATTAAATAATAAACATTGTATCAAGCAGTAAAACAGTTTTCGTTCTAAATGAAATATAGAACTTAAGATCATAAATGCCAAAAAAAAAAATTATATATATTTTTTTCTTTACAAATTATTTTATTTATAGTTTTTGATAGAATACCAAATGCAGAACTTAAATATCAATTTTTACAGTAAAAACATTCGATAACACAGCTGGTAAAATTACCTTAACTAAACAGTTATTTTATTGTTTCATCAATATTTATTATTTTTGTGCATCTAACATTGACATATCTCGACAAATAAATTATTCAATGCATTAAAATGTCACATTTTTTTTTTTTCAAATATACCGGAAAATTATGTCTGGAAACCTACACTAGCAACGAAATTATTAAATTTCAAATCAAATATTAATAGTTTTAAAAATTGCAATGTTTTTAATTATAATGAATAACTGTGAAAAGTGAACTAAGAAACGCAAAACATTAAATAAATTCCTCCTTTTACATAACACTTTACATTTAGAAAACATATTGTTAGTAAATACTTTAAGCTTTTTTCCAAATAGTCTATTTAAAAAAAAATTAAACATTAAAGATAAAATTTAATACAAGTGATTTTTTAAAAGAAAATTTAAACATCTTAACTTTTAAATAATGCAATATTAAATGTACTAGTACTAAACATGCACTATTAACAAAACTGCGAAGCCATTAAAAGTTACCTGCTGATCTATAGGTAAAGGTGTTACTATTGAATACTCCTTATCTGCTTCCCTTTCATTGAAAAGTTAGACTGTACATCCACTACAATAATTTTCAAATTATTCCAGCAGAAGAAGTGTGTTCATACATCTGAGAAATCAAATATCACCCAGGCCTTATGAACGCACCTGGCTAGACACAGGGAGATGTTAAAATGGATGGTTTACTTTAAAATGGAGATTGTTCACTTTAAAACGTTAATTTACTTACACAGTATAAATCAACAAACTTAAAAGAACGCGACACACGCTAATCCTATCCTAACTTCGAATGAGAAAAAATCGTCTGCCTTCAATATGCGCGCGCAGTATTGTTTAAACACAACAAAATAACAGCTAGCAGATGTTTCCAACTGTACCGTAAATGATATAGGAAGAAAATAATTTAAATAACGACATTTCAAAACCTTTATAATTTATATGGCTGAAAAATGAACTTCTAATGATGCTATAATATTCTTTTTTTATATGAGAGAGTTTTGTATTCTTAGAAATAAGCTGTGAAAATTTACATTTTTATATATTTTTTAATCCATTGCATTTGCTTTAGACGTCAAAAGTAAAGATAAATTTTAAATAATAATTGATTTAATAGGCTTTATAAAGTAATTTCGATATAAATTTAAATTGCAATCAAATTTCCTAAGTACAAATTTTTCATTTTTTACACTCTGTCGAAAAGAGCAATATATTTAATAGAGGTGACATCTTACTAAGCACTGGCCAGTTTTGGATAAATTGCTATAGGAATGACATATACTTTATAACATGTTTTTAATTCATTTTTGCTCGGAAATACACGAAATTGGCTCGTGTTTTGTTCAGAAACTATGTTATTGAAAAACCTTTTCCATTTTTTGTTAAAAGCAGAAGATCTTTCAGAAAAGAATGTCAAAGTTGGCAGTTTGATTTGAATATCCGACGTGACAGTGAAAGACAGGAGAAAAACTGGTCGTCACGTGACACGAATTGCTTATAACTCGATAAATAACTAAATTTCTATTTAAGGAGTTTTACCTGTGTATTATATAGTATATTTTGTTAAATTTCATGAAAATGGTAAAGAAAATTGTAAAAAATTATCTGCCTCATATATGTAGATAGATATTTATTTATTATTTTATTTTGGAAATACTCAATATATTTAAATAGCGTGTGACAATATTTTTATTAATGATTTAGGTACATGACATAATTCAAATCTATATTTTATGAGTTTTTTTTTCCAAATTCACTCTCCGATCACACCGTGAATGCAAAGAGTGTTGGCATTTTGGTCATAGGTTTTACGTGACTTATGTGACTTGCAGTGACGTCATTGCAACGTCACAAAATTTTTTAAAGCTGTCAAAAAGTAATTTTCTTTATGTTATAAGATGTTCTAAAGTTTATTTTAAGTTTTCTTTAGATCTCCAAGACGTTTACATTTTGGTCACAGTGTGACGTTACAAAGTGGTGGCATTTTGGTCACAGATGTGACGTGACGTACGTGACTCACATTGACGTCACAATGACGTCACTGTGACTGTGCATGTTATGCGTGTGCTAACAACTGTTCTGAAAATGTTAAAATAACTGCTCTCGAAATGATTCATTGATCAATGTAGTGCATTGAAGAAAATCATCATAAAATAATACCCATTATTGGAATGTATACTTTGCTTATTTATATTTTAGAATGATTAGCATCAATTAATCAAACTGTTTGAATTAGTAATATATCATTTTATTATTGGGATAAGTCCGATTTAAAATTTTCTCTAAAACTAGTTTATGTTTGTTCGCTATTATTTATTTTAATTTTAAATACTTGTCTATATATATTTATTAATACATAAAAGAATAACTATAAAAAAAATACATGAAATCTATAAAATGTTTTTATATTCAAAAGTGTATTATGAAGAACATTTGTCTGCCATTTTTATAATGATATAATTAGTATGACAATTAACTGTCATCTGTCATAATTATTGTTGTTATTCAACTAAAGCTAAATGCGTTTAAGCTGAGAGTCATGATAAATTCTACCATAATGTTTAAAATTACAAATGATTAAAAATGCTGTCGGTCTAATTATCTAAATGTCACTTAGAATCTATGATTTGTTAAAATAATTATATTTCTACTTCATTTAAAATTAGAAAGCTACTTATTACATTATGTTCAATCGACGCTAGCATACATTTTCTAATTATTAAACGTTAAATCTTCTATTATTTCTTGAATATATTTATCAAACGAATACGTGTTATATAATGAATTTTAAATTCCTATACAAGTACAGAACATTTATTATTAGGTGTACAACTTGGTATTATATAAATATATACTGTGTTCCTTAGAAGTAAAGAAGAAAACAATGTCTGTCTGTCTCTACTGTGTCAAAAAACAAAGAATGTGTTCAATTATTTAAAACGTATTTCGATAAACATGATATATAAGATGATTTGATTTATTTTCTTTATTTAAAAATAACAGTTCTCAATATAATAAATAACGATACTTTTTAAAGTCATTTCTTTGTGAAATTTATTATTATAACGATAACGTCTAGATTATTTTATATCATTATTATTATTTTTATATTATTGTGATTTCTAAAACAAATAGAAAATAATAGAAAGATTCCCATATACATTTTTTTTTTCAATTTAAAATTGCTCCTTTTAAATAATGTAATATGAAATTTACCACACGAATGTGTAAAACTAAAAAAAAAATGTAAAAATTGTATTTATACTTGCATTTATACTTTGTATTCATACTTTGCATTTATGCTTTGTATTTATACTTTGGAAAATTGTATTTATACTTTGAACGTCTAGATAGCTGAAATTTTAAAATATATGTAGTCACTTTAAGAATTCAAAATTTTGTAATCAATTCAGTCTGAAAGTGGAGTGGGACTTTTTTTATATTTAATTTCTATATGTCATTTTCGCGATATAAAAAATAAGTCAAAATTTCTGCATTATTTTCGAGTTACTGGTTTTACTGAATGGGAAACATAAAAAATATAAGAAAAACGGTGGTCGAAATTTTGTAATTATATTGGTTCAGCTTTTAACAAATTTAATTATTCGTATTTTGATATAGTCACAAAACAGCCAGTTATCTGCTTAGAAAAATTAAATGTTTCCAAAGTCGAAAACAAAAATTCCGACAGACAAAATATCTGATAGAATTAATAGATCTAACCGTCCGTTTTTGTTACGAGCACAAATAGTACTTTCTGATTTAATTCCCTGTGATTATGGAATAAGTTTTAAAATCACACATTTATATAAAAAAAATATCAAAATATTTTCACTATAAGCAAAAATTTCTTTAAAACAAAAAAGTTTCTAGTATTATTTGTAAATCAGAATGTGTTATGTCACAAAAATTTCGATGCCGGTATTTTGAAGTAACAAAAACTGTCCAGATTATTTCACTATGTTTATTTTGTAAATACAAATTATCATCTATACCATCTAAATATTTTAAAGTATTTATTAACTAATTCGCAAAGCAAGATTCTCCAGTGCAATGAATATTAATCTCAAAGAAAAATGAATTAACTCTTTTATTCGTGTTCAATGCAGATATATATATATATATTAAAGAATATTTCAAAACAAACCTACACTGCATTTTAGAAATATTTTTATAATACGATATTTTAACATAAATTAGATTCAGATGTCGTAGTAAGTATTAAAATAATCTGTTAATTTGTAGTAAATTATAGTCGTTACAGTAGTAAGTTGTAAATTAGTAAGAGTTTAAAAAATGGAGTTGCTATCGAAAATGAACTTATTATAAACATCATTTGTGAGAATTAATATTCTGCTACGGACAATTTGCATTAGATACGATGCATTATATGTTATATATCGCTGATGAAGCTATCACAGAACAAAGGAACTGATAGATTCGATACTAGAGCTGTTTTTCTGATTCTAATATTTCGAAACAAACCCTGCATTCTTTTTTCAATATAATCATGCTAACTTTAAAGATATCTCAATGGATTTATTTTAAAGAATTTGATTTCTTCTTTTATTTATCCTTATTTTCACCACTTCCGTTTTGCGCAAAATGATCACATAATTTTTAACACGAATAAAATTTAACAAAGATTCATTAAAAAAAGTCATATATTTACTTTAGTACATAATATCAAACACACAAACTCAAAATAGCTTTAATTATTTTTTCTAATTATTAGAAACATTTCGCAAAGCATATTATTTGTTTATTGTAAGATCTAAATTCAACTTATTTTAATATATTTAATTAAAAAAATTAGTAAAAAAAAATATTTTTTATCAGGTGCTTATGCTTTCTGCAATAAGAACATTATTTATGAATTGTAAAATTTTAATACATGTAGTTTAGAAGTTTTATAAAATATTTTAGGTGATAGACTATAAATACATAACAAATATGAAGCATATGAGGCTAAACTAGAAGAAAAAAAGAAGACCCTATATAAATTGATAGTAAACCATAAAAAGAGAAAATACACAGGTATAATATATGCAGTACTCGCGAAACTTAGTTGGGAGGCACACATTAATTTAGTCTAATTGCAACTTCCGTTGTGTCAGTAATATGCCGAGATATGCTTGAAATTAAATTCTAAAAACTATGCTGTACGAAATTACTTTTTATTTTGCCATGTGGACACACTGACGTATTATACGTTTTAAATTAAGCTGCCCTGTCTCGATGTAGTTCCATGTATGTTTTCCTACTATATATTTTTTTTATCATTTCCCTTAATTAACAAACAATATACATATTAAGTATAAAGAAGTCAATAAATTTACCACACATTATCATGTATAATACTTAAATCCCAAAGACATCCCAAAGTGTGAAAGTATCCTGTTTAAAAATATTATTTAAAATGAACCAAAAAAAAAAAAAAAAAACTTTTTAAAAAAATTCATTCACAAATTTTAAGAACCATGTTAGGCTGTTATATTACCGACAATATTATACACAACTATTATTCCAATAATTTTATTTTTTACTTGAAAACCAATTTATTTATAATAAATCTTTTTATGCTGGAATTTTAAATTAATGTTTTTTGACTATGGAATGTAAAGTCGTAAAATTTATTGAAAATACACACTGCAGAAAACGTTTTTCAACAATATTCCTTATTCATTTTCTAATTTTACTGTTCATTTAAATTTTTAATCCTTATACTTTATTATTTTAAAAACATGTGAATAAAAAGTAAAAATATTTTACTAATTAAGAAATAAAGAAAATATATGCTTATATAAAAAAAATAATGATAGTAATTGTATTCCAAGAATTAAAAACATTATGTTGTTTATTTATTTATTTTACTTATTGAAAAATAAATTATCATTGTTATTTTAATACACAGTTTAAATATTTATATGTCAAGATTAAGTCAGTTAATGTTTTTATTTCACACGCATGCACACACAAAACAAATTTACAATGAATAATTTTAATTACGTTGGAGGCAAAAAGGGTTTTTGTAATGTAAAAACATTTTTTTAAGTTATTTTAATTAAGAGAGATTTTCCTAATTGGTGCGTATTTTTACGTTATATAGTTTTTAAAGTGTTTCAAAAAATAAATTTTGATTTCAAAATAAAGTATTAAAATCAGCGGTGTATTTCTTTTGCTAGATATAACGTATCGGACGATGTTTATTAGAAGAAAATATTATCAAAAATATATTCATTTAAACTCTAAAAAATATTCACGTTTACTTGAAGATAAACATAACATATAAATAAAACTAGAAAAAAAAATGCCTGCTCAGCAGAAGACGTGATATTGTGTTATATTTTAAAGATCTCGTAAATTTAGAAAATCGAAATTATCACATTTCATATTAGTCGCACAAAATAAATATTTTTGTCTAAGATACGGGATTTTAATGCATGCCTTTACAAACAAAAATAACTTTATAGTTCTTTTTCGTTTATATATTGCACACGTCTAAACATAACTTTCAGTTTAGTATAATATTGTAATTATCGTGAAAAGTTATATTTTATGAACTAGAAATGGAGTATTCTATGCATAAAAATGTCTTGACGAATCTTAGCAAGTTCAACACAGAAGTGAATCTTTGTTGTGTTGAAGCTGAATTACTATAACACAAAGTCGAATTTTTTTATCAATGGACATATATTGTACTACTGAGTGTTGTTTTAGTTGCTATTTCATATTTTTATTCTACAATATTTTACAAATTCAGACACCTACAAACTATTCCGTATGACTGGAAATATTATTTAAAAAACCATGCTTTTATTCATCCATTAAGATATACATATTCTTAAATTTTTTCAAGTCTACACTGTAAAAAATATTCGTGTTACTTTACACCAAAAATGGTGGCAACTTTGTTGCCACCATTTTTGGTGTAAAGAAACACCACTTGCAAATTGGTGTAAGGAAACACCAAAAATTAATTAGTGTAAAGAAACACCACTTTTGGTGGCAACAAAGTTGCCACCAAAAGGTGAGTAATAATACACCATCATTGATTTGGTGTGCTTTAACACCAAATTGGGTGTTCTACTATCTAATTTAGAATATGCCACTTAGATGATGCATCACACCAAATTTGGTATTCCAAATCTGCTCAATAAACTCACTGTCCCTGCTATCCTGATGGAGAAAAATGTTTGCACTGTTATTATACATTTGCATAAAAATTAAATGTATTTTTTCTCTTTGATTCAGAAAATGATAGTTAAAAGTCAGTTAGCTAATCTGTAATTGAAATCCTCGCTATTTTTTTTTTAATTTCAATTATAAAAATTTACTGATGTTTTAAAATATGTTATATTTTAATCAAGAGGGGAAAATACATTAAGAATGCCTGTAGTTTTGCGTAAATGTCCATTACCTTTCAATCACTTTTTCCCTTAGGATAATTTGGGTCGACAAGATTTCCGTCTTATTTACTCATATACATTTGAAGATTGCTTTAAAAAATAATTTGGTGTTGTAAGATTAAATCTGGTGTTTAATTACAACAATTATGTTAGCAACTTTGTTGCCACCATTAATAAATCCTTATTCAATAACAGTTATAATTAAAAAGAATTCCATGGAAATTTAACAGTATAAATGTTATGATTACAGGAATATTAAAATAAACTGAGTCAAGAAATTCTGTTAGACTTTGTATTTTTTTATATTAAAATACTTACATATTTAAGAATGGAGCCACATGGAACTATTTGCACTTACTGTTAGTAGTTAAATGGTTTAAACGACAATCAATATAGCATTATAGAAGTTTTAGCCATCACCCACTCAAGTTAGCATAAAAATTATAGAATTTTCTCTGAAGACATTTACATACTCATATCTTAGATAGGCAGTCCTGACAGTAAGTCTTTGGTTTAATGAGTATATTTGCAATTTTTCACAAAAAAAGTGATTTTTATAAGCACTTAAAAGATCATAAGTCAAGGTTAAAAGTAAAGAACTGTTTTAATTAATTATAATTGTTAAAAAAAAAAAAAAAAAAAAAAAAAGTTTGCATATTGCAGTGCACCAAACCAAACAGCAAATAATTATTACTTAACATTATCAAAATACATTTCAGGGTTAAATACATTGATATTAACCAAAATAGCCTATACCCAGTTAAACATAAAACAGGAATACACAAATTTTTCACTTTCTTCTAAAATTATAATTTTGGACTTGTACTGTTAAAAATTTCCAGCTAAGATATATTATACACACTATTACAATTTTTATATGTAACAAAACATTTTTAAGTATTCCATTCCATGTATGAAACATCATTTAATGTTACCAAAATACGCTTTAAAACAATGTACCAGTTTCCATTTGTGTAGTAGCTGAAAAATAAATATCTAAATTGCAAGAGGCTTGCATCCACCAAACAAAATCTTTAATAGTCCTTATTAGACAATTTTTTAATTTTATATGCACCAAAATGATCATTTAAATCACACTCCCCCCCCCCATTACCTTCTAAAAAAAAAAAATTATCACTATCTGTTATAATGAGTAAAATTTTTGAAAAAATTGGTTCTTCTTCAGCTAATTTCCTAACAATAAATAATCCACTCCTTTTCATTTTTCATTTACTTTTTTAAATAATTCACAAACCTTTTGTTTAGAAAATCATAGTAAATATTGATAACAAATGTTCTTTACTTTTCAAATTTTCTTTACACATGTTGCATTTTTATACAATTTTATATCTTGTGTGTGAAAAAAATAACTTTGCTGCTATAGGGTACTGGGGTACTGATCAAGTAAACTGCCACCCCCCTCCCCCCCCCACTTCCCATTTGAAGATGGCGTTATATATTTTTTTTAACTTGCTACCAAATTCATAAGAAATTTCGGCTTAGATATGTTTGTGGTCTGCAAACAAAAAGGGGAATTTTTTTTTTTATTATTGTATAAAAATAGTAATTTTATTAAACTGTCATGAGCTCTTCCTTATAAAGAAAATAGTATTTATCACAATTATCGTACAATGGATATGATTACAAATAAAATGCGTAAAAAGCTGAACATCGAGAAAATAAATGCAGTTATCTAAGTACTTTATGATTGTGAGTCAGAGCATTAATATAAGTGATCATTGACACTATAGCCATACAGGTAAAATATGCAGGAAGAATAATTTTAAACGAAATCAAACTATACGTCTGTTTAATTACTTACAGTCCTCCTGTCTGTCTCACTGTTTTTCAAACAAAACAATTTTGAGAACATAACATAATAAATTTTCATTTCAGAGGTAAATAAATAACACAATAATGGAAATTGGGTAAGCTGGGATAGCAAATTATTGGGTGGGCTCGGGCCCCAGCGGCCCATTTAAGTTGGTGTCACTGCTATTTAGTACACTTAAATAAATAAGGACTAATTACTTTGCTTCCCTTGCGTTTTAAACAGCAAATAAGAAGTTTTAAAATGAAAGCAAAATGGCGACTGCTTCGTTCTCGTTCTCTGTTGTCGTGTGGTGACGCAACATTCTGACGTCATCGTGTATCAGAACACCAAACGTTTGATAGCGAGATAAAACTGTACACCTATATTGGAGTTTTGGTTTCCCAAATTAATTTGAAAGCGTCATACTGGGTGTATGATATCACCGATTCTTTTTGAAAGAGTAAAGATAAACTATTTTAAGTGTATTGTAACACTTAATTCAGTTTATATGAACAATGTGTAAGAATACGTTGAATGAACAATGAACAATGTTAATATGCACAAATGTGTTGACACCAACATTTGTGCATATTTAAACCTTATTTGGCATTTCATAAACCCAAATTAAGCGTAATAATACTCCCTCTTTTTTACAGTGTACATTTACGACCACTGCAGATATGACCCATAAAGGAATGCAAATGCGTATTAAAGGTACCTGAACTTTAATACTATATATTTTTCTAAATCCTGTATCAAAAATTTTATTACAAAATAATAAACAATTGAAAAACAATAAATACTTATACATTAAAAAAATATCAAAACTTTAAATATCTAGCGTTACAATATTTCTTCTTAATGCTTTAAATAAAATTATTCCCTCTTTATTTTTGGAAATATGATGGAAATAAAGAATGACATCATTCTACCATTGCTTTAATTAATTGAAGTACATATATACATATCTAGATAGAGTAAAATATCCTTACTTAATAACTTTTATTTTTCTTATCATCTCGGAGAATTGTTTAGATATTTTAGATTCATGAATAATTTATAAAAGAATTTGGAAGTGAATTGCGTTCTAGAAAAAATAATGCTCAGACAATTAATCTTAAAGTAAAAATAATAATAATAATAATAAATGTGATTTTCCTGCTTTATACCCGTTTTCTGTATAACTTTGTATTTATGAAGGATTATTTTCGAAAAAAAATTCCAGTTACCTCAAAGATTTTAGTTAGTAATTTTTTTAAGGACCTGATAAATGTAGTACTAATTACAAGATTGTAAGTGTATATTAATGGTATTAAAAATATAATTGTTTCATTTAGAATCGTTAATAATTTTCGTTGAAAGTTAATGTTATTATTCCTCTTTTTAATGTAAAATAACACAAATATGACAAGCATTTTATTGAAAATGACAATTTCAATATATCTAATTTAAATTCGAATTTAAAGAATTTTATCTTATGATAGTTTCAGAAGAACAATATAGGAGAAAATTAAAGTTTCGTACGTTAAAAATCTCCCAATGTAAAACAAAAAATATTCAAATTAGCATAGCTCACATACGGGAGTTAACAGATATTATAACTTATCAGGTAAGATTGAAATGCTTTAAAAATATTCATAAAAATAGGCGTTAGGCAGCGTTGAATCTGTTATAAAGATTGGTATAAATTATACTTGCGAGTAAAATAAAAGCCTCGAATTACGGCACAAAAACAAAGTCATCAATTAGAACCATTCCATTATCTCATTTACACGAAAGCGTAAATTTACTACAAAAGAATACAAAATTTTAACTTTTACCTAAGTAGTAATTTTATCTACATCTAAGCATACGTACACCCAGAAAAAAGTTTTGTTGAATCAACAAAAATTTGGTTGACCCAACAAAACGTTTTGTTTAAATATAGGTCAATGGAATTTTGTTTGAATCAACATTTTTTTTTTTTTTTTTTTTTTTTTTTTTTTTTTTTTTTTGCAATTCCAAAAAAAAAAAAAAAAAAAAAAAAAAAAAAATTGTATCGTCAACAAAAAATGTTTTGTTAAATTCAAGTAAAATGGTTCAATTTTACTTGAATTTTGCTAAAACAACCAAAATGTACTCAACATAACATGTTTTGCAGTTTTAATCAATTCCTTTTTCTGGGTGTATTAATAAATAAGGGATTATTTAGCTTATTTCTATGACATTTTACATCAGCACTAAACATTTTTATTTTTATTTATTTTGTAGTGTTAGAATTAAAAATAACAAACTAAATAATAGCCGTACTACTTTATTCAACAATATATTAAATTTTCACTCAGAATTAAAAAATACTCTTTAAGCTAGAACGTACTTATAAACGTCACCCTTTTCTAATTTCTATCAGTGAATACTGTATCAGCTTTAATATTCTCTAAATTAATATTATCTTTATCAAAGGAAAATCATTGATCATTTATTTTAAAATTTAAATACAATGCCAATATCTGAAAGTAAAAGTTTTGCGATAATTAAATAGAGTTTAGAGAGAATTATTTGAAAACGTATAGTTTAATTACTTTTTTATTTATTTATTTATTTATTTTTGCTTAAAAAATATCGCAAAATATATAATACTTTTCGGGAAATTATTTTTATGAAAATAAAAATTCTGGAACTTTCTAATTAAATAAAATTTGTAGTTATGTTTTAATATAAATAAAATTAATCTTTTTTTTTTTTTTAATAAACTTTTATTTTCCTCTGTGTTCTTGTAATTTAAGCAGAAATTTAGAAGTTTTGTTAATTCTCTTAGAGAGCAATATACGTAGTTGTATTATACTTGTATGGGATAATTTTATTTATTCAAAGAATCTATCATATTTAAACGAGAGTCGATTTTATTTTCTGCACAAATTATATGAATTAATATGTTTCTATTATTTTTAATTATGTTTTAAAAAAGTATATGTTAACTACTATTAAGGGATGGATATTGTAAATTACAGAAGACTCTGAGAACAAAAACGGAAAATCAGATGCAACTAATCAGTGATTCCAACACTATTATATTTTCTAAAAACAAAATATTATAACGTTGTATATATATATATATTACAAAATTTAAAATTTTTGTTTCACCACTGTTAACATTATTCTATATAAATTTTCCTTTAATAATATTCCTTTTATTATACCAGCTTGTTAAATTAAAACCTATTCTTAAACTAATTTATCAATCTCCATATGTAAAGGTATAAGTTCTTAATCCACCAAATAATATTTATTCCAAATTGCTTTAATCTAAAAATAGCGCTAACTACTTATATTCCTTAAATAAAATCATTTTACTATTTAAATCCCTATTAAAATTCACTATTATTTCCCGTGTGTATCAAACTTCTCTAAATTCTTTACTTAATTGCAAAAATGTCAGAACTCATAAATTATCCCGTTCCTAAAAAACCTATTTATTTAAAATCATTCTTTTATTAAAATATCAAATATCTCTTGTAATATTTCAATACTTTAATGTTCTATTTTTTATTCCGCATCAATAAGATCATTTTTTCTGTTTTTTTGTAGCGTAATCTAAAATTAACGCCTGAAACCTGTTTTTAGCCAGCATTCTTGAGATCAGACCATATTGTTTGCTTACACGACGTGTACCTGAGTTCGAAGCTATTAGATTGTTCTAGAATGTATTTTTGGGTCCCGGAAGTAAATTTACCTTGAGATTATTTCACCGGAACTGTTAATAAATCCCTATTAAAGTAATTATGATTGGAAAAGGGAAGTCACGTGATTTGGTTGTCACTTTTTGCACGATTAAATTATATACGGAAGTGCAGCAAAATCCAGGAGACGCAGAGAGGATTTTCATTTTGTCGTCGAAGTGTTGTTAAACTGTTGCTTACCTTCGAATTGGTATTTAATAAAAATGATGTTATTCTAAAGAGAGCTACTAAAATTATTGTTATCTAAAGGGAGCATTTTCTCTGAATCTAAGGAGGATTATGTTAAATAAAATGGATTCGACTGTCATCGTTTTTAGCTCACAGGCTATCAAAGCCTGAGAGCTTATGTGCCCGCCGGTTCTGTATGTATGTATGTACGTACGTACGTATGTATGTACGTAACGCGATAATTCTTGATTGAACTAACCGTTTTACTTAAAATTTTGTTTATAGGTTCCTTGTGATAAGGCGCTTCCCTGATTAGTTTTGGAGGTTCATTGGTTAAGCATAAAGGGGGTAAATGGGGGGCTAACCCCCCATAATTTAGATAAATGGGTTTTTCATGCAGAATTATCCCATTTTCTTAGAATTGTGTATATAGGTTCATTTTAATAATGTGCTTCTGTCAATAGTTTTGGGGGTTCATTGGTTAAGTATAAAGGGGGAAAGGGGGGGGGATAACCCCCCTAATTTAGATAAATGAGTCTTTCATGCAGAATTATCCGATTTTCTTCAAATTTTGTATATAGGTTCATTGTGATAATGCGCTTCTCTGAATAGTTTTGGGGGTTCATTGGTTAAGTATAAAGGGGGAAAGGGGGGCTAATCCCCTCTTAATTTAGATAAATGGGTTTTTCATGTAGAATTATCCGATTTTCTTCAAATTTTGTATATATATTCATTGTAATTAGAGACTTCCCTGATTAGTTTAAGGGGTTCATTAGTTAACTATGAGGGGGGTAACGGGGGGGTGACCCCCCTTAATATATTGTTGATTTCTTTATTTTTCGAGGGGCATATTTCAAATTCTTTGAAATAAGTTTATAATATACAATTAGTGCGAATAGCCTGTGAGCTCAATGCCCTCAGTTTAACTGGGAAGTTTTCTCTTTATTTTTTCTTTTCTACAATCTACACTTCACTCGGCTGCTGATATGCAAACGTAGAGTACGACTGCATTAAATTGGAGATATTTGCTAGTAAATATATATAGCATATATATAAGTATGAAATCTTATTTTTTTATACAGGAATATATATATTGTATGTTATGTAAATTCTTGACTTAAATTGTGTCATAAAAATATCAAAAAAGCAAAAAAAGCAGATGCAATGTCAATAATATTTAATATAGATGGATTGAACTTTTTGCCGTTATATTAAAATAAATGATTAACGTAAAAATATATAAAATGGTAAACAACTTTTTCGGAGCCTCTAAAGTTCTATGATAAGAGACAAATTTAAAAGATTGAAAACTGATTCAAAAGTTTAAGCCAAGTAAGAATGCTTGCGTCATCGCACGCGACCAAGAAAGAATGGCGGTGAGTTTTTTTTTTTTTTAACAACAGTGGAATCAGAAGTCACATGTGACGTAGGATACCAATAGAAGCACTCGGCCAAACTTGGCGAGTTTAAGTAAGGATGAGAAAAAAAAGGAGGGGTAGGAGGAAGTGAAGGGAATGGCTTAAACTTTTGATTCAGTTTTCAATCTTTTAAATTTGGCACTGATGGTGGAGCTTTAGAGGCTCCGAAACAGCTGTTTGCCATTTTATATATTTTTATTCGTGCTATTTTTACGTTGGTCATTTATTTTAATGTCAATAATATTCAATTCGGTCCAAAAATTTCTAATCCTGATTTGATGGGTAGTCCAGAAATTTCGTGTCAGATGGGAAAACGAATTCGTACCGGAAAATTCTACTTTTTAATTATTAGACATTAGATATCAGAATGAACGTCTAATAATTAAATGATAGAATTTTCTGGTATAAATTGATTTTTCCAACCGGCACGGAATTTCCGGACAACCCAATACAAGCCGTATTTGATGAATCACTTGAGTCTAATTAAGATAATACCGCTGATTATGATTTTCACTGTAATTTATAAAATCATGTCGTTCAATTATTTTATCAAACCGAACACTTTGATTTAATAAGATGTTTGCGTGATTTAAGGGATCTACTGAAAATTTAGACTCATATTTAGACTTAGTTATGAAAACTTATTATTTACTATTGTAAATATAGTCAAAAACAGGAGTTAATCTCCTTCTTTCTACCGTATATTGACTAAATTTATATGCATGGATATTAATAGTCTAACGTGCAGGTCTGGCGTTAAAAAGGTTTGGCGTTAAGAGCAGGAATGGAGACTTTTTGATTGACAATTCCGAAAGAAGTGTTAAAGCTGTTCTTTTACATAATGGAAACAAACATGTATCTTATTCTACAATGGTCAAAGAAATAGAGAATTTTAGATTATTATTGGATAATAAATTCGTAAAATGCAGGATCATTACATAACAGACAAATCGAAAAATACGATTTCACTCGCAAATGAAGTCACCTGTATGAGACTTTTGACTACGAAAACTGCATTAATTTAAGTCTATGGTAATGTTTTATATATGTACAAATATATCTAAGTTTGAATTTTTAATTAAAATTGTTTTATTTTATATATTTGAATGATTATAATCATCAGACTTTACATATGAGTATAGCAATTGTTGACGCAGATTGTAAATAAAATATGCATTGACTAATATATACATTTAGTGTAAAATTAAAGTTTTCCAAAACGTAAATTTTGTAGATCTTTGTAATAACAAAATAAAATACCACACCTTTTTAACCTCATACCTTACTTTTTATGACCGTTTTTCAGAGTTAGTAGTAATATTTATGAATTGAATACAGGAAAATTGATTGTATGAGTTATAATTCATAAAAGGATTGAATAACATTTTCTTAATTTATAGCTCATAGCATAAAATTATGAGAATAATAAGAGTAAAATATTCCTATTTGGTTTTAAAGTAACATGTTCATACAAAAAATCAGCATGAGACGTTTATAATAGATAATATTGTTGTAAAAAGGTAGTGGTCATTTATAAAGATTAAATTTCAACAAACAAAATTATAAACGATTTCTTTAAAATTATCTAAAATTTTATTTATGGATATACAATTTAACGATGAAAAATACTTTGAAGAATTGGTCTTTGCTGTAAAGAATAATCCAATTTAGTACTGATTTCAATATGTAATGAATCCCCAAAGCTTACTCATTGCAAATCAGTTAAAATCAGGTTTTATTGTCAATAGATTGATACCAGCAACAACTTTGTGTGATGATTTGCAGCAGATTTGGTGGAAAAGTGTTCATTGTTTTATATTATAATTTTGTTTTGAAATAAGAAGCTTAACATTCGCACTGTAATTGACATAAAAATTTATAAATCTGAAAAAGTATCTGAAATATTTTAATTAAATTTTAATTGTGTCGCTGTAAAAATGTAAGTACAATTTGAAATCCTAATACTATGAAAAAAATTTAAATTTTTTTAATAAATATAGCTCAATTTTCTCTAAATTATGATCGTTTGTTGTTCTGAATGCAGGTTCTTAAATCTAAAGATTTAATGAAGTTCTCTTAAAGTCTTCAATACTTGCAGCTGACATAATTTAAACAAGAACAATAAATAATGCTTCAAGCATAGAATATGTAACACTTCCCAACGATTCTAAAATAATTTTACAAATCATACAGTTTATAAGCTGAAAGATAACATCTAAGTAAACAATTTGGAAAACGCATAACATAATTAAAAACATAATTCCCAGCATATATTTCCAACATATACAATATTCGGGAAAATATCCGAATACTTTTATTCAGCCCTCTATAGGATCTATAGATTTGTATATATACTACATAGGATGCTAAATTTTAGTTCAGTTAAGAAACGCGTAGAACGGTTTAAAATTCTCATTCTGGAGTTTCTGTCAATAAACGGAAATGTGTTCGCGAACTTTTGTGCTTCCCTGTATAGAATCTACAGAATCTATACACACCACGTAATAAACAAAAAGTGAGTTACATTTAAAATCGCGTTCAGTAACTTAAAACTCACTTCCAGGAATAATTGTTAACAGACAGTAGAGAATTATTTTGTGTGTACCTGTAAATGAACGATGACTGCTACACACACAATATTCTGTAGTAAGCCTCTTGTAATGCGCCTTAGTGATATATATAAATTCCAATGCGCTTAAAATAGTGAAACATTATTTAAATAAACCGCAGACGATTTTTCTCCATAGACGTAATGTAACGGAATTATTTTGACTGTCCGTGTAAAGTAACTATACGTGCTATGCACACCCTATTCCATATTAAGCTTCTTGTAATACACCTTAGTGATATATATCAATTACAATGTGTTTGAAATTGTGTAACATCATTAAAATAAACCGACGATTTTCCCCCATAGACCGCAATGTAACGGAATTCTTTTGAGTGTCCCTGTAAAAGAACTATAAGTGCTACACACTTCCGTTGAAATAGGGAACATGCTATATATAACGACAATAACATATAAAAATTGCAAGGCAATCCGAGCCTATATACGGGAGTTACAGCACGGCTGTTGGAAAGTGTTAAAAATGAACTTCAATACTTTAAAATAGCCTGTTGTGACCATCATAACACTCTTCACTATATCGTTCTAATACATTAATTAAAAAATGGAGTTATTCCTAAACAATTACAACATATAGTGCTTTTCTTTTAATTTTATATGGAACTACGGTGATTAGTGAACTTAAAAAGCACGGAAATAAGCTTTTCATAAGCATGGAAATTTTAAATTAGAATAATATTTATATTTTGAAATTATTACCCTCAAATATAAACTTTGGTGCATTTTTACTAAATAGATACTGGGATACAATTGCAATGTTCATCGTAAAAGCATAGCACAGCAACCCCTCCCCCCCTTTCCGCAACTTGGTAGAGAGATCAAACCCAATATCGAATTAACATTGTTTTTTATAAGCCTCATAGAAATTAAAATTGCTAATATTCAATCCAATAGATGCAGAGATGCAATTACAAAATATTGGGAGCTCAATATCCTGCCTTGAGAAATACACGGAAAATGTACAATGTAAACACTTACCTTCGTTATACTTTTTTAAAGGCAAAATAGTGCACGGAGATTGTAAAAAAAGCAGCACAGCAGCACCACCAGTTAGATGATGTGCACAAAATTATAAACCGCATTCATTTATGATATGGTTTAATTGAATGTACAGTTAGATAAAAATCCATCCTATAAATGGTGAGATATAACTCTCGCAGAAATCGTGAAGGACGCAGCATAGCAAAGCCACCAGTCACGGTTTATATGAATATTAATTTTTATGACATTCCGTGCATTTTTGCTTATAGATAGAGTGACAGCAAAATTCGTTTCACACATACACATACAGGCAGATATTTTCCAAACATTGTTGACTCTAATTCAGGAAAGCCTGAAAGAGGCATTAAAAGGTGTAGTCGAAATTTTCTTGATTCCAATATTTTCTTCTTATTTGTGTAGCAGAAAGTAAAAAATATATTATTGAGAGTAAAATCTCACACATTAAAAAGGGAAATGGCAGAAATGCAAAAGCGTATAATGTAGAGGAAAAAGAAAGTATGCAAAACAAAATACACCAAAACCTAATGAATACCAAGTTAAGTCAAAGTCTATCTGAATACCAAATATTATCAATTGAAAAACTAAAACTTTCTGAAATTAGTTTATGTTGCGTTTTTTGTTTTTTATCCAGCGAGCAAAAGATTTATCAATAATATTTTTGATATAATGTTTAATCGCAACATTATCTTAAACATATATGAGATTAGAAAGTTTATTTAATATATTTTTCGTTACGCTGTTGCACTATTGTGACAGTGTTAAATCTTTCATTTATTGTTATTATTTAATTAAAAAATATCCTTTAGTTTTCGGTAATGAGCATAGAGATTTTTGTATATCGTTGTTAGAATGAACAAATGAAAGTAACTTATAAATGTTAAATGAATTATTTTGGCAATAGAATATTTGTCTAAAAAAGACTTCCTTGTATTTTTGTAAGTTTCTCTGAGAACCACATAGATCTATAGATTTCATTATTCTAATAATTTTATGTTACTATTGAATCATCTGATATTATGTTCGAGTATATTTCATAGCATTAGAAAAAAAATATTCATCGTTTATAAAAATTAAAATGTAGAAAATTATTTTATATATATATATATCATGAGAGACGGCAGTTTCTCGAGTGACGCAGCGAAAAACCTAAAAACCGAAAGCCCAAGACCGAAGATTCCGTCACTCTCATATATACAGCTAGCAGGACATCAAAGGAAAATCGAAACGCCGACATTTAATATCTCAGTAAATATGAGGTATACCGTTTCGATTTTTTCACATTAGTCTTATATCTATGGCCTAACTCTGTCCTGAAATTTATAAATTTCTACATGCAGTAGATTTTGAGATCTGGAAACCAATTTTTAAGCGAAAATGGGGAATGTAATGGGCACATACCTATTATCTCCAAAACGGCTCGAAGGATTTTTTTAAAATTAATATATTATATTAATCGGTTTTAGATCAAGCGAAAAATTTTTTGAGCTAACTTAGGAAAACTCTTGTTTTTTAAATAATCCAGTTTTAAAATCGAACTCTTTTCCTTCACGTGTTTCCATAGACTTATCATTAGACTTTTTACTCCTTTCTTCCGCGATCAACGTATGTCAAATAATCGCTTCATGAATACAGTTAAAAACTTCTGCATGTAGGAGGTAAATTTATTAAATTTTTTTAAATGCGAAAACAGTTAATTATACACTTCTAATATTTAATACATATGTATTATATTAAATTACCATTTATAAGAAAAAATTTCGAAATTATAAATTTGCATTTTATCGAAAAAACTATTTATATTCATTTTTTAATATGAGGAGATATTTTTTAATTATATGTATTCAATTTTACTGTTATTTATAATAAGTTTTCGATTTTCAAAGGATTAAAATATTTTCCATTTCTTAGTTATTATTGCTGAGCGAAGACAAAACTAGCACCGTTAACCAACCAATCACTCGTTATTGTAGTAGAGTAGATATAAATATTGTATTCATGAGCCAGTCGCGAATGTTGTTTGTAGGAATAACACTCATATGAGGTATTTTATTATTTATTTATTGTTTGTTTATTTATTTTGATTAGATTGTCCTTTTAGAAATTGTCTTTTGATTTAGTGACGTAAATGGTGAGATAATTGTCAATAGTCACCTGTTTTATCATTAAAAATGATATAAGGAAATTGCATTATGGCCATTGAAATACGTTTAATTGTGATGAAACTTTGGTATATTATATAGGGTATTTATATACGTAAGTTTTCACTTTTATGTATATAAAATTAGATACGATGTTTTCATTATGAAATACAATGTTTCTATAGTTTATGTTATGGCTTACTTTAACATTTTTGTTATTGACTAAACCTAATCATTAATATACCCGATTACATGAGATTTTGTTATTTGTATTGATATGTTTGTGTTTACGTTTTTTATTAAGATTATATTTTAGATATTTTTAAGTAAGTTTTTTAAAATACTATATAGCAATGTTAAAATGTTGGCTATACTTTATTAGCTTATGTTAAAGATTGGTTAGAAAAAAAAGGGTTGGCGAGATTAAAAAAAAAATTGTCGATCAGCTAGTGCTCGACTAACATTTAAGTACCCTATTTTTAAATAAAAAGCATTTAATACAAGGATTTTCTGTAGTGGACTCTAAGGGCCGCTGGGATGGAATTTAATTTTTAAAAGGGACACATTTTGAACCGGTTTGTTTACAGTCCCATTTTATTAGTAGAATTTTGTGATAATTTCAATAATGACTGGCGAATTTTGCATTTTTTGTAAAAAAAAAAATCCTTAGATATAATTTTAAACAAAATCTCCTCATTCATTTCTTTAATTTGCAAATATTTTAAGTTTTCTTATTTAAAATACTGTGATTGATGTCCAATGTAAGATTTCCTTTAGTTGAAAATTGTTATGACAGAATTTACACAACTGCAAAAATAATTCATTACTACAACAATACATTTTCAGGTTTTTTTTTCCAATAAAATTAAGCTATACAACACATATATATACATATATTTAGTGTAGGATAATACTTCATACTATATTTACATTGCGGTAATTTGGAGAGTTGCAAAATATAGCTAACAAGTAAAAAACAAATCGTTAGCCTGCGGTTTTTAAAAGACTTCCTAAATATTCTCTCGACACGATGCAATTTCCTTACCTTGTATAATTTTTTGTCGATAAAACAGGTAATTGACAATCATCTTACCATTTAAGTAACAATCTAAAGTCAATTTCTAAAAAGACAAGAAAATCAAATCAAAATAAGTAAACAAACAATAAATAAATAATAAAATACCTAATATGAGTCTTATTCTTGTAAACAAGAATTTGCATCGCAATCACCGCTCATGAATACATGACACAACCGATAGGTTAATTTATTTTTAATTGATAGTAGAGGTGCACAATCTTTTTAAGTGAAGGGCCACTTAAAAAAATGGTTGGGTTGTCGAGGACAACCATCAGTAGCACAGAGAGAATTTTGTTTCGAGGAGATGTTGGGAGGGGGGATAATTAGCATTATCCATACATACAGCACTGTTCGGTTGCAAATTTGGAAGAATGCACCCACTAGATGGATTTGTGATTTTTATGTGGCTACTTGACAAATTTGTGATTTTTACGTGCCGTTCAAAAAATTCATGATTTTTATGTATAAGTTTCAACTTTTTTACTCAGATACGTACATGGATTTTTTTTTACTCGCCAGTGTTTTCCAGCACTGACCAATAACAAATTTACAAATACTTGATAAAATATTTACGAAATTTCTCAAACGATTGTGGAATAAACGGCTAAATTCGTCAAATAGTGTCGAGAAAGAAATTATGACATTTGTCAAATGGTCTCGGGAAAGAAATCAGGCATTGCAGGAAAAAAATTAATTATGTCTAACTGTCGTGAAAAAATTAGAGAAATTCGTCAAATAAGTTCGGGGGAAAAAATCACAAAATTCGTCAAATGATCTCGGGAGAAAAATAGTGGAATTTGTCTAACAATCGCGGAACAGAATTGCAAAATTTGTCGAACCGCAGCGGAAATAGAGTGCAAAATTTGTTGAACATCAGTGGAAAGAAAGTGCACAATTTGTTCGTTCATGGAAAAAATCATGAAATTCATTAATCGATAGTCGATAAATTGCAAAATTCATCAATCGATAGCAGAAAAATCATAAAATTCATTGATAGTGGAAAAATCGCAAAATTCAACAACTGGTTTCGGGGGAAAATTTTTTTGAATATCGTCGAATGGCTTTGTAAAAAAAAAAAATCACAATCCGTCAAATAATTTCGGGGAAAAAATCGTGAAATTCGCCAAATTGTTTCGAAATTTGTCGAGCGACAGTGGGAAAAAAATCTTTTTCCATTTTATCATCGCAATTGGCAAGTGTGACTATTAAGTTTGACCAGTGGTGGCAGTAAAGTCAATCGCCAAATTTTCAGTATTACTCGCCAATTAGCAAATGGCAATTTTGTCCTGTATTTTTATGCACCTGATCGATGAAATTCATGATTTTTTACACGCCTGATCAATGAAATTCAGAATTTTTACACACCGGATTGATGACTTCCTTGATTTTTATGCATCCGTTTGACGAAATTAATGATTTTTACATGCCCAATAAACAAAATTCATGATTTTTATGCATGCGTTCAACAAAATTTATGATTTCCCTTCTCCTGATCCACAAAATTCATGTTTTTTCCGTGCCTGATTGACGAAATTCATGATTTTCAAATGATATGGTTTCCATCGGCCAATTAATGAAATTCACAATTTTTCTTCTCTAGCCAATGGCGAAATTCGCAATTTTTTTTTTTTACCGTTCGTTGAAAGTTACAATTTTTCCACAAACATTCGATGGAATTCTTGATTTTTCCACGCCCAATTGACGAAATTTGCGATTTTCCATACCTATTGACAAAATTCATAATTTTGCAAACCCGATAGACAAAATTCATAATGTTTTCCTACGATTTATGGACAATTTGCAATTTTTTTCCGCGACTGTTCGTTGAAATTCGTGATCTTTCCACGACATTCGATGAAATTCGCTGCTCGATCCATGAAATTCACGATTTTAAGTACCTTATCGACAAAATTCACAGGTTTTTTTTCAATTAGTTTACAAAATTCAAGATTTTTTTTTTTTTTGAGTGATTGACGAAATTTACAACTCCGGAATTGTCGATTTTGGCACCTCTAGTTTCTGTTGACTGATTATTGAAATTTGCGTTTTTTTTTCTAGCGACAAAATGGCAAAATTTGTGATTTTTCCATGCCCATTCGACAAAATTCGCATCCAGTCGATGCAATTCATGATTTTAAGCGCCTGATCGATGAAATTCATATTTTCCTACGATCTATGGACAAAATTTGCAAATTTTTCTCACAAATTATTAAGAAAATTCGAAATTTTTGGATATGTTGGCATGTATGGTCTCTGCGTGCCACCAGTTACCCAACGGGCCACAGGTTTTGCATTCCTAATCGTGATGCAGTTTGGCTCATTCGACTCGACATCGATAGAACTTACTGATTTTAGTTTCACCACCAGGGGTAGTTATGTTCATATAGAAGAGAGTGCGCCCCTGGCAATGGAAGGGGAAATTAATGGATTTTGGAGCTAACTCGAATTCTATGGATCCCATCACAACATGGTTTGATTCATTCAACTTGACATTGATAGGATATATCAATTTTAGTTTCAAGTTTGACCACCAGGGGGCGCATTCCTATCTCAGGTTCTATGGCCCCGATCATGACAAGGTATGGCACACTCAACTCGAAATCGACAGCCTCAAAGATTTCAGCTATGTTTGTATGGAACAGAGTGCGCCCCCTGGTGGTGGAAGATGGAACTAACGGATTTTACAGCTAACTCGAGTTCTATGGGTCCCATCACAATGCAGTTTGATTCATTCGACTCGACATCGACAGGATATATCGATTTTGGTTCCAAGTTTAACCACCAGGGGCGCTTTCCTATCTTGTGTTCTATGGGCCCGATCACGACGAGGTATGGCTCATTCGACTCGAAATCGACAGCCTAAAATATTTCAGCAATGTTTGTATAGATCAGAGTGCGTCCGCTGGTGGTGGAAGATGGAACTAACGGATTTTGCAGCTAACTCGAGTTCTATGGGTCCCATCACAATGCAGTTTGATTCATTCGACTCGACATCGACAGGATGTATAGATTTTAGTTACAAGTTTCACCACCAGAGGGCGCTTTCCCATCCCGGGTCCTATGCACCCCATCACGACGAGGTATGGCTCATTTGACTCGAAATCGACAGCCTCAAAGATTTCAGCTATGTTTGTATGGAACAGAGTGCGCCCCCTGGTGGTGGAAGATGGAACTAACGGATTTTGCAGCTAACTCGAGTTCTATGGGTCCCATCACAATGCAGTTTGATTCATTCGACTCGAAATCGACAGGATATATCGATTTTAGTTACAAGTTTCACCACCAGGGGGACCTATCCTATCTCGTGTTCTATGGGCCCGATCACGACGAGGTATGGCACATTCGACTCGAAATCGACAGCCTGAAAGATTTCAGCTATGTTTGCATAGAACAGAGTGCCCCTGGTGGTGGAAGATGGAACTAACGGATTTTGCAGCTAACTCGAGTTCTATGGGTCCCATCACAATGCAGTTTGATTCATTCGACTCGACATCGACAGGATATATCGATTTTGGTTCCAAGTTTAACCACCAGGGGCGCTTTCCTATCTTGTGTTCTATGGGCCCGATCACGACGAGGTATGGCTCATTCGACTCGAAATCGACAGCCTAAAATATTTCAGCAATGTTTGTATAGATCAGAGTGCGCCCCCTGGTGGTGGAAGATGGAACTAACGGATTTTGCAGCTAACTCGAGTTCTATGGGTCCCATCACAATGCAGTTTGATTCATTCGACTCGAAATCGGCAGGATATATCGATTTTAGTTACAAGTTTCACCACCAGGGGGCCCTATCCTATCTCGTGTTCTATGGGCCCGATCACGACGAGGTATGGCACATTCGACTCGAAATCGACAGCCTGAAAGATTTCAGCTATGTTTGCATAGAACAGAGTGCCCCTGGTGGTGGAAGATGGAACTAACGGATTTTGCAGCTAACTCGAGTTCTATGGGTCCCATCACAATGCAGTTTGATTCATTTGACTCGACATCGACAGGATATATCGATTTTAGTTACAAGTTTCACCACCAGGGAGCGTTTTCTTATTTCGGGTCCTATGCACCCCATCACGACGATGTATGGCTCATTTGACACGAAATCGACATCCTCAAATATTTCAGCTATGTTTGTATGGAACAGAGTGCGCCCCCTGGTGGTGGAAGATGGAACTAACGGATTTTGCAGCTAATTCGAGTTCTATGGGTCGCATAACAATGCAGTTTGATTCATTCGACTCGACATCGACAGGATATATCGATTTTAGTTCCAAGTTTCACCACCAGGGGCGCTATCCTATCTCGTGTTCTATGTGCCCGATCACGACGTGGTATGGCTCATTCGACTCGAAATCCACAGCCTGAAAGATTTCAGCTATGTTTGTATAGAACAGAGTGCGCCCCCTGGTGGTGGAAGATGGAACTAAAGGATTTTGCAGCTAACTCGAGTTCTATGGGTCCCATCACAATGCAGTTTGATTCATTCGACTCGACATCGACAGGATATATCGATTTCCGATACAAGTTTCACCACCAGGGGGCGCTTTCCTATCTCGGGTCCTATGCGCCCCATCACGACGAGGTATGGCTTATTCGACTCGAAATCGACAGCCTCAAAGATTTCAGCTATGTTTGTATGAAACAGAGTCCGCCCTCTGGTGCTGGAAGATGGAACTAACGGATTTTGCAGCTATTTCGAGTTCTATGGGCCGCATCACAATGCAGTTTGATTCATTCGACTCGAGTCACTCGAGACTTTGCGTCATAGTATCAAACAAAGGGAAATGTATGCAAGTGGATAATATGACGCAAAATAATCATTTACATAAATTTTACTTATGATTTTGGATAGCGTAGCACAGAAGATAAATCAATTTATTGATATAAATACATTTCGATACATAATATAGGCTCAGTGAAAGTAATATATTTAAAAGTGTATTGAAAAATTAAAAGTATTGTTTGTATGTGTAAATATACTTTAGAGGACAAACCAAAAATAATTTAAATTGAATTTTAAAAGAGTTCTATTAAATTCACGTCAAGGTGTCACTCAAATTTTGTTATCATTTCTTTTAAAACCCATATTTTGAATTCATGAGAGATGTGAATGAAAAAGCATCAGCGAATAAATTTTATATTTTTTTTCATATTAAGTTAATAATTGCACCTGTGAATATAAATAAAACTAAAAAGAAAATTATGATTAAAAAAATTATTAAAATAGCGTCACTTAAATTTGATATCATTTCTTTTAAGACCCATTTTTAAAATTCATAGAGCCATAAGAAAGTGCTGCGTCACAACTTTTAACCCGTTAAGGGTTTTTGTACTGATATATATATAATCCGCTTAATATATATCATACAATTAAAAATGTCATGTTATGAAAATTATTTAGAGGATCTAAAGAATAAACCTTATATGCAAATAATTATATAAAAATCCATATTAAATATCATATGCGTATCTACAGATTAAGTTTAGATTTTATACAACGTATATTTATTATATATGTATTTTTTGCTTTTTATTTCCATGGAAAATGTATGAAAAGAGGTTATACTCTTTGACTAATTAGCATCTAAGTCATTACAATGAACGATATATTTTTTTCAGAGCATATATTTATATAGTTATATATGTAAAATTTTATATATTTTCAATAATTACGAATTTATTTAATAATCATGGTTTTTACCTACGCGTTATAAGAAATAATTTGTTGTGAAATTAAAAAAAAAGAAAATGCTTGTGTTTTTTTTGCTTGATGTTTCCAATATTCAACCTCAAAGACTTAATTTCTCTTTTATTAGGTCTTCCCCTTAATTGCATTTTTTCCTGAGTCGATTGAGAACTATTGATCCGAAGGAAACCTCAATGATAGCATCATATATTAACCGTCTTTATCCCCTCCTGTGTATTTTTTCATTGCATTTTGCTTTATGGGGTTAATTCTTCTGGCAATCCCTGCATCTATTTAACACGATAATTTAATCATTTAACCTTAATCATTAATAAATCTTTTAATTTCACAAGGAAATCCTAATAATGATTATATTATGACACAATTCATTCTAAAAATAAATAACAAATATTTATAATACGAAAAAAACTCTTTTTTTTTATTAGACAGATACCAAACGATATACTCTTAAATGAAATGATTGGCCAGACATGTAAATTTCATCTCTATTATGTCCACAGACGATAATTAGTGACAACAATTGCAATTTAGATATCTTAGAATAAATTGTAAAACAAAGAAAAATGAAGTTGACCTGAGAACTTGATCGTGGCATTGTTTCCTATGATTTAAAATTGGGGTTATGTCAACAAAAATGTATTCAATGTCTACAATTAGTATATGTACATTGAGAATATTTACAGATTTTCGTGAACGTCAAAATTCCGTCGTGGTTGAAAAACACACAGGAAGAACTTTGTCATCAGTAATTCCAAAAAATATATCGGCCATATGATTATAGATCGCGTTATATGTCGGCAAATCAATGAAAATCTATGTACGTACGAAATGATAAGAAGAGACTTAACATTAGATCCGTATCTATACATAAAATTTATCATGAAAAATTGCATATAAAAATGATTGTTTGTCGTTAGTTTACCTATAAATTAACAGAACTCCAAAACGAGGAGCATGCCAGAATCTATAAATAACTCCTAAAATTATTTATTTTTAGTGGATTATTCTTAAAATTATATTTAATGGTGAAATTCGTACTTACTGTTTTTTTTTTTTTTTTTCAATCAGACACATTAAGAATGTAAAATATGAGTATTTGAAGATGATACCAAATGCAAAATAGTGAATGACAACAATCAATAGGAAACGAAATATATCTTGTTTTCTTCGAAATTACAGGACAGATCAAAGTCTCAGAGCTATAGGGACCAAACATAGTTACATACAGTAGGTATAACGCTAAGTTTAGTCGAGAAATTCTTTAAAGAAGTTTATGTTAAAGGATTGAAAATTCACCACGATAATGAGTCTTCAGATGCAGAAAGATTAACAATCGGATTTATTGATCAAAAACATATCAAAGTGTCCCAAATTTCGCCCTATTTTATTCTCCCTATTTTTCTGATCTATCTATGCGTGGTTTTTGGACATTTTTTAGTTTAGAAAAGAAATAAATGACGTGAGCGTCATTTTCATTCCAATGATGCGATTGATGCGACTTTAAAAGAATATATTTTTTTTAGATAGCAAGAAGTTGACACATTGAATCAGTTATTCTCTGTAAAATTCGAGGAACAAAAGTCCTTAAATGGATAAACGAACTACTTTGAATATTCCAAATATATGGTAATTTTAACTTCTAAAATTTAGCGGTATTTCAAAAATTGTAAAGCGACCATCAAATTATCTATACTTATAAAAAAGTAGCTTTATTTTCTCATAATCAACGCCAAGCCTCAACCGTTTGTCCTAGAACAATGAAATTTGGAAGACATGTTCTTTACACAATGTAGGCACCTACTAAGAAAGGATTTTTGAAAATTCACATCCTAAGGGGATTAAATTTGGGGTCGAAAGTTTTAGATAATTTCGTCTTTTTGGCATATCTCAGTAGGAGTTTTAAGTAGAAGCGTGAAATTCGGGATAACAATTCTACTAAAGAATAGTTAAACAGGTATTTTAGGCGATTTTAGAAATTCAACCATTAAGTGGGTTAAATGAAGGGTTGAAATTTTCGATGATTTCACATTTTCACCATATGTCATCAGCCGTTTTAGATAAGAGCGTTAAATTCAAGATAGCAAATGTACTAAAAAAATAATTAAACACGTATTTCAGTGATTTTACAAATTCAACCACTAAGGGGATTAAATTGGGGGTCTAAAGTTTTAGGTCATTTTGCCTTTTCGCCATATGTCAACGACAGTTTAAGTTAAAAGCGCGAAATTCAGGATAACAAATGTTCTAATAGTTAGTTAAACACTTATTTCAGCGATTTTAAAAATTCAACCACTAAGGTGGTCAAATGGGGGGTCAAATGTTTTTAGTCATTTCGCGTTTTCGCCATATCTCATCAGCAGTTTTAGGTAGGAACGTGAAATTCAGGATAACAAATCTAGTAAAAAAAATAATTAAACACATATTTCAGCGATTTTAGAAATTCATCCATTATGGGGGTTAAATGTGGGGTCGAAAATTTTAGGTCATTTTGCTTGTTCGCCATATCTCAGCAGCATTTTTAGTGAGAAGCTCGGAATGCGGGATAACATATCTACAAAAAATATAGATAAACATGTATTTCAGCAATTTTAGAAATTCAGCAACTAAATGTGGTTAAATAGGAGGTCAAGTATTTTAGGTCATTTTGCCATATATCATTAGAAATTATTGGTAGAATCATGAAACTCAGGATAACAAATCCACTAAAAAAGTTAAACATGTATTTCAGCGATTTTAGAAATTCAGACACTAAGGAGGATTAAATGGGGGTCGAATGTTCTATGCCATTTTGTCATATCTCAGTAGAAGTTATGGTAGGAGCATGAATTTCAGGATAACAAATCTACTAAAGAATAGATAATCGTGTATTTTGGGCGATTTTAGAAATTCAACTACTAAGGGGGTTAAATTGGGAGGATCGATAATTTTCGATGATTTCATCTTTTCACCATATATTATCAGTAGTTTTGGATAAGTGCGTGAAATTCAGGATAACAAATCTGCTATAAAAATAATTAAACACATATTTCAGCAATTTTAGAGCTAGCGATTTTGTGACCAACATCGGGTATGAACCCGATTATGAAAGACTTGCTGGTCGCTTCCAATTTGGGCCCAGATACAAAGCATTACTTGGGCCCCACCCCTAGGTAGACATGTTTAAGGTCCAGTAGTACTTTGTCAGGGGATCATGAAAAAAATATTTATGTAGCGAAATCTTTATTTAAGTTCTTTTTTTATATATTCTTATTAGTTACTTTCGTATACTTTTAATTTTAAATATTTTATCTATATTTTTCTGGTAGCATGTAATATGCACTTTCTGGGCCCCAAGAGAAGTCAGGGTGGTACGCTGCACTATGTATCTGGGCCCCACTCGGAAGCGACCGGCTAGACGGGCGAAGACCAGCTAGTATTTAATATAATATCTTTAAAATATTCAACTTGTAATTAGATTTTAAATTTATGTTCAAAATTAAAAGGAAATCTGCCTTTTCGTTGGAAAATTTTAGATTATGGCAAAATGCGGTTGCAATACGTGTTAAAATACAAGTGGTTCCAGTTTATAAATAGAATAAAAATTCCGACAGGATCTTATATTTTATATCCCGTAATGGGGCACATAGCCAAACGGCGCATTTTTGCAAAAGTGATTTTCACAAGAGTGTTTTCTAAAACCTGAAATGGTGTTGACATTCCCTACAAAAATCATTGTAGACATGATGGAAACGTTTGGAAGTGGACCTAATCATGCAAGAATATTAGACCATGTGTAATTATCTTAAATAAAACCTGAAAAAAATGCTTTTTCTTTTTTTGGTCTCATCAAGCATAGATCGACATTTGAAAAATTTTCCATCCACTTTTTCTATTTTCACTCTACTACTTTCTTCTAAATGACTTAACATTTTTGCTAAACACAAATGTTTATTGTTAAGATAGATTATTAAAAAATATATATGATTAAAAATTATTTAAATGTTCTAAACAATCTGTCGATTGAGCTAGATATTTTTACCAAATTTCATTTGACAGTGCAAATTTTCAATTGTGATGAGGTAAAAATGTAAATTTTGTGATATTTAGAAGTAAATGTGTGATCGGTAAAAGTGAAGGCGATAGAGCACGTGTTTTCCGTTATTGTTATGATGACAGCAGTATACTTTACTAATTTTAGTATACAAATATAATTTTAAGTAGACTGGACATTTTTGATGAAGACGGTTCAGATACATAATGAAAGAAATAGCAGTTTGTCAACAATCAAGTAGAAATAGATAGTTAACAAAATTTCACCTTCATATTTATGAAATTTATATTTATTTTGAAATATACTATTAATGTAGTTAAATTCTCAATTGAGACAATTTATAACAGAAATATACAAACAAAAATCATAATTTTCTTTTGCCTACACAAAATTGTATTTACAGAATTTACCAATAATTAACAAAAATGTAAGTAAACTTGTTGTTACACTTTGCGAAGTATAAGCCTATTGCAAATTTTAAAAAATTCAAAATTTTAATTTCAGCTTATAATAAAATCATAAATGTTGTAGATTTAGACATTTTATATAATTCATACAATAATTCGAATAGAAATTTTTGTATGCATGTATTATATCCGTATCTGCACACTTAATACACGCATTCATCTGAGACAACCGGTGAAGATATTTTTGACACATACCGACGCTTTCTCTAGAAAAACTTACAAGGAAATTTTTTATTAAATACATTACAGTAGGCATACATAATACTGACTATTATAAAGCAAAACAATAAAATAATAAAACTGTTAATAAAATAAAATAAAATATGCATTAAAATATAATTACAAATATTAAACTACATAACCGTAATACTTAAACAAAACTTCGTATTGTTTGCAAACTATGTATTCGCATTCACCTTAAACATTTCCCTTTAAAAGATATAGCTAAGACATAAACAAAATTAAATGATGAGTCAATAAATAACTCAAACTTTTATTTTAAGAATATTAAAGTAAGAGTAAGAGATCTAAAAAAAATTCCGAAGCTTTCTTAGGGAAATTTTAAAATCTGTATTAAAATGTGTTTTAAGTTTGTTGTCCATTCATTTAGGTTAAATTTGGTTAAAAAAAGTAATGTAATAATTAAATATATAGAATATAAATAACAATTTAAATTATTTTTCTATTTCATTAAAATTACTTACAATGAAACGCGCGCTAACATTTTACATTCTGATAAACAAAGTGCTACCCTCTCTTTTTTAAATATTTTTTTAGTTATTTTTTTCTGTTAAATGGAAACAGCTGATGTATTCCTTCAGACATGAAATGCAAATTTTATGACATTTTTTATGATACATACTCAAGGCATATTGTGAAATTATGAATATTAAACTTTAAGAACCGTAAATAAAGAAAATTTTGCAGGCATCTTTCCAAAAAATAAAAAGATGACTCAAAAGAATATTGCCCGTTAAAACTTTTATAGAAATTTAAATAGTAAATTTATTTACAAACTAATAATTGCTGTAAGGTTTGGAGCAGAGTGTTGTGGAAAAACGTACGGTCTTCCACAAGCTACAGAATTTATCCAGAGCTTTAAACCTTCTTTGCATGAGTTTTTCTTTTACAATTGTGTTTTTTATACATATATTAAATATTAGACACCATAAATTTTAAGATAGATTTTTAACTTTAATCAGCAACATAGTTCATGAGAAATTTACTGGATTAATATTTCTATATAAATATAGTGGTGGCGAAGACGTTGATTTATTTATTAAAAGTTAAATAAACAGTAATGGAAATTTACATCACTATGCAATTAAGGGTTAACACCTCGTTATATGCAATGGCTTGGACTCTGGAACTATGAGAAAAGTAATGGGGACACATCATGTTTTCTTCGTTACTCATAACCCCCGAATCATCAGTGGGGCTGAAATTTTTCTGTGCATGACTGCCGGAACCCCTTCCGAGATTTTTCACAACCCCTAATGTTTTTGCGGTTGTTCTTCTGTACCTGGACACAGTTTTTCTCATCAGAGAAATCCACAGAATTCCTTGCTCCGTAAGATGTTTCAACTTGTTCAGAAGGCACTTGGCTCTAGTCAGGTAGTTCTTCGTGGTACTATTGGACAAGAACTATTCTATCCTATCAAATACGACTTCTAAAGAAGGTCCTCATAAAACACATGTGGAACGGTGGTCTCTTCAACTTGCAGCACCATGGTGAGTGCCCTCATCGATTGCCTAGTTTCTTCATCGACACGACTGGTAAATTCCGGCACTCTGATAATGACAGAACAACGACCATGTCGTTTCCTGTTGGAAAGTGTGGCCACATCACCTCTGGCAGCGTTCAGTTCGCTTCTCAAGTTAAAGACGAATGACCGTGCGATTTTGAAGAAAGCTGCAATCTCTGAATCGGAGTGGCCTGCAGCCAGGGGAACGACGATAGCATGCACTTCATTTCGTGATTTATTCCACGTTTACATGTAACGCAAAAAGATTTGAAACTAGGACGTATAGGTTGGCATTTGAACTATAATGTGTGTTCTCATACACATGCCGCATCCTGTATATATATATATATCACAAAATGTAATGCAAATATATTGATAACGACATACTTATTTTTAACACTATTTTTCAAACCTACATTTAATTAATTCATTTATTATAAATATAAAAGTTATTCTAAATATATTCAGTAGCTTTTTTTACAAGTTATGAAATGTCTTACTATAGATGATTTTAAAATATTCACTTACAAAGAATGTTTTCTAGAAAATAACTTATTTTAAAAAATTAAATTCCCCAATTTACAATTGAGATATATGATGTTGTCCTCCATAATACACGCACACACACGTACATATACTATATATATATATATATATATATATATATATATAAACTAAAATCTATCTGAATACCGATACCAGCAACTAAGCAAAAATAGGCTACATTTAAGAGTAAAATATAGCACTAAATAAATTTTCTTGTCTGAACTAAAATATTCTTGGGTGAATGAAAATATCTTAAAAGAAGTTTTTGTTAATAACAATTTTATCAAAACATTCTGATTTTGCTCTTTTTAAATAAATAAATATACATATGTAAAACTACTGTTAAATTCTATTTGGGAAACAAAATACTCGTTATGTTTCTTTAAGTAAGTTTAATAAAACTAATGTTTGCAACGTTTTCATTAACATCCTTAAATGAAATATAGTTTTTCATTTAACAAGGAAAACAAAAGTCAAGTGTATGTTACATAAAAAAAATTGCTATTTTACTTTTAAAATTGCATTTTTTATGTTATGCGTAATGTATAAAGCTCTGCATATCGCTGGATAAAACAGTTTTGGTTTTCAAAATAAATTGCTCTGAGATTTAGAATGTAACGTTTATGTAATTTAAAATCTTGAAAAACACATAAAGTAAAATAAAATATTAACGCATTACCTAATAAAAAAAGATTGTACAAATAATGTGGAGTATTTTTAATATGTTAGATTAGGTATATTTTAAATTTAGTTTCAGATGTTGTCTCTGTTAATTAATGTAAGTCAGATTTATTTTTTTTTTCAAAACAAGAAATAAAAATGAAATATATATACAGATTTTGTCACTCGGTTTCATTATTTAATTTTTCAATGCTAATAAAAAGTGATAATTACGATTTTACATCTTCGTGTGAAAAAATTCCTTCAATGTAATTAAGTAAAAATACATTTTAATAATATGTTGAATTTGATGCTTTTTTTCAGAAACGTACAAACGTATTAACTTACTGACTTTTTATTCTTTAATGTTACTGAAATTTTGAGCATGGACTAAGTCTTATGATTTTTTTTTCTAATTGTTTAAAAATTTGATCACTGAACTAATTTTAAGAATGAACAACCTAAAAATAATGAATATTTCGTTCACACATATCATCATATATTCTAATACGAGCAAATCTTGTGGGTGGTTATATATATATATATATATATATATATATATATATGCAAAAATTATCTTAAAAACGGAAGACTATTAGGCTAGGTTACATGTTCGAGAAATTTCTATTAGTGGGTCATTTTGGTCATGGGTCATTATGGGTCAAGCTATTTTATCTTAAAAACGGCTCAGACTATTTACACTAAATTTTACATCCTATGGTTTTTGGGCACGAGAAGACTGTTGGGCTAAGTCACATGTTGGAGAAAATTCAATCAGTGGGTCATTTTGGTCATGGGTCATGATATTTGAACTCAAATTTGATTTTGACCGAGCATAGCTCGGTCTTCCCTGCTCGTTTAGCTTATTTGTGGATATGTAACTTGAGATGCGTTACGAATTTTATAACTTCTTGTAAAAAAATAGTTGCATAACCGTAATTTAACTCTTTTATATGAGGAATAATATGGTCATAATAGCGCTAAATTACGGTTGTGTAACCGTTTTCTATAAAAACGGTGAAATGACTGAACAGTTTACTGCAAATGTTTAACAGTGTTATTTGGTAGTTAGTTGGAATATTTTTGTGTAGTAGACATATTTTATTTCATTCTAAATAATCATCATATAATGATTTGTATTTAACTTTTGTATATAGCAATAAGTTTTTCGTTAATAAACATTATAATTAAAATTATTTTTGTGTTGAAAACTTACATCGGATGTCCAGAGAACACTAATGTAATTAATATTAATATTGTGTAATAGAGTTCAAATATTGTGTAATAGAGCAAGTTTTTATTAAACCACATCCCAATAAACACATCTCTTAAAAAGGAAAGACCTATTCTTTTAAATTAAAATTCAAAAACATTTTTAAAAAATCAATTATTAAACTCCTATTTTTTTCTATTGTTTAGTGTTAAAAATATTACATTTTCAGTTTTACAGTCAGTTGGCATATTTTAGCGAACGTGGTTTGGCGCATAATGAGCTCTAAAGTTGTAGATAATACGTTTGTCACCATACAGTTTGCTTACGGTACATTTAATTAAACTGCTATTTTTTCGTTCACCTAGCGCAATTCGAGAAATTTGCAATTTTTCTCTTCCCCAATAGCAACTTTTATTTTTGCGTGTGTAAATTAGAAACAGTGCTTCCATGTTAAAGTTAAATGTTTTTGGATTATGATATTATTTCTTATTAAAACATTTTTTGTGTTATAAATTAAACGTATGAAAGGTATATATTTTAAATGTATATCATGTATTGATTATATCTGGATGATACGTATTTTAGTTGAAAAGACTGCAATGTGACCGAAAAATCTATTTCCTGATTTATCACCTGCGCACGAGTAGTGGAAAATTAATTTATCACTACTATTGAAAAACTTTAAGATGTTGTATTGCCATGAGAAACACACATGTGTACATAATCGTTATAATTCTGGCACATCAGAAAGTGAATGGAAGGTTTATTACTAATTTCCATCTTTACTTACATATATAACGTTAAGTTTAATAAAGGAGTGCAATGAAATCAATCAACACTTTACTTTTTTGATCCAGTATGTCAAAAACAAATTTCGTTATAAAAAATTCGCAGACAATTGATTAACAAAAGATTCCGAGTTAAACAAAATTCCAACTTGCATATGCGTAATATAATAAACATTACATAGAAATTTTCAGTATATCATAAAGCACAAACGTGTCCGTCAACACTAAGCCCAAAATAACACTAGATGTCACAATATGCTTTATAGTTTTATTTCAACAACACATACCTTCTTTTTAAACATTGCTTAATTCAGATCTTTACACTATTGAATGGGTGCCTATACAGGTTTCTAACGACTATTTTAATTATTTTCAAGCAAGTAATATTTTAATCTTTAAATAATCACGTGAATAAACACTTTTTTTCTCCAAAAATATAAAGTGATATTTTCAGTAAAAAAATAAGTATTCATATCTAAGAAAAAATGCCAGTGTTAACAGAATTAGCGCCTAAATCTAGTGAGGATTCACTAGTTTGTTTCAAATGATGTGTAATACTTCAATCTTCAAGAGTCTTGAAGAGTGCAAAGTTTATGTGTTAGATAAAAATTATATTTTTTTTATGGTCTTATGTTTCTTTCTAGGAGATTTGTTGTGTATAAAATGTGCTTCTTTTGTGGAAATGAATTTATTTATTTTAAATAGGCTGGTTTCTATTCATTTCTACATGTAAAATACTACTATTATCAATAGTTGTTTCGACTTTCTGTGTTAGTTTAAAATTTTCATTAAATGTCCACTCAAGATTAAATGCACCTCTCAAATTTAAAAAGAAATTCTATATTCGTATCAAAAATTATACTTTAACAATTATAAAGTTTTTAAAGAATGGGAATTATTATTTTTCACTTATTTTACTTATTTTCAAGTAAAAATATTTTACATCAGTACAATTTAATAATACATGGTTGAATAAACTGATAAACTGCAAATTCTCGGATATACTTAATGAAGAATCTTAACATCTGTCAGAATCTTTGTGTATATTTCATTTCATAAAGGTGAATAACTTTGCTTAAAATTTTAAATTTTGAAAACAATTTCAATATTTTACAAATGTAATTTTTGACATATTTCAATGATTGGGTTTCAAGCAAATGATTTCAAAATACGTAATAAGATTCTTCGTGCCTCAAATATATTTGTGAGTTTATTGCAGAAGTAAATTATAAAAATAAATCTGACCTTTTAAAAAAATATAAGAAATCAAAGCTATAAAGAAAAGGCTTCATTGTGAGTTACTTTTTAAAATTTCGCGTCTTATAAAATATTAGTTTCGAAACATCATGGTAAAAATTATTAAAAATTTCATAATTTAACAATGAAAGTAGATTTGTTTAATTATTGATTAATATATTTATCCCACTTTACAATGTAATAATTGAAAAAACATGACACGAATTTACATTGATTGTTTCATTTAATGCACGCAGATACTGATCTATCATAGTATTAACAATTATAAAGAAATGTTTTACTTGTAATAAAATATTTAACAACGTTTATTTCTTCTATATTCTTTTTAGTAATTCTGTCCTGGCGGTAATGTTTATTGAAAGTATTTTCTTTTATTTTTTCAAAAATCCCAAACAAACTTAAAATATCTCTATAAAACAACACACAGTGTTTTTAATCTAGTATTACATTATTTTTGACAAATTATGATTCTGCACAATTCTACCTTAAATGTTCATTTATTGCAGTAATTATAACTATTATCATTATGATAAAAATTATCACTATGCATATTTTCAAATACGGACACATTATACGAAAATTATCATTTAAAACGTATATACTTAAATGTGACATAAATCTTTCCCTTTATATTTTAGAAAATATGCCATCATATAATAAAAATATTTCAATGTACCAATATAAAATTTCATTTTCATATCAGGTAATATTTTTTTAAATACTTCTCTGAAACCTTTTACTTGTTTACATTTTAGAAAAGATAACATTAATTAATTAATTAAATTATTCGAGTGTAGTAATACAAAACATTTGATTTCATGTCACAGCAAGTTTATGCTAAAACTTTCTTCTAAAATTAATTTATGATTGTTCTTTAATATTTAATTTGAATTTCAAACACATGGCTGTTCGTATTTACTGATAAGTAAAATATCAAAGACGAAAATTAATTTAACGTTTTAGAAAATCAGTAGACTTTTGTTATATATAAATCTGTTGCTATATTTAAACGAAGCCAAATTACAGCTATTATTATTTTGACACAAATAATATGATTATTTGACAGGCACTTTTGATTCTGGAATACATTCTACTGAATATGAATGCATATAAATTGAGAATCATGACACATTTTACTCTTATGTTTAAGGGCACGAGTAATTAAATTTTTTCTTAGTTTAATGTTTCAAATATCACTTACGATTTGTTAAAATAATTAGAAGCGCCTTTCATTCAAAATCTGAAAGCTACTTATTAGATTATATTCAACGACGCCAGCAAAATGTTTTAACTATTTAACTCCATTATAAAAACTGTAAAATCATAGATTATTTCTTGGATTTATTTAAACATAACAAATGATACTTACCAATTAACATTTATAATTTAGTGTAAAACTTACCATAATGTGTATATTTTTAAATTAAAAGTCTAGTATATATATATATATATATATATATATATATATATATATATAACTGAATGCCTCTAATAAAGGAAGAAAGGAGGAGACAATTATTTATTAGGAGACAATTTATTTTAGGATATTATAATTGAAATGTAAGTTGTCGTTTTTTATTTACAAATAATAGTTATTAATATAAAAGTTCATATTTGTTTTATTAATAACTTTATTTATTTATTTATTTACGTTAAGATAAATACAACAATATTTTATATTCTTATACATCATTATTATGATGTCTACTTTCAAATTAAATTAATAGTAAAAACGTCATTTATGTCTTAAATATTTCACTTAAGATATCTCAATTTACAATTGACCTTTTTTAAATAAAAATAAATGACACACAAAAGTGCAACACAAAAATGGATATTTGCTAATAAATTCACGAATACGGCTGAAAATATTTAATTTAGAATTTATAGTAACCTATAAACAGCTACTGCTGTTTTAGAAAACTGATTAATAACACTATAAAAACTACTCGGAAACGTTTACAGAAATCAGTGGAAGCAAAAGAAAATTCTTTTTTAAAAATACTTTTAAAGATTTCGAAAAACATTTATTTTTGTTTATCAAAATATTTTTACGTTTGTTTACTAAAGGTGTAAACTTTTCGGAATCATAGGTAACCAGATTCTCGTAGATCATTTTTTCGTAGATAATAGAACATTTGTCTTTTTTTTTACAACGTAGTTAACATTATTTTCATAGGGGTTCGTGAATGCATTGTTATGCTTCTTATCTCATTAAGGTGTCTTTGAAATTAAGGGGTGTGCGTTCACCCAAAAATAGAACAATATAAAGCCAGGTATGCATAATACTCCGGAGACCGTTTAATGGTACAATATACCGTAATATTTATTTCGGTGATTTGATTTTGGTGAGAGCAGGGCACGTTTGAGCTGAGGGCAACTTTGAACACTGTAAAGATTTTCCTTGAGATAAATTATGTTTTTGAAATATAGATGGCAGGACATTACTGCTGCTTCAATGCAACAAGGATACAAAGCTTTACCATTTTGCATACAAACTACTATTTATGCAAGGTATGTATGTTTCTCTTCCTTAATTCTAAAATTTACAAAATAAAGTTTTAAGCTTTTTATTGTCAATCTTGTATCCCTAAAATTTTAATTGATTGTTCAATATTTAAATAAAGATGTTAAATAAATATGTTCCAAGTTTATAAGCTTTGTTTTATTTAAATTATTAAACCTAATTGAGTAAATAGTTGCAATGCTAAACACCATGTGATGAGGTACCATTGAATAAAAAAGTTGGGGCACCATTGAACAATTAAAACTATGAAGTAAAGAGTTATAGATGTATCTAAATAATATTATTTTTAGATTGTTTTTAGAAAATGTGAAAATTAAGAGATTAATTAAGAATTATTATACTTAATATGAAAGTTGTACTAATACAAGGCTGCCAACTACAACACATTAAGTGTAGAAACAACACTTTATTTTGTCAAGTGGTTTTTTAACATAAGAGTTTCTTGTCTTGTCATATATTTGGATTCTTTTTCATTTTTAAACATATACAATTTATTTTTAATGATTTAAAATGTATATCATAATGTGAAGTGTTTTGTATAGTGCATGAAATATTTTAAATAAAAATATTCAGTTTAGTTTTGGTTTTAGCCAAATTTTTATCTTTTAATGTAGCCTATTTTAATTTAAAATGTCTATTCAACATACAAGATTAAAAGTTGATTATAGATTTAAATATGAAAAAATCAATTTTAACCTTTGCTTAGTTGTATAAGGGTTTTATATTTTTATTAATGAACTTTTCCTTTATGTTGTGTGATATTTTAATGTGTTTCATAAAAAAAGCTAAGAATTAAATAAAAAAAATTAGTAAATTCACTAAAATGTAGTTAATTTTATTCTGAATATTTCATATTTCTTAAAAATATGCAGTTTTTCATAAAAATTCTTAATATTTTAATATTTTTTTATTTGTTCAAAGATAGACTCTAGCTTGTTCAAAAGTACCTCACAAGGTGCAGGTTTGAATAGAAATATCTAAGCTTTTTAAAGTCTCACAACGTATTTAATTTATTTGGAAAACTTTAAATTTTGGCTCATATGATGAAGAAATACTCATGTTTGTCATGTTTTTCTCATGTAATATTTAAAATGCAAAAAATATATTTCACGTAAGGAATATGTTTATTTAATAAAAAAAAATGTTCAAACGTGCCCCCTCCACTTCCCTATGTTCAAAAACGACTTTATTTCAGTACAAATGTATTTTTAAGTTGGTGTTTTCAATTTGTTTTTTTTTTCTCTCTAACAATGCAATATGAATAGTTTTGTATTTATGTTTTGTTTACCGGAAAATAACTCAGCAGAAATCATTTTTCACTGTTTATATTTTAATGTTTCAAAAACAAATAAATAATAAGAAAACAAAATGTTTAATAATTAAAAAAAAAAGTATACGTTTCTGTCATATATATATATATATGAATAGAAGCATTTTTTTCTTAAGGTATGTCATTTTATAACAGTTTCCCTTACACAATTTTAATGTTCAACACAAAAAAAAATATTAAAAGATAATTAATTTTATACTATATATTTTAAAATTTCAAGAAGATAAAAAGTTTTTGCATTCAGGAAAAGTCCAACTTATTAAGAAAAATCTGATTTTACATCTTTATAACTTTGAAATTAGGCATCATTATATCTTTATGTTTTTAATTTATTGTATAGCTAACACTGTTTATATAATTTCTTTATACTGTTTTGTTACACTACTGTTATTAGTTTACCATTTTAATAACCCTCTGTTTATATTATTACATAAATATAGATTGTTGCGGCCCATGAAGCGTAGCAAGCATACGGAGAAAAAAAACTTGATTATGGCTGAGTAGAACGTACTTATAAATATTAGACTAATTAATGTTTTTGTTTTAGAATATTCATTAAAATTATTAATATTCTTTATAACAGTGAATAAATATTTGTGTTTGGTTTAATATCCTGGAAAGTAATATTATATTTGATAAAGGAAAATCATATATTTTATTTTAAAATTTAATGGCAATGTCAATATATTATACAAGCAAAATGTTTGAGATAATTAAATTGAGTATGGAGAGAATAATTTGAAAACGTATAGTTTAATTAAAATATCTTTATTGTGTTTTTAAACATTGTTTTTGGAGCATGTCGTTAATTTTAATAAATATATTGAAGAAAACAAATCTTAAAAGGTTAAATTAAATGAAAGTTTAATAATGCAATTATATAAATGAATTGTGAAGTATTATGTTAAAATCCATAGATATTTACATAAAAACCTTGATTTTGTAGATTTTTCATTTCTGTCTATGCCTGTAGTTTTAAATCCAAGAGAAAAGTATTATTTTTCCCATAAAGAATAATAAATGTTTATTATCAGAAAAGCAGTTTTTTCATCAAAGAACCTCTTATTTTTAAATATGCGTACATTTAAATTTCTGCATATATTAAGTGAAATATAGATCTTTGTCATCTGTATAATTAAAGCACAACAAATTGCAGATTTTTTTTTTATTCAAATGCCATGGGTTTATTACTGAATTAATTTTAAACAAGTTTTTAAATATTTCATTTTTACATTTTATTTTTAATTAATAACGTTTTTAATGAAATTCTATCAAAATTGGCGGTAATCGGGTAATTTCTATTGCTGCATAAAAATAAAAATAATGGGGATATTTATTCATGCCATTTTCTGATTTTCACTTTTTTTAAATATACGAATAGAAAATGACATAGTGCATAAAAAACGCATCTTCATTCATACTGATGTCACATTTCAACATGATATAGTTGAATTAAAAAAAAAAAAACTTTCCGTTTTTTGTTCTTTTTCCTGTTTCTTAATTCTTGATCCTAATCTCAAAAATGTTTGATGCAAGTTAAAATAACGTCAAATCTAAGAGAAAACGAGTGTTCACCTCTATTTTAAATATATTTGACAAATGTCTGTAATCTAACGAAAATGGAATTTAAACTTAAAAATTAGAATACGCAAGTACAGGTGGTGAAAGGGTGGGGACGTATCCGAGGATTTATGCTTATACTATAGAATTTCTATTTTCCTTTAAACGTTGAAATATTTTTCCCCATCATCCATATAATGTAAATACTGTAATTCAACAGAGTGTGTGATCTAGAATGTGTTCAACAAGAGTTTGAGCTTTGCCATTTTAATTATTTTCGTCCTGTGCATAAAACAGATAAAAATATAATGATGCTGTATAAATAACTGTTTCCATAGTTTCACTGTATATTTACCATTACAAAGTAAAACTAAAAGATAGAAGATATTAAATGGGGAGAAAATTATGCTCTAAAACATTTATTTCAATAATATTAATGTAGTCATAGCTGGTTTAAGTTTCTTATAATAACTTCTTTTATTTGAATTTCAAAAACAAAAACTATTTGGTGTGATTTTACTCTTGTTATAATTCTTTAAAAATGTTATGCAGCCTACAAAAGAAGTAAAATGTAAAGAAGAAATTTAATATATATTTCTTTTATATTAAAATTGTCCACACGGAAAAATATTCTATGCTTACACTTCTTTTTTTACATTTTATTATATAAAATCTTTGCCTCCCTTTTTACAGCTTTATTTTTTTTTCATAAAAGGGAAACAGCTGATGTTCTTTCTGCCATTTAATGCAAATTTCATAGCATTTTGTAAATGAAAAATACTTGAAGAACATTGTACAATTATAAATAATGAGCTTTACAAACAGCACACATTGGAGGTTTTTGTTACAGCTTTTTGAAACAAGTACTTAGAAATATTTTATGTGTTAAAACGTTGATATAAATTGAAGTTACAAACTTTTTATTTAAAAGAATATTTGCAGTTTCAGAATTCATTTTATTATCATCTCACAGTGATTGCAATTTTCAATCATCTGGTTTTAAATATTTAATATATACTTTAAATTGTCGGAAAATAAATCAAAATAAATAATTAAATATACATATAATGCATATTGTATGAAATTATCTCCAATATTCATAAAACTTGATGAAAGAATTGCATTTTTTAACATAATGCATGGCCATACTTGAATCTACCTTAAGTATAATATTAAGTGGAACTTCGATATAGTATAAAGTTGAAAATTAAGTTTAATTACTTAAAAAATATTATGCTACTTTTTTAAATCGCACAATTCTTTAAGAACTGAATTTTACAATTTCTTAATACAGATTGAGTGCAATATGTTAATCATCCATTTTATCTTTTTAAAAGATATAAATATCATTTTTTTAATATGGTAAAAAGACAAATGCAGATTGATCCTGCTTTAAAGGAGATAAATCCTAACTGTAAATAATATCCTATGAACAAAAACTGTAAGTTATGCAGATTTATTCACAATTTTGGAATAAGTGAATTTCTTATTTCATATTTACTTAAAGGTTTTGTTATTGTACAAAAATATTTCGAATATTTTTTAACTTTTTAGATTAGAAATACTCTATAGATTTTACATAAAATGACGCAAACCGCATATAAATGAGATAGATCAAAAGACCTAAAGAATTTTACGTAAGACTGTATACTGTTTAGGGCTCTGTCTGTGGTTGGACTGCCTTCTTTGGAATTTAAATGTTTTAATCGCAAAATATATATATATATATATTCAAGATTTATCATACAGGGTGTACGTAGGGTCTCTTTACAATTAGATTCTTTACAATTTTAAGCATTTATTTCAAACACAAATGAACAGATACATCTATAGACATTCGTACAATATTAGGAGTATATATTGAAGTTTTCTTTGCATCAATTAATAAACATCTATATGTGCACCATTCATTGCATAAACACGTCAAAGCGATAATCCTCGATGTTTTACCTTGATACTCTTTTTCGTAGACTCTTTGCTATAAAACATTAGTTAGTCGGTCTCAATTAATTTTTGTAGAGACATCGGCAATTCCTTGTATGTAACATAAAAACTAACATGATATAAATTTGGTATTATTTTCTTATTATTTTGTTATTAAACAAAAATCACAAATATTCTATCAATTACACGAAAGCATGTCAAACTGTCAATTATAGAAGCAAGAAAATATTTAAATATATTTTTCAGCATCTACCAAATTCCACATAACCACCAACTATTTTGTCCCTTTTGAGAAAATGTCATCCTTTTCCATAAGCTATTTCCAAATGAACAAACATTTCACCATTTTACTCATCTTCGCCCCATTTGTTTCAAAAATTTCTTAAACACCATTAAAATGTTCTAAAACACAAAACTCATTTTTATAATATTACTGCAAAATCTACAATCTATTTTTTATTGGATTTTATTTTATTTTTTATAGGATCTGTTTTTTCCATGTACGTGCTCTTGGGTATTCCACTGTCTTTTTCTGAATTAAAAATAATGCGGAGCTATTTTCACGGACTTATGATTTGGGAAAATTTAATCTGAATTGGTCAAAATATAATATGCAAATGACTATCGATCATAAAATGATAATTAATCAATTAAGTATTAATTCCTAATTGACACAATTTAAAACACATATAATTAGCATATAAATCTTACTTTTCATTAGCTATAATTCGTATTATAAAAAATAATATTTTACATTATAAACATTATACCTAATATTGCCAAAATTACCACAAAAATTAAAATAAGCAAATTAAAGATCGCATAGTATGTATTATTTTATATTGAACAATAACAAGAAAAGAATATTGTCAAACACAGGAGTAAAAAAAATCCTCTCTAATCGTATATAAAGTATTACGTTATAAAACACCAAATATGTCAATTTTATGACGTCATCCATCCGGTAAATAACCCACTAAAGTTTCTTTTAGTAAGAATTTCCCTAATAGCTCTGGGAAAAACTCTTTCGAAGGGTATCTTATTTGCATCTGTCTGCGTGTGATGTAATTTATCAACGACTGTATGTCTTAAGAAAAAAAAACATATATTACACATACTTAAATGGAAGACACTTTTCTTCTGATAAAAAGCCTACATTAGTAACGCGAATATACTCTCACGCTATTATTAAACCTATGGCAGCGTTTTTTTTTTTTTTTTTTTTTTTTTTTTTTTTTTTTTTTTTTTTTTTTTTTTTAATGGCTAGCCGACGAGTTAAAACACAAAAATACAACTTACTGTTGAGAAAAACTTAAGAAGAAAATAAACAGTGAATATATGTTTAAAAAACAAGAGTAAAAACTTCAGATACACCAGTAACATAAATACTTAAGTAAACAGACAGTTCTACCTGTTCGTCAGAGTCTAAAATGTTTGGACATATTTTTAAATGGCTTATTGGTAACATTGGATCAAATTCTCAAAATTGATTCAACGTGATTCTTAGATACGCCACCACCCGCTGAATACTAGGTAAATTGCTGACACAAAAATGGTGGCTGTCGTAGGCGGGTTTTTTTTCCAGTGTCTGAATGGTACCTTTCATTTTAGATACCAGTATTTTTTTAAGGATTATATGCCTTATTTTTTTGTGATTAAATAAGTAGAAGAAAAATTTAGGAAATTACTAATATTCAAATTCAAGCTACCGTACAAACGCTGAAATAAATCCGCCCACGACAGTTGCCATTTTTTTGTATCAGCGCCTACGCCTGGTATTCAGGGGACGATACATACGCTAATTCACATTATGCGAAACATGTTTTCATTAGCTTTGTTTAAAATATAAAATGTTATAATGCAAATTGACTTTAAACTTTTTCACTCAAAAAAAAAAAATATATATATATATATATATATATATATATATATATATATATATATATATATATATATATATATATATATATATATATATATATATATATATATATATATATATTAGGTTTTAAAAGTTTAATATATGAATAAATAATTGAGAGATATACCATTGTCATTATCACATCATTAAAAAAACAAAATCCCATTTTAAAGAGTGGAATAGGAATTAACAGTGTCCTCTATAATAAAAAAGAATGCACTATGTAACTAAAATTCATATAATTAACGACTGTAATTATTAAATAATGTGTGACGGTTCAGAGTAACATCTAGCACACAAATAAATTATCATGTCAGAATAAAAGCATTCTTGAGTCAATGAAAAAGTCTCAAAGACAGTTTCTGTTTATGTGTTACACATTTATTACACAGGCATCCTGTTTTTATTCCTTTTTAAGTAACTAAAAAAATATTGTTAAATTTCTTTAGGGAAGCCAAATACTCCTTCGGATTTTTCTTTTTTTCCTAAAAAAGTCATGTGAAACAAATAATTTAAGAATTTCAAATGGAATGTAATTTTTTATTTAACAAGAAAAACAAAACCCAAGATAATATTTCAATTCTAGCAAAAGAAAAACAAATCTCTATATTATTTTAAAAATTACGTTATGAATGCAATGTTTCATAGAGTAAAACTCTGTGTTTCACTGAATAAAATGGTTTTTGCTTTCAAAATAAATTGCTCGGAGATTTAGAATGTAATGTCTATGTATTTTAAAATTAAAATACATAAAGAAAACAATAAAAGAATTGTATTCAAAATTAAATGGGATATAGAATTATCATAGAGATTTTTTATATTGCATGTTAAATTAATTAAGATTTCTCTCATTACAAGTAACATCACAATGCATATAAGATTCGGTTCAATTTCGTTATTTTTAAATATATGTTAAAAAGTGATAATTGAAAAGATTTTTGCTACATGTAAAATGTTAGAACAATGTAAAACTAGTCGTTGGGGGCCACCGTAATACTTACCCATCATGTATATGTATAATGTAAAATATTAAAATAAAAATGTGTAAACTACTTATAAAATGCATTGATATTCAAATAAAATCGTGGCTTGATGACGTCATAAAAAGGCTCGATTACTGAATTGCTTGAAAGAGGTTTTTCCTTATAACTCCAAAAATAATACTCCTATTAACTAACGGTTTATTGCATCTGATTAAGCGTCAAATTTCCAATTAAAATATATATTTGAAGTGAAATTTGGATCAAATACAGGGTCATGAAAAATCGAAGAGTGTGGAAAATAGGATTACAAATATCTCGGAAACTAATTATCCGATCGACTTCATGTTTTATGCAAAATTTGTTTTTTTATTGTCTTTTATATTTACTCCTTAAAATAAACAATTTCGAAAATTTTTATATACCTTTCATCAGAATGAATATTTCGAGAGTCCGAAAAAAAATGTTCCGGTTAATCGAGGTTATTTAAATGAAATAGGCTTCTTCCCATTTTTACATACTAAGTACATACCAAATGGCAAGTCTCTATCTCAATTTGTTCGGGAGATAGAGCGTTTACAGACACACACACAGACACACAGACACACAGACGGACGGCAAATTTTTTTTTCTAAAAGTATGTTTTTCGGAATCTCCAGTGTCTGAAACGTGTAAATCCGTCAAAAAAAATTTTCGATTTTCAAAACGATAACAAGACTTACCCTATACTACGTATGATGGGTAAGTAATAATTGAATGCACATTTTAATAACAATTTTTAGAAATAACACAACGTAATACATTGATTATATAATTTAATTGTTACTGTAATAGATGCAAATATAAAAATACAGTTTTGAATCATTGAAAACATTTACGATGTTAAAATTCTTTAGTGCTTTCCGCTAAAGATTAGCCCTCATCGGAGGATAAAACTAGTCGAAAATCACAGTTTTGAAGCAGTACACTGAACTGGCAGCAATCGAGTGAAACCAAAAAAAAAAAAAAAAATGGGAAGGGGGAAGAAAAATAAGACGATTCCATTGAAAGCTGATGGGAAGTGGATCCATCAAAACCAAAAACGCCGGTGATACCAAGTAAATTATACCAAATATGCGTATCAAATATATTAATGTTTTTAAACTGTGTTTTTGTATTTCATCTACACTGTTAAAAAATTGCAGCAAACTGTCCAGTCATTTGACCGTTTTTATTGAAAACGGTTAAATAATTGCAATTTAACTCTATTATGACCATAATATGGGCAATAATATGGTCAGAATAGCGTTAAATTACGGTTATGTCACCATTTTCTATAAAAACGGTCAAATGACTGGACAGTTTGCTGCAAATATTAAACAGTGTATTACAGTAACAATTAAATTATATAATCATTGTATTGTGGTGCATTATTTCAGGTTAAGAAGGCGAATTTGACGTTCAATATATGGAATTTTCTATATTTTTATTATTTTTTACTGTAATGGAATATTTTCCCCAAAAATATAGACCTCTTAATGTTTAATGTATGCCATTTTCATATGTACTTTATTTGTGATATTTTTTTAATTTTTTCATTAATTTTTTATTAGAGCTCTTAATGTATTGACTTTATATTCTTTAGTCATAGTGCAAATTTGAGTCATTTATGAGGTTGTTTCCCTTTTGGAAATAGAATGATTTATTTATTTACCTGACGTTTTTCATTTATCTGTGTCCAGGTAAAGAAGATCAATGCCATTTTTTAAAACTAATTTCGATTTCTTGTATTACGTAGATGCTTAAAAAAAAAAATATATATATATATTAAGGGATCCAATACTCTCTTCAACATTAAATCAAACTTTTTATTAAAAATTATATTTCAATAAGAAACAATTAAGCCTTCAAAGTAAAGTTAATTATTATTTTTCATTTATGCTATTTCAATTAAATAAATGTTCATAACATCAACTTTTTAACTTTTTTATTTATAGTTTCTTTATATTCATGAATTTATACCCTATTAATACATGCTTGAATAAACTTATAAACTAGAAATTATTTGGTATATTTAATAAGGAATTACAACATATGTCTATACACCATTCTTCATAAGGGTGAATAACTTCTGAAAACATTTTAAAATTTGAAAAGAATGTCAATATTTTCTAGATGTAAAACTTTTGAGATAATTAAATTGAATTTCAAAGCGAATAATTCCATAATATCTAATAAGATTTCGTTGTTTCAATTATATTTGCGAGAAGAATTCAGGAATGAATTTTAAAAACACTCGCTTTATTAAAGTATGTTTGTAAGAAATGAAGTAGAAAAAGGTTTGATTAAATCAACTCTTTGAAATAAACTTTAACTAATACTCTAGTTTTACATAAAAAAATTATTAATACGATTTTCTGAACTTTCTTTGATAATAATAACAGGAAAAATAATTTAGGAAAGACATTTGTCAGTAAATCAATGTTTTTTTTTAATATTTGGATTCAATATTTTCACAATGAAACATTTATTATAAATCCTTTTAATGTAAATACCCTTATTCGAAAAACATTGGCAATACATTTTTCGAAATAAAACGTGAAAAGTTCAGAAATGTTGAATTTCTATTGTAAAAAGTGCCAACGACAAATGGCGAAATATTTCCTTCAAATATTCTTCGATACTCGCCAAATATAAACACTTTAATGTTGAGAAATATTTCTTCTCAAATTCGACAGTATATATTGCCAATATTGTGCATCTTCGGCAAAATAAAGCCAACATAAAGGCACTGTAAACATTAATATATGATTGGTATAAGAGGAATGCGGCACATTTTATGTGACTATAATTTTGGACAAAACTTTTGCGGAATTTAGCCAACTTACGTCCTTTGAAGTACTATCACGTAAGCAGATAACAGAACTGGCAAGGTTAAACTTTGGAGTCGAAAGAGATACAAAATGTTACGAATTGTATAAAGTGTTATATGCTGCAAAAGTTAGCTAAGAATAAGAATAAAATATAATATTGTAAATATAATATTTTTAAATCTATGTTTATCTAAGTATTAGAACACAGATATATGTCGAATAGTATTACACATGTCCGTGAACGAAAATTGTATTTGAAAGTTTTGTCCGATTTTTGTGTGTTAAGTTTACTGAAACCAAATCTAAAAACTCACCTTCATATAATATATTTTTTTAATCCATTTTTAGAAATGAACAATTTCGAGGCAGCAAATATCAATTTCAGTTTTTTGAGTATTGTTATAAATTACAAAGTCTCACAATAAAAAATCAAATTTCTGTATTCCAAATTTATATTTTTACAGCTTTATAACGTAAAAACTGAAAATAATTTATCAAAATTGCATTATTATTTTTTTTAAACATGCGCAGCTTTTTAAATATTTACTTACTATGAATACTGACAAACCAACACTATATTCTCTAAAATGTAATTATTTTTTTATACTATTGTAGCTCAGTGATTTTTCATAACTTATCAAGTTGGGTCATGTATTCAATGAATTTCAAAAATATAAACATAAAATAAAAATTGAAAAAAAAATGTACTAACAGAATTGTAGTTGTTTTTCAGATTTATTAAAAACATTACATTTTTCTAAATACAGACGTTGAATATTTTTTAATGTTGATTTTTTATTATTGAGTAAGGTTTTGAACTGTTTGAACTGAAGTGCATTTTTAAAATGCTTATTTACTAATTTTTAGAATTAAATAAGAAGTACATTATTAATAGTAAGCTATTCCTTTAAAAATAGTTTATTCTAATCCTCTTATTTATTTATTTTAATTTGTGAGTTTATATTTATTGGTTAGTATTTATAAAAAAAAATATTTAAAATGTAAAAAAAAAAAAATATATTCGTTTATTAAATCTGTAAAGTAAATATATATATATATTGAAACGTGCATTATGATCCAAATATTCTGTTGTCCTTATTATGACTCAACTAATTTAGCAATTTTTATTACATCTGCCATAAATACTGTGCAACTTATACTGAATCTTAATACATATAATTTGAGAGTCAAAGAAAATAAATTTTTGCTACTAAACAATAAATGGACAATAAAAGATTAAAAAATTTAACTGTGTAAAGATAGAATTGCCTCATTCAAACTACAATTTGTTGAAATTAATAGAATTTTCCTTCAACTAGAGTTGGAAAAGAATTTATTAATTTTTCTTAAACAACGACAGTATAAAATTCCGAATTATTAAAACTCCTAAATCTCAAATTAATTCTTGTATACATTTTAACTAACGAAAATGTAAACTATAGTTCATGCTGACTTATAGAAAAGTAAGCATCATACATTAAATATGTTGTGCAACATTTTGCTTTATGTGAATATAAATAATGTTTGTAAGAGTGAAGTAAAAAAATGATGAGTATAACTATTATTTAAAATAATTTTTGTAATAATACCTTTTTGTGAAACTTTATAATATATACTTTTCAGATTTATTAAAAGCATTACAATTTTCTAATATAAACGTTGAATATTTTTTAATGTTGACTTTTTATTACTGAGTAACGCTTTTGAACTGTCTGAACGGAACTACATTTTTCAAAATTTTTATTTACTAATTTAATTGCTAATATTATATTACTGTATCTCAGTGATATTGTATATAAATGGAACATAAAATATAAACATAAAGTGAAAAATGGAAAAGAATATACTAACAGACTTGTTAGATATTTTACTATTTTATGTTATATACTTTTCAGATTTATTAAAATCATTCCAATTTTCTAATATAAACGTTGAATATTTTTTAATGTTGACTTATTATTACTGAGTAAGGCTTTTCAACTGTTTGAACTGAACTACATTTTTCCAAAATTTTATTTACTAATTTAATTACTAATATTATACTACTGTAGTTATATAAAATACAATTTTCTTTCTTTCTATTTTTTTAAATTTTATTAATAACGCCAGTGTGTTTAGATTAAATACTGAGCATGAAATATGTTCTTAAATACGAGTAGTAATTTTTTTTCCCAACTGGACGAAAAATGTCCGGGCCAGGATTCGAACCTGGGATCGTTGGGCTGAAGCCGCCACGCTCTACCACTGAGCTATCCCGGTCGAATCTGGAGGGCATAATTCATCCAGTTTTCAACATTTTTCGTCCAGTTGGAAAATTACTACTCGTATGATTTATTTACCAATTTGAAATAATTGTGTTAAAATTAATCTAATGTTCTTAAATATCGATAATACACATACAAATATCATAATAGATATCCAAAGGCGATAATACACATCAAAAGGCGATGATACTTAAGGATATGAAACATTTTTGCATATTATACAGAGATTGCAACTTATTCAGACAAACATAAAGCGTGCTTTACTCCATCCTGAACTTTGGGTTAGTTTATGGCTGTGGTCTTCCTCATCGCTTCTTGTGAAAAGTTTGAACACATGCAATAGAGCTTATGTTAACGATTTTTTTTTTCATTAAAACGTATATATATATATTATATACACATATATCTACATATAGATACACCTTTGAATTATAAAAAAAGTTTTATGAACAAAAGTGACCAAATCTCCAATTTTTTAAGGATAGGTAAGTATGAAGTGTATACAGAATACTATATATATATATATATATATATATATATATATGCGTGTATTTAAAAATGAAAACACATGTGAACAAAAAAAATGAGATAGTCTAAAAAGCAATCTAAAGGATACTGCAGGAATTAAACTTAATAAAACGAAGATGCAAAAATTTTAAAACTATGAATATCTTATCGAACATTCAGAGGAGCTTCATAAGAATTTTCATACTAAATATATGTTGTTTCATGAAATATCGCCAGCATTATGCCTAAAATCGACAATATTAAGCCCCTAATAACTTATATATGAAACAAGATAACAGGAAAACCTACAAGAGTTCAAATAACAAAATAAATAAATAAATAAACTATTATTCAACATAGTAAATAGAAATAAGATCATAAAACAAGGTGTAAAACTCATTTTAAAACTTGTATTAATTAAGATTGAATAAGATGCAAAGTTCTTTACAAAGATCATGTTATCATTAAGCTCAAAATGGCTTCTAAAAACACAGTGATTGCATTGAAAGAAATGATGAGAGGAAATTAAGAATTGTTTGGTTCTGCCATCTGTCTCATAAAAATAAAAGGAAAAGTTGAAATTATAGACTAGTTAAATGATAAAGCTGATACTTTATTCTAGCGACTTAATGCAGCGTGGGGAACTTTTTAACTCTGTCCTGAACTACTTCTTCTGCTCTTCAGCTACGTTGTCGAGCTTCCAGAAACATATTAGGATAATTTGCTTTTCCGGAAATCTTTAACTGGTTTCAGCCATTATTTAAAATTAGTTAAACCCCAAAAGAAAAAAAAAACTAACAGTTATTAGGGAATTGCGAAAACTTGTTCTGAAATACTATCTGTTGTTAAATGGTTTTATGCAGAACAGTGATTTGAACAGAAAAAATGCAATTTATGTGATACATTTTGATAATGGAATATCCCCCATTTCCATAGGATATCCGCCTCGGTACTAGTTTCACGTATTGCTATCGTACTACAACTGTGCAGAAAAAATGACTATTACCACAAAACTGTGATTCATTTAAAAAAAAGTTAGGACCATTGTTGACTCATTTCGACATAAATAATGTGACGTAGAGGACCATAAAAATAGTAGACAGATTAAAAGTCCAGCGTTTTATTTAAATGAAATAAACATGCAGAAAAGCTTTCACATTTACATTTAAAAATGCATGATTTGAATAATGCATGACATGAAAGCATGCTATACAACGGTTTAAACCACACCTTCTGCTACAGACATAGATAGGCAGACAGAAATATATCGTTACATTATGTTGAGCCTGTCATTACTCTGACATTTTACTCACATGTCATGCCTCAGCCAGCTGGATTTATTGACATAATAAAGTAGTATGTAGGGATGAAACCGCAATAATGAATGCGATTGCGATTAAAATAAAAATCTGCATAGAGATATTCTGTATTCTTTTTTTATTTTTTTAAATTATTTTAGTTTGGATTAGCTAACATGCGTTCATCCTCATCCATTCATACTTTTCAAAAAACTTTATTAAAAAAACATTATTGATTACTTTTCTAATGTTAATTTAACAATGTTATAACTGTACTAAAAAATCAAAAGTATACATAGTTCAAACATACATTTAATCTCACCACCATTAACTTAACTTTTAAAAATTTTGTCACAAAATTTTAAAAGTTCATCTCTTTTAGGTAATTAAGTTTCTTTTGGTATTAACACAAATAAATGAAAGCGACATAATTGACCTTTCAAAAAATTATATCTATCATTAATATGTTTAGATTTAATGATTTTAATTGGCGACTTTAAAATTTTAATGCCGCCGTATTTTCACAAAATAAAGAACTGTTATTTAACTACATTTTATAATCCTAGATCAAAGCATTCGTCTAATGTGTGTTTATCAAAATTACTTCTTTAAAAGCTCAATTAATGGTAATATGCTGTGATTTCATTGAGGATATGCCACACATTTGTGTTTAAATATTTCTACTTTATAGAAACATTTCAAACAAAATATATAACTACTTCCATAGATAAAATTATGTCGTCTCTATTAAACACAAAATCAGAGTCACTAAAACAGTTTATGTTAATTTCATATATATCAGATAATTTTTTTTTGTGCCTATTTAAACATCCTAATAATTTCAAAAAGTATACCAAATCTTTGGGCCTGGATTACTCTGAAACTGTGATAAACACGCAACGGACGTGGTTTATTTTTTCTAATAAGTACGAAACACATACTAAAATATTTCTGTCTGAATTTTTGACATTTCTTTTATTTAATTTGTTTTTATTTAGGCAGTCAGTTTTAGACAATATATTACTCTTTGATATTGGTAAAGTTTAAAGTGGAATATGATTGCTTTTATACAAGTCAAAAATTGTATTTATATAATTGATTTGATCAATATACAAACTTCAATTTTTTGCACTGGAATTGATGTTTTCTTGCATAATTACTTCCAATTACTTAAAAAGTAAAAATCATCTTTAGGATTTAACATTTCTAACAAAATCTGGATATCGTTTTGCATTTTTCACATACAATGAAATCGTCAATATTAACATTTTAAAAGCGCTTTTTTTGTGTAAATAAACACAACTACACCACTCAATACGTCTGAAACCCATGTCCTAAACAGAGTTTAAATCGATATACCACGTCGACTAGTTTGATGTAGCCTTTACAATACTGCTTATGCTTACATACATAATTTGATTTATAATTATCAACGAAGCCTTGTGGTTGAGACACATATACAATACATCAGCGTATGCCCACTTAACATCAATTTTACAAAGGCACTATTTACAATAACCAACTAAAATAGGAAAAAAACACCTTATTGTGGTAAAATGTACCACCGGGCTAAATGCTTTATCATTAAAGCAACATTTTAATTTGGCCAAAACCTTGAGCAACCCATTTCACTTTATATCTAAATATTTTGCCTTTTTCATCACTTTTTGTATAATATAGTCATCTGTTCTGTTTATTTCTGTTCCCTCTTGTGGTGGTACTAATTCCAAAACTTTACGTAATTAAAAAAAAATTTAGTTTCATCTAACAAAATGTTTTTTGATTTGCTTTGTTTTGATATTGGACATTCGGCTGTAATTTCCTGGAATAGACATTTCTATATTATTTGCCGTTATTTCTGCAATTTCATCTGACTTAACATTTTCCCCACTGAAATGAAACAATTTTCATCATAATCAATATTATATTTTTTTGCAATATCTTTCCGCATTAGTCTGCATAACGATCCGTCGTTTTAAACACAAACAATACTATCATAAGGTACCAACTTTTACATTCACTTTACCACTCATCACATGAATCACTTTATAAATGCACACAGTTCTTATTTATACTAGTGTCGTGTACTGCTTCCTTAAACGTAACTTTTTCATTACACTTTACATTCGAACCTCATTTTGGATCCTGATTCTGTATCTACGAGTATACATGGTATATCAGAAGATTATTCCTACTTTTGACTCTATATCTAATTTCTTACTAACTACTTTAGGGATTTCTAAAGACGCTGTACACCCAAAGACATTCAAAGGAGCAACTCATATAATTTTGACAATAAAAAATTCAAACAAATGACAGATTCTATTCCATACATAAGTGAAATTAAAAATTGCTTCTTAGCTTAACATCGCTTAACATCGCCAAGCGTATGTTGTGACATAGCAAACATAGTTTTCAATTAAACATTTTCAGTTGCGTAACTGAATTTATATTATTGCATATCAGAATGATATAAAGTTTAAAGTTAATTCTTCTAACTTATCATGTTTGTCTGTAAAGCATATTTGTTGAATATGATAATGTGTACTTGGAAATTAATAGCAACCTACAAACCGAAATTAAGTTTTACGAAAACTGATTAATACACAATAAGAACTATTAGGAAACGTTTTCAAAAATCAGTGGCAGCAAAAGAAACTTTGTTTTTACAAATACCTCTCGAAATCTCAAAATATTAGATTTTGCGTTTTCTGGAAATAAAGATCACTTTTCCGTTTCGGATGAAACTCGGAGGAGGTATTGTATATTTTCGTTCGAGGTTATTTATATTTTCCTAGATTAAGAAACATTTGTTATGTTTTACAGTGCGATACTTTCTTCTCTTTTTATGTAAATAAACTATCAACGATAATAACCAATTCTTAGTTTCATTAGTAGAAATAAATACTTTGCAAAAACAGCGATGTGGTATTGACTCTGTATATGTTTGGATGCACAAAATTTTCTTCTCCATTTTTATAAGGACATTTCTTACAGGATACCATTTGATTAAATTGATACAATGTCAATATGAAATCTAACAAGTTAGGATGTTCCACGTAGTATGTTCCACATTTATTTTGGAGCTGTACGATTTGATATGCTTGTAACAAAATTTATTAATTTTGATGAGGTCTTGAAATTGTAAATACATCCTCTAAAATATGTAACGCATGAATATTGCTTGCAATTCACATAAAACAAAGTTCTCCATTGCCTTCTATTAATTTTTATGCCTATATCGACCGCAGGAAGTGACCAATCAGATTATGGGATATTGTTTCTGAATCCACATTTATTAGCTTTTAAGTTGTGGCAAGGTACATTCACTTGTTAAAAAATGAATTTTTCACTTAAAAGCCACCATATGCTAAAATTTGTTTTCTACAAATACTGGCTTACTAGATTTAGTTCAGTTTCTTAGAAACGATAACAAATTCCGTTCATCTTGAGTTGACGCAGTATCTGATACCATGACTCATCGTGCGTTATTTTAACGGGTTCCATACAACATTTCTATCTCTATTTAACTTAGCATTTTCTATATGTTTCAAAACTCTATAATACGACAAAGCAATCCGTGCGCTCTTTATGGACAATATTTCTATCGCAACATGATTATGGAGACTATTTCATAGTAATCCATAGAGTAAGTCAATTTATCAATCAACTTGCGTAGAGATATTTTATCTATTATCTTTACAACATGCTAGAAAGAAGAATTGCGAAGGAAGGGAACATTATTCTGTCTTCTTGTTTTTGGGTTAATCAATCAGATCTTCGGAAATATATTCATCATTTCAGAATGTATATGTATTACAATAAAAAACTTAAATTGAGAAAATAAAAAGTTAAACAAGTTGGAAATTGTACGTCAAACGTGACAAATGATGTGCGTTCGTACTGTTGTTACTTCAGTGAAATGAATTATATCGTCTTTTATAATGATATGATTAATTTCCGTAACAAAATAAGTACATTTTAAGTTGGCATTATTTTATCTATTGCTGACAGTTACTGAAAATTCCAGTGGGAAAATTAATCCTAGCTTAGAAATTTTTGAAACTTGAAATCCACATTTAGACTCTTTTTCAATTTAATATCTATTTCTCCGGAAACATCTATCCAAAAAGACTGTCGGTAGATTATATGATTGCTATAATTAAACAATTTTAGTATACAAAATCGGTTTTTAAATTCAGTAATAAGGAAATAATACGACTCCATCTTAAATAGGACGTAATCAAAATTGCAACCTATAATCATTACCTATCATGAGATATCACTGAATTAATTACGTATGATAGAAATTAGTAGAATGAAGAAAAAATTATTGATATCTTTTTAAATTTTGATTCGATTTTCATAAAATTTAAAATGACTCTACAAAATTCTGTAATGATTATATATACTAAATTTCAAAGCCATTCGGTTGGGTCGCTGTTATATGAGAACAGACGGACACACAAACGGACCATGGGATGACTATAGGTGCTACGCATTTATATAATTACGAACGCACCTAAAAAGGGTGGAGTGCAATAATAAACTTTTTTATCTAAATGGCAAGCAATATTTATGCATAATCTTCTGGTAGTTATAACATCGGCATAAGGCCAAGGACCCGGTATCTTTTTTCCGGCTCGGAAGAAATCGTGGGACTCCAGCGTACTCCCCAAGTGTATACTGGTGGTGTCCTAAGAGGATAGGCTCCACCACTTGTCGCAACGACCTTTGTCGTCAATTCCTTGGAAAAATGTGAATGGTATGCATGTGGCGGGGCTCCCACCGGTCGTAGCGCATACAGAAACTCTCCTGGTCGATCGCGTTATAAGTTCTTCTGACCTTGAGTACGATGGTTGCCGTGCCTGGCGGCTGAGCTCAGTTCTACACCAACATCATAATTATCAAAACGTCTTCTAAGCATGTCGTATTGTATGGCTCAGTGTTAATTGCGTCTTTTCGAGGTATTAAGTTTCCCTTGAATTTTTTTTTTTAAATAATTTTCTTATTTTATACATTTTTAAGCATAATATTTTTTAAAAAATAAAAATGAGTAAGACAGTTTTCTTTTGATACATAGTCTATTATTTTTATTAATATTTAAATTTATATAAAATTTCTGATTTTTTTTTTTAACGTTGCTATAAATTTGGCATTTGGTGTAGCTACCGAATTTTCAAACTGGTCATTTCAAACTGGTCAGATTAATGTATGGCAACTTGTTTTACATCAAATACGGCCAGAATGTATTTTCAAATATGATCCGTTTAGGAATTCATAATTGAAATATTATTTGTTTTGATTGGGTTTGATAATAGAAATCCAAGATAATTATGTCAAATGATGTTTAATGCCACAAATGTCAAATGGTTTGTTTTAATTGTTTACTTACAGATGTGTTTCCTGATACTTCAGAAATAAATTATACCTTGCATATTAAAAACAAAATTAAGTGAAAATGAAAATTGAATAAGTTGTATTTCGGAATGCGAGTTTACATGCGATAAAACATTTATGAGCATAAACATAATTCTGCAACACAAAAATGTAATAAACTCATTGTATAACCGATGAAAATATCGCAGATTGAATGTATTTGCACATCAACCAATGCATTTGTAGTAAATAATTTTTCCGATTTTATTTGCATTGTAAAGAGGAAATATAATGTTCTGTTTTTAAAACCACTGGCTAATTTTAGGGTAAGTTTTACTAGATATTTTTAAAGTGTTTTATTTTCATGTTTTAATTACTCAGATTTTTAAATTGGTCATTTCCTGTAAAAATGAGTTTATAACATTAAATATGTGTAAATTGCCTTAAGATTAATTAGTTTTTCAATTATCCTTTTAAATGTTGAAAGTCCACCGCTGTTGAAGTTATCTGAAATAATTATTTTTCTTTAGTTGACACATTTCGTAAAACATATAGTTCGCTTACTACTTCATTTGAATTCTAATTATTTTAAAATATTCAATTTCAAATTCGAATAATTCCAATAATAAATGTTACATATATTTTACAACTTATTTTCCATTATTTAAACTTTTTGAGATTCAAATAATTGTGGTTCTAAAATGTTGTTTTCACATCAGAGTTTTCGAAAAAAAGTATTTTAAAATAAGAAATGCAGTTGTACAACTTTTCTTACGAAAGCTGTAAAAGTAAAGTTTTGTTAAAAAATCCTGGTACAAATCGTGATTAAAATTATGCGGGATAATCCCCCCTTCCCTAACCAACCTTTCAAATAAATTATAATTAGTAAGATAAATAAGTTATTAATTTCTTTTCAAGTAGGAGCAAAATTTAGCAATTGAAAATGTTAAACCTATGAAGTTCTGAAACTTCTTTATTAAAAGTAGATATCCTTCCGTGAGACAGACTAGGTGAATTAAATGTTCAGTAACATTAGGTGAAGTGTGATTGACAAATATATATTTTTTTGTGTCAACTGTACTTAAAAACCGTACTATAACTACTTTATTTAAAATATTATTAAAAAACAATCAACAATATTTCATTCAAATTTTTCCAAACAATTTCCAAAAAAAAAAAAATAAATAAATAAATGTTATATTCAAATAACTTTCTAAAATCCTTTTTTTCCCTGTTACAACACAAGATTATTTTACAATTAAATTTTAAATTGCCGTTTTCAGCTTACGCTTTTCCTAATTAAACAAGTTTTTTTGTTAACATATCGTTTACTTGAGAGTAACATAGCAGAAAACAATTCTTAAATCTTTTACTTCTAATATTTCCGTGTTTAAAAAAATCTGAAAAATTTTTTTTTTACTAATTATTAAATAAATATAATTATATGTTTCTGTTATAAAAACAAAAGTACTTAATATATTTTATTTATTAAATAATTATGTCGGATGTATATTTTTTGCTCGTTAACATAATAAAAATGTTCTTGTTATTTGAATACACAATTATATATTTACAAGTCAAGAATAAATTACTAAATATATTTATTGCTTGAAAATGAAAAAAAAAATACCTTTTGCATTGAAGAAAAAAACAAAATAAATGTATGTTGTTGTTTTTTTAGTCAAAGTGAAATAAAGTTAAATGTATGAATTATATTCTAAAAAGGAATTATCTCAGTTGTTTATTCTGTTTTTTATGTTGTTTTATTTAAAAGAAATGTTCACAATTAATGCTTAGTATTATGTTGCATATTTCTAAAACTTTTTTATAAAGCAAATACACTGCTCAAAACAATTAAAGGATATTTGAAGTTTTATATAAAATAAAGATATAAACGAAATTTTTTTTGCCGAAAATAGAAGAAGAGAATCACAAATGCAAATTTTTCTGGTTTTCAAACTGTGGAGTATGCAAATTTTGAGTTCGACGTCAAAAACGTCGCTTCAGCGGCAGCGAATGAAATTTGACTTTCAACTGGATAAAAGAGAATGAAGACAAGGATGATCGGCATTCAGTGATTGCTTTGTTTCGATGTGTACGATGTCTCAGCGAAGTCATTTGACAGATTCAGAAGCTTGGAGAATTGGTGGTAGGTTAGAAGGGGGCCAAACTCAAGCCGAAGTAGCGCAAGCCATTGGAGTGTCACAAAGTGTCATTTCCAGGATCTGGAACCGTTTTTTGGAGAGTGGATGTGCAGGCCGAAGACCAGGGCAAGGTCGTAGACAGGCAACAACGCCCAAATGAAGATCGGTATTTAGCGTTAACAGCTCGGAGACACCGAAACATGAACGCTACTCTTCTCCAACAACACCTTCGCTCGGCTACAGGCACCACGATTTCAACTCAGACTGTCCGAAACCGGCTCCATGCTGTAGGTCTGTATGCTCGCCGACCGATGGTATGTGTTAGATTAACATCAAGGCATCGTCGCGAGGGAGTGGGCAACCGAGCATGTCAACTGGAGGAGAAATGAATGGAGCAATATTCTGTTTTCTGACGAGTCCCGTTTTTCTGTGCATCCGGATAATAGGCGTATTTTCATCTGGAGGGACCGTGGCAGTAGGAATAATCCTGCGTTCGTGCACGAAAGTGTCAGATTTGGCGGTGGAGGAGTGTTGGTGTATGGTGGCATCTCCATTGACGGGCGCACTGACCTCTACATCATTCGAGATGGAGCTCTGACTGGTCGCCGATATAGGGATGATATCCTCAGACCTATTGTAGTCCCTTACGCTGCAGCAATCGGAGATAACTTCATTTTAATGGACGATAATTGCAGGCCAAATCGTGCAAACCTGGTGGAGGATTTCCTTTTCGAGGAAGGAATCGTTCGAATGGAATGGCCAGCGTGTTCTCCAGACATGAATCCAATCGAGCACGTTTGGGACGCTCTAAGAAGACGAGTTTCTGGCCGCCAACAACCCCCACAAACTCTCCAAGAACTGGAAAGAGCTCTCCTGGAAGAGTGGGGCAGAATACCCCAACTCGTCATTAATAGCCTCATTGAGTCCATGCCTCAAAGGTGTTCAACATTGCTGGCCGCCCGTGGAAGAAAACACCTTTTCTTATTCTTTTTTTCTCATATGCACAAATTGTGTTTTTTTCCTTTTGTACACAAATGCGCAATAAAATGCATTTTTTCTGCCAAACATGTGTAAATTATTCTCATATAACCTATGTCTGTCAACCATGTATCAATCAGCTAAAAAGTTTCCCAGATACAAAATCCACCTAAAACTGCAATATCCTTTAATTGTTTTGAGCAGTGTATATAACAAATATACAAATCAGACATCTTGATTTATAGAAATAATCAAAGTGTTAATTAAATGTCGGTCAAATGCGCAGCATTCTTCTGAAAGTGAAATTTTGAACTCTTGTAGAGTCCAATAACGCGTTTGCTGCGATTTAATTTAGCGACCTAACGAATCCTACACGTGCTAAATTGAATCTCAGTCTGATGAGCAAGTTGGTTAATCCAATCGAGCTATATCTTTAGTGAGCATGTATTCTCACATCAGAGTTTCTCGGTGAAGATTACATAATTGTGGTAAATTAGCAAAATATATTTGGGCAATACCACATTTAATCAGCCTTATATGGATTAAAATCTCCATACTCTTATCTGTGACTGGTAACAGAACCTGCAAGAAAGATATACAATCCGTTGCGGTCATCTGCCCTTTCCATAGTATTAAATCACATCCATGGAAATAGGGTATTCCTGAACACGTAAAAGTAAATTATATGTGGTTTGCTCCTTAGGATAAGAGAGTTGTTTAGTGAAATCTTGGTTTCAAATCACTAAAGTTAAAGAAATCTGGAAATTTCATATTTGTAATGGGGTGTAGTTTTTCAGCCTTTCCACCTATTGAAGAGAATGAAACTGTGTCGTCAACTGGTGTAGTTAGAAATCTTGTTTTGGAGTTTGTCGTTAATTCAATTATATAAGTTTTTAAAATACTATTACTAAATACTTTTAAGAAAGCAGTGGCAACGAAATTGACTCATAGCATAACCTCATAAAGATATTAGCTTTTGCAAATTTCCGAATGCTTTTTTATTCACTCCGCTTTTAGAAATGTATAGAAGCTACAGCTGTTGGAATATCTGGATATTGAAAAAACTGGCTAGATATTGAAGTAATATTTTCAATGCTCTTGGTTGACCGACTGCTGCTGGATCTGGTGTATGAGTAAGTTGACATTTTGATTTACATATCTTTCTTTCCTAGCAAGTATAGGGGAGACGGATGACCTTGGGTTTCATATTTTGAAAATTTTTTGATATGATTTAATAGATAAAACTATTGTGAAGATTTTATCAAATAAATTAAAAATGTTCTGGAAGATTTTATTCAGTTATGGAAGATGGTTTTTATTATTTATTGACTTTTTTAAACACATTTAGTTATATAGCAATGAAATTTTATTCTAACTTTGAATGTAAGCGTGACACGCCTTTTGAAAACTGCTGGAAATTTAATTTTTATAATGGTGGTGATGTTATTCAACCTTGCCACCTACTGATAAGACTGAGTCTGGTCGATCATCTGGTGTATTCAAAAACCCTTTTTTTAGAGTTTACAATGAAGTTCAATATGCTTGTATACTCTGTTATATATTATATATATATATATATATATATATATATATATATAAATCTTTCAGTCCATATATGAAAAATTATTACATTCATAGCTCATGAACTATGGATATATTCATATATGGATATATTAGGGAAGATTCATAAATGTAAATGACATAAATGTAAATGACAATGTAAATGGCAGTTGTAAATGACATTTATGAAATGCCTGAACTTTGGTGCTAAGGTAAGTTTTTTTAAAATTTGTACTGAAAACGAAAATAGCAGCATAATCAGAATAATTCGCACCCATCCCAATGCCACATGACAGTTTATAAATGTAGTTATTAAGTTTAACAAGATTATTTAAATAATTATTGAAATAAAACGTGACAAAATCTTAAACATAACTCTATTAATTTTTAACTCCTCCTGCATACAAAACAATTCAAATAATTACTTTAAAACATGTACAGAATCTATAATGATTATTATTAAATAATTTCTCAAAATTATAAACTTGAATAGAGGATATTTTCCTGCTAATATTGCTTAAATATTCAAGGATATTGTTTAAAGAAGAAAAGTAACTTGAATATTTGAATTTAAATTTTAAAACACTTAAACTTTGTTCAACAAAGACTGAAAGTGAAGATTATAATTATAGATAATACATTTGAAGTGCAAAATATTTAACTGGATGTTTGTAAAATTTATGTGAAATAAAATGAAAAGAAAAGTTACTTAATTTAAAAAAGAAACCTTTTATAGAAATGTATATCTACACCGTTTATAGCATGCAAATGTCCTTAAATATCGTAATCCTCTGTCTTATTAATTTTAACAAAAGAGGTCTTCATTATTTAATTCATCAACAACTGTGTTTATTTATATTGTCATACACCTTTAAAACCCTTTTACTCCTGGTTCTTTCACATTCGTAACTTTTAATAATTTAGAACCGATATTTTATTAATATCCCATTTTTTGTTCTTTACATATCTCAGATGAATGCAACTAATTTGCAATAAACCAGTTTATTGAACACGATGAAACTTCACACAGCCATGGACACACATAAACATATAAGGATATCAGTAGCTGCAGTCACAATATTATTATTCTTTCTTTTACCAACTATATTTTATTTTCATACCGTGCCCATCGTACGCACACGTCTTAACACCTTGGCCTCCCGCCAACATCTCTCCCGTCTCTCCTACTCTCCAGTAGACGAGAGAAAAAAAGGGTTGCCATAAACTTTGGCGCTGCCAGGCATGACACCCCCCACCTAAGATTGAAAAAGGGGTATGCCACTATTTCAATCTGAAATCCAGACTGGCATTGTCAATACACTTCCTCCTTTACTATTAAACTACTATTAAACATTAATAACTACAATATATATAAAAAGAAATACAAAAAAAATACTTAAACATCCTGACCCATTTCTGGAAACTCTCGCTGCTAGCTACTGCAATATAAAAATACAATTAATGTTTCATAATACTAAATACTTAAATACAAATAACAAATGGAATATAGAATACAGTTAATATGAAATTCAATTACAGCTGCAGCATAAATAAAAGTGAACTATCAAAAGTCTTTCTTAAAAGTCATTAATTGTCCATAAAAAGTCTACAGTCAGTTTTATTAGTCTGTTGTTTCCAGTCTCGAAAGTGCATCAGCGTTCGTCAACTTAGCACCAGGACAGTGTGAGATAGTAATGTCATATTTCTGCAAAGCCAGTGCCCATCGCTGCAGTTTGGAAGACTGGGGTGCATTTTTGGTGACGAAAGTCAGTGGGTTGTGATCGGTGATAAGTTCCACGGGCGATCCAAAAATCCAAGTCTCGAACTTCTTTAGACTCCAGATAACCGCATAGGCCTCCCGTTCAATGGTCGGCCAAGCCTGTTGAGTTTTGGTGAGCTTTTGACTGGCATAACTGACTGGATATAGTCTCTCATCCTTCTTTTGAGATAGACATGCACCGATGCCTATTGCAGATGCGTCACATTGAATAGTGAATGCTAACCCCACAACGGGTGTATAAAGACTAGGTGCCTCAACGAAACCCCTCTTTAGTTCGTTGAAAGCTTTGTCATGTTCCTCCGACCAGCACAATTTCTCGGGACTGTTCTTTTTAGTAAGTTCTGTCAATGGGTATGCAGTTTCGGCATACTTAGGCAGGTAATCGCGGTAATAATTTCATAAACCGAGGACACTCTTAAGTTGTTTTTTTGTTTGTGGGACGATTAATTTTCGTATGGCTTCAACTTTATCTGGATCGGTTCGATGGCTGCCGGACCCGATGACATGTCCTAAATATTTAATCTGGCATTTTGCAAAGGCGCACTTCTTCAGGTTCACTGAGAACCGTAATTCTCGTAATTTTGAAAATATCGTGTCAAGGTGCGTCATATGTTCAGACAACGTTTCCGAAAAAACAGCGATATCGTCGATGTAAGCTCTAGCAAAGTTCTTGTATTTTGAAAGCGCTTTATTTATTTCTCTCTGAAAGGTCGCAGCTGCATTCCGGAGCCCAAAGGCCATCACTTTGAAACGATATTGAGCCCTGTGAGTCTTAAAAAATGACAAACCCTGGCTTTCTGCTTCCAGCGGTATGGCCCAATATCCTTTTAGCAAGTCGATTGTAGTTATTAGATTAGCCCTGCCAATATTGAACAAAAGGTCCGTTGCGTTTTCCATCGGAAAATCGTTGGTTTTTGTGATTGCGTTCAATGCTCTAAAGTCTACACACAGTCGGAGGGCCCCATCTTTCTTCATTACGCACACTACCGGGTGTGGCGCCTCCGCATCACTCTCTTCGATCAGTCCTAACTCTAACATTTCTTCGATTTGTTTGTCTACTTGTGGCTTCAACGCCTCTGGAATTCTATAAACATATGGCTTTTTCATTTCTTCGCCGTTTAATCTAATTTTGTGCTCGCCTACCTTAGCTATTTGTACCTTTTTTGAAAATAAATCTTTATATTTGTATAGTAGATCTAACATCTCTTTTCTTTCTGTATTTTCTAAGTGCTTTAAATCTACTTCTTCTATGTCAAATAAATTTGAGTTATCTTTCACACTGGGGGTGGGATGGACTTCTCCTAATTCTTCTTCATTTTCGAAGATTACTCCCACCGCCCGTAACCTAGGAATAAATTTTCTTATTTTATTTACATGGATATTCTTAACATTCCCGTTTATTAATTTTACTTTGTAAGAATCGGGCTTACAGCGTGCTACAATTTCGGCTGGTCCCGTCCACCTAGCATAAAGTTTGTTCGTGGAATCCGGGATTAATAAATATACCTGGTCCCCTGGTCTAAATTCCTTGTAAATCGCCCTCCGATTAGCGTACTTCGCATACGAGCCCTGCTTAACTTCCGCTACTATTGCTGCTTGCTCCGCCGCCCTTTCTAAATTAATTTTTAACTCTTGAAGATATTCGGTCGCGCTCTTTCCCAGATTTATGGGTAATGGTATTTCTCCTGACCATGTAGATTTCAATACTGCTAATGGGCCCCTCGCTTCCCTTCCGTACATTAATTTGAATGGCGATACCCCCGTGGTACTATTCGGAATTTCTCTATAGGCAAATAATAAATAAGGAATTTGTTTATCCCAATTTTTGGAATCGCTCCGAATTATATAGTGTAACATGCGTTTCAGAACCTGGTTATATCGCTCCACTAATCCCGAGCTTTGCTGATGTCCTGGCGTTGCAAATCTAGGAGCCGCTCCTAGCCTAGCATGAAACTCCTGTATTAAACCTGAAACAAAATTCCTGCCCTGGTTACTCGCTATTACGCGGGGTATCCCTGTTCGCATAAATATTTCTAATAATGCATCGCACGTAGCTTTAGCCGTAATTGGTCTTAACGGGACCGCCTCCGGCCACCGCGAATGTTGATCCACTAAGGTAAGTACATATTGATGTCAACGCGCTAAAGGTGGTTCAATTTTTCCAATTATATCAATATTTACAACGTCGAACGGAAGTTCCGGTCTCTCAATTGGGACAATGGGTATTTGATCGCTAGCCCTTTCTCTACTCCGTAACTGACAGTCTTTACAAGACTTACAATAGTCCTCTACATCCCGTGACATATTCGGCCAATAAAATGAATAACGAATTCTTTCTTTTGTTTTTTTCATGCCGAGATGATTAGCGAAAATTGATTCATGAGCAATTTTTAAAATTTCCCCCCTCCTTACCTTTGGTACAACTAATTGCGTAACACAATCCCCCGTGACTCTTTCTTTATGATAAAGGAAATTATCTACTATAACGAACCCGTTTTTACCATTTTCCGCGTCTTTGAAAGCACCCTGTAATGTTTCGCAACTCTTCTGTTGCTCCCTGTATATACTCGCGTCCGATCTCTGAACCGCATTCAAATCTCCATTATTATCCTTCTTTTCAATACAACTAATCATTAATTCTCTTTCCGCGTTTTGATTTTCACCTCGCCAGCATAAATTTTCAATATTTATATCATCCCCCTCTGTTTGGTTGCTCTCCCCCTCTTTTCTTTCAATTTCATTTCCCTTTTCCGATCGCGTATCATTTACTGGCGCCAAAGAACATTTCTGTCTATCATCTTCCAAAGAACATTCCTTTCCCCCCTCGTTACTAGCTAACTGTAAGATTTCGTAAACTGTCGGTGTTATAATACATGTCCCATATAATTTATCCGTAACGGCAAACAGTACGTCTACATTGTTATTAAATATGCAACTTGACTCTCCAGATTTTAGAGCTACAGGTAGTGTCATAAGATTAGCAATTATTTTTTCTCCAAAAGCCGATATTAGCTGAATTTTTGAATTTTCATTATTTCTAAATGAATCCGGTAATTGATTAGAGTTTATTACAGGTATTTCTGCGGCGCTGTCTAAAATACATTTTACTTCCTTCCCTCCAATCCACAAATGTTCAAATTGAAGTGGCTGTAGCGTACTTATTGGCTCGTTTCCAAAACATTCAACCTTGGCGACTATTTTATCATCGTGTTTATTTTTCCGACAAAAGAATCTTTTTTCGTTTGATTTTGCAAACTTCCAATTTTATCTTTTTCTCTATTATTCGGACAAAATCGCAAATGCGTCGTTTGTTTACAAAGTCTACATTCTTTTGACGCGTTTGATTTTCTATCACTACGAAAAGTGAAATTATTTCTAACATGGGATGGTATATATTTTCCATTATTTTAATTTCCAGTTCCGGATTCGTCACTGCGGGGTTTTACCGGTTTATCATATAATTCCGAAAATGTTCTACCCTTCGACGTAAAAAAATTGTCGCATACTTCCGCTATTTGCCTTGGTTTTAACCAATTATCTAATTGTTTTGTCCTAACATAGCTTCGCGTCTCCGAATCTAGTGAACTTAATAATCTGTCGCTGACAATTAACTCATTAAGCGTGTCAAAATCATTTACTTTTCTCAATTCATAATAGAAATCCCAATTGGCTCTAAGTCTACTCGCGAATTGCATATGATTCTCATTTCTCGATCGTTTTGCAAAAAGAAAGTTTTCGAGACAGGCCTCTGGTGTGGGTTGAAATTCTTTTAAGATTAACGCCTTAACCTTTTGATAATCTGTCATTTCTTCCGTGTTTGCGTACACTAACAAATGCGCTGCTTTTTCACCCACCAAATTAAACAAAATCTCGACCTTTAATTCCTCTGCGACATTTTTAATTTCGAATGCTTTCTCTAGCGAAGTAAAAAATAAATTCCATGATTCAGGCCTGCTGGGGACTGCAATAGTCAAAGTTTTGACGCTTTTGATCAGTGTTTCTAACGAATTAGGCTTAGGTCCATCCACCCCTGTATCAGAATTTTTATACTCGTTCTGGATTTTAGCCATTTCTATCTGAGCTTTAACTAGTTCAAGCTTAGTTCTTTCAATTTCTAATAACGTTTCTTGTTCTGATTTTGACTTTTCTTCATCAACTCTCGCGACTTCTGCCTCACGCTTCTCTCTTTCTATGCGGTCTGACACCGTTGTATTTAAAAATTCTTTTATAAATTCGCTATCTTTTGAATACTGATCACTTCCCTCAATTAATCCTTTCAAATCAATTATCCTGTGCTCACTCTCTACTTTTAGGCCCAATTCCGTGGCAACACAAACTAAGTCTTCTTTCTTTAACCCTTTAATGTTAAACATTTTGCTTTTAACTCTCAACACTTATTTAATAACACTTATTTACTAATACTCTAAATATACTCTATAAATATCTACATTATCTCGTTTCAAATAAAGTTCATAATATTACAGTTAATACATCGTTTCCAAACATAAAATATTTCTCAAACATGATTCACTCAAGTTCTTTCTTATTTGCTTCAGTAATAAACATAAAAAAAGTAATGCGACTTACTTCTTTCAGAAATCCAATCTCTGGTTCTCGAAAGAGAGCGTGTCATACACCTTTAAAACCCTTTTACTCCTGGTTCTTTCACATTCGTAGCTTTTTATAATTTAGAACCGATATTTTATTAATATCCCATTTTTTGTTCTTTACATATCTATAGGTTCAGATGAATGCAACTAATTTGCAATAAATCAGTTTATTGAACACGATGAAACTTCACACAGACATGGACACACATAAACATATAAGGATATCAGTAGCTGCAGTTACCATATTATTATTCTTTCTTTTACCAACTATATTTTATTTTCATACCGTGCCCATCGTACGCACACGTCTTAACACCTTGGCCTCCCGCCAACATCTCTCCCGTCTCTCCTACTCTCCAGTAGAAGAGAGAAAAAAAAAGGGTTGCCATAAACTTTGGCGCTGCCAGTCATGACACACACACACATATATATATATATATACAAATTATTCATAATGAATGGCAGCCTTATCTACTGATATAATCATAAACGGTTTTGTGAATCTTCATTACACTAATGTTATCCAGAACTTTTGTTAGTTAAATTCCTATTAAGAAATATTAAAATAATTTACAATATATCTCTGTTCATAAAATGAATGCCAGAGCAAACTAAATTTATAATTCAATTCCTTAATACAATTTTCAATATTTTCTCTAAAAGTATATTTTTGTTTAAATCTCTTGTGAAGTCTAAATTTTGTATCTCATTGCATACTATATTTTAATCTTTTTTTATATATACTAAAAATTTACTGCAATAATTTGAATATAAAATCGGTTATAAAATCAATATAATCATATAGTTATAACAGCAGACAACTAAGTTATCTATATCTGAACAACCAATATATCTGTGATTAATTATTTTGCTGCTTAGTGGATTAGTTATAAGCAATTTTAATGAAACTATTATTTAAAGGAATTAAATAAGATACGCGTGAAACACTTCTATTAAAATAAGACTTATCAAACCCTTCCTTTATGCGTGTGAGAGAAAAAAAATTAAAACATACATCCTTTCAAAATAATGTCATCTTCTCAGAGAAATGCTTAAACATTTTAGATTCATGAGTAATATAAAACAAAATTGGGAAGTATAATGCGTTTTACAAAAAATAGTAATCAGATAATTAATCAGGAATTTTAAAAAACATTTTCTAGGCTGTTTTCTAATTCCTTATATAAGATTTGCAAAGGGCATAAAAGCACAAATAGTCAATGCAAGTTTACTAAGAGAACACCAGTGGACCAGTGCGAAGATTTCGCACTGCAGTCCAATATTTTTTACCAATATCTAATATTTCTGATATGCAAGTTTAAACTTTTAAAGAAAAATTAAGGATAAAAATATCTGCAAACAACATGAGTGAAGACAGAATATTATGTCATTTATTCTATCAAAGTTATAATAAAAACTAATCAAAGTTATCAAAAGGTACGTGCGAGAAAAAAAAATAACAATCGCATTTTAACTGCATTAGAGAATGACCTCACTCGCTTCGGGAAAACTGAGAAAAATCTTTCATTTCTTTTATGAAAACAATGCTAATTTAAATTTTAATTAACTGCAATTTTACTTCGATCGATCAATGGTGTTGTTTTCTTATAAAAATTTCAATTTTTCTTTTTAATCATAAATATACATAAAATTAATCCATGCGCTAGCATCACACTTTATACAGGGTGACAAATATTGAACTATACGAAATTAAAACGTCATAACTTATCAGCGGTTTGCTTGGTGAAGTTCAAACTTCTTGGTTGGCCGCAGGACATGATGGGAATTAGTATTCGCATGTGCACGCAACATGTTGTTATCGGCCATTTGCAAGTGAAAATGTCACGGTACAGCATGCCTGAGCGCATTTCGCGATCAAGAAGTCTCTCCACCTTCAACGGGTGACAGTGTGGTGTGCAATGTCCAGTCACGGAATAATCGGTCCAATATTCGTTGACGGCACGGTGACTACTGACCGATACGTGAAGGTTTTGGAAAAGGGTTTCATCCCCATTATCAAAAGTGACCCTGATTTCGACAAGATGTGGTTCATGCAAGACGAAGCTCGACCACATCAGGCCAAGAAAGTGTTTGATGTCCTGGAGGAGCACTTTGGGGACCTCATTCTGTCTCTGGGGTACCCAGAGGCCACTAGAATGGGATTCACTTGGTCGCCATATTCTCATTATCTGAACACATCTGGCTGCATTTTTCTGGGGCTACATTAAAAAGAATATGTACAGAAATAACCCCAAAACCATTGCTGAGCTGAAATCTGCCATTCAGGAAGTCATCAACAGCATTGATGTTCAGCCACTTTATTGGGTCATGCAGAATTTTGCTATTTGTCTGCGCCACATCATAGCCAATGATCGCAGCCCTATCGAACATGTCATATCCTAAATCCGAATATCTGTAGTTACGTTTACATGTTGAATAAAGTTTGTGCACTCAGTAGTTTTTAAATAATTTACGTTTCATTTCATATAGTTCAATAATTGTCACTCTGTACTTGTTGTACTTATTACGTGTTTTATGAATTATGTATTACGTAAATAATGTACTCTTAATACGTATCCTACGGTCGTGCTATTAATTTTTTATAATCATTGTTGAGCATCACATGATGTGGTATTTTTTTGGCAACAATAATTTTAAGAAAACCTTTAATTTATTTTATAAAAACAATTATGATTTAATTTTAAAAAACCTGTTTAAAATCCTTTCATATGGTATCTCAGTTATCGTTCTGTGTTTTGTATTTGCTTATCAAAATGGATGTTGACAGAAATTATGTATATGATAACGATCACAACTGAAATCTGACACAAAATATAACTTCATAATTCATCACATTATAATTACTTTACTGCGGTGTTACCATGAAATATATTTTGCTAATTGCAAATCGTGTCTTACTTTAACTCGGACACAATTAAATTTCCACGTCTGTGCCACCAAATACCACAAGATGTCTTCGTCGTATATCTTTCACATTTTTCTCATATTTTTGCCATGATGCTGTTAAGGAATATTTTGAATTTATTTAAGGTATTTTAGGTAGGTTTTGAAATATCCCCTACATAGCCTACTTATCCTTATCTCAGTTTAAGGTCTTTATAGATAAATGAGCATAGGGTATAGATACGAGATTAGAATATATATAAACACATTTTTTTAAAATATCAATATACATTACTTCCACACGTTGTCACACCAATTATGATCATTTATTTACTGTCTAGAAATTTATTTGGCATCGTCTTATTAGTCATATATTTATTTATTTATTTGGTAGCATAATAAAAAACATAGCTCTAAAAAATGTGAAACGAGACGATCCAGAATGGAATACCACAGAAATAGTGAAATTGTTAACTAAAGAAAAATCTAACAAGGTTCTCACTAGTAATTTTTGAGATTTACGGTATATTTTGTATTATAGTTCTACATATAATACTGCATCTAATACGTACATATAATACAACATATAATACGTACATATAATACAGTATAGTAATGTTAAAGTTTGGAGAAGATTAAAGATCCACATAATTCCTAAAAATGTTCCATTCTGATCCGAAGATTCATTTTCAGTCTAAATCAACTAGAGTTGCAAAAATCCGGTTTATTTCCAGGTTTATTTCCAATAGACCCGGTTTATTCCCAGGTTTATTCCCAAAAGACTTGGTTTATTCCTAAAAAACCAAGTTTATTCCCAAAAAATCCGATTTATTCCCAGGTTTAAACCGGGTTTTTTCTAGCCTTTGCAACTCTAAAATCACCCGATCCCCTTCAATATAGTCCGAACTTATCATTGTCTTACTAACATTTAATTGGCTATCCTTAGATAAGATTTAACCCTTTCCGTACCAGCCTATGCATATGAAGATTACATGTAAAACCAGTTTTTCGGGTATTTAGATTTAAAATATCAAGTAGTAGTATTCAGAAAAATGAGATGCTTTTATTCATATTAATAAGAACAGATAAAGTTATCGAGATTTAAATCTATATATATATATATATATATATATATATATCAATATCTAAATCAATACACAGAAACAACGACAGAAAAACGTGTTATATGAGAACGACGAGAAATGCGAGAAAGCGCACTCTCATCTGTATGGTTGCGCCATCTCTGCTGCGGTAGGAAATTAAACACTTACCAACTTTTCTCATAATACCAGCTATACTCAAACATATATTCCTGCTATACCGTTTTTTTCAGCAACGATAGAGTAATGAATGGACATGGATCCAATCCACTGGTGTTTGTGGAGAATCAGGCCGTGGATCCATACGTGGATCCACTGATACGGAAGGGGTTAAGAACAGCAAAATTTTACCAGATGAAAAAGCCAAATAATTTTTGTGCAGTACGATTCATACACGATCTAATTCTTTTTTTTTATACAATAATAATCAACAACAATCTATTGAAATTTCAGGCAAAACAAAAAATTTGTCTTTAAGCTAGAATGTCTTTATAAAAGCTGATCTTTTTTAAACATTAAAAATAAGTACTAGTATCTGGTTTAGATTCTTATAAATTAAATATATCTATGTTAAATAAAAACAACTTACGTTTAATTTTTAGATTTGTAAGCAAAGTTTTGTAACAATATTTTATAACAATATTCTGTAATAAAATTTTCCTGATAATTAATTTGAGTTTAGAGAAAAGTATTTGAAAACGCGTAATTTAATGATAATATATTCATTGCGCTTCATAACACATAGTAATAATTTTAAGGGTTTTCTTTTAATTGTTACCTACGCATTTACGCAGCAGAATTCAATCAAGCAATTTATATTTAGTTCGCATTAACAAAATGCATTGAGTTTTCATTGTCTTCACGCATTATTATTATTTTTTTGTAAACAATGTATCCGAATTCAAATAAATACCAATTACGTATCTAAGTTACATCAACTGAAATTAACTGATTGTCTGCTTCGCGTCGGAATTTAAATTTCACACAAAAGGACACTAAATTTTAATTTATCCAGTAAGAAATTAATTTATCTAGAACTGAAAAAAATAGTATCTTTAACAAAGGAATGCCATTTATCTTTTATTTTAAAACTTCCAAACAATGTCAATATAACATGTAAGCAAACACTTCAGATTAAATAAATTGTGTTTAGACGAATTAAGAATTGTACAATTTAATTAAAGCATATGTAATATATTTTAAGGATATTTTACGATTAGTAATATTTTATTTATTCTAAATTAAAATTTCTTCTTGTTTGCACCTAAAAAAAATATTATTTTTTGTGTTAATGTATTTTTAATAAAAGAAAAAAATATTTTTGAATGCTTGCTATTTATTGACTTTTAACAAAATTTAAAATCGTATTTTTAAATTCTGAAGCAAAGGTATTAGATTAAATTTTTAAAACAGAAGTTTCCTGAAATTCGAGATTAAACAGACTATTAAGTTTGTGGTAATATTATTGAAATAAAAGGAACTGTACCTACTTAGAAAATAGTTTTAAATGTTAGACATTTATTGATTTTTAAATAAAATTAGTGGTATTATTTTTCACTTATGAAGTAAAAACATGATTATAACTATCCGAAAGGAGAAATTTTCTTTTACGATTTAAATACAGACATAAAAAAAGATGTTTTGCTAAAAACCCTTCAATTTTTACATAAATGATTGTAGTAGAAGTTTTCTTTTCCTTAAGAAAAAAAAAAGCTATATTTTATGAACGGTTTTCGAATTGCATTTGATGTAGACAAAGCTTGGATACATGACAGAAGGTGGAGTTTATCAAGAGGGTTTTAAATATAATTATAACTGTCAGGCATATTTCATAACCATTTTTATTATTCTATTGCTGAAATTACTTATTGTTTGTGTGTTCTAAATATAAGTTTTCTCTATATTTCATATAAACGATTTGTAAAATTATTAAAGTTAACTTTTAAATAAGTCAACTAAAATCTATAATGCTTTGTCACAAAACTTGGCGGATTTAAGAGAAAGGTTTGAATACGAAGTATTATGTGCATACGTTTTGCTGAACAGTTTGGAATTGCATTTAATATTATATGTATTTTTAATTACATAAAATATGGATATTATGAAAAAGAAATATTCTTTGCACTTGTATATTATAAGTTTTGAAAAATTATTTTATTGACAACTTTCAGCATATAAATAATTAAAATATGTAGTTTTAATTATTATATATTTATATAAAGTTTATCGGAAAATTATGCAAAATAAATAATCAATTATGTGCTGCCAGAAATTAATTGTCTTTAAAAATTGTAAAAGAAAGTATTGAAAGCATCTCATTTATTTTCCCCCAGTTCAAACATCATAAAACCTCGAAAATAAATAGAAATATATGTATCAGGGTTAAGTTAATTGTATCTAAAAAACTGCTCTAACGATTTTGAGTAAATTTTGTATCCTACAAGTTTCGGGCACGAAAAAATCATTGGTCTAGCTTACATGTCCGAGAAAATTCGATTAGTGGGACATTTTTGGGTCACTATGGGTCAAGCTAATTTCATCTAAAAAACGGCTCAGTCTATTTAAACAAAATTTTGCATCCTATGGTTTTCGGACACAAGAAGACTGTTGGGCTAGGTGACATGTTCGAGAATTTTGGATTAATGGGCCATTTTTGGGTCACTGTAGTTCAAGCTAATTTTATCTAAAAAACGGCTCAGACTATTTAGACTACATTTTTCATCGTATGGGTTTCGGGCACAAGAAGACTGCTGGGCTAGATCACATGTTCGAGAAATTTCGATTAGTGGGTCATTTTGGTCATGGGTCATTATGGATCAAGCTATTTTTATCTTAAAAATGACTCAGACGATTTGAACTAAATTTTGTATCCTACGGTTTTGGGGCACGAGAAAATCATTGGGCTAGGTCACATACTCAAGAAAATCCGATTAGTGGGACAATTTTGAATCTTTGAAGCTAATTTTATCTAAAAAAAGCTTAGACTATTTTGACTAAATTTTATATCCTACGGGTTTTGAGCACGAGAAGACAATTGGGCTTGGTCACATGTTCGAGAAAATTTGATTAGTGGGTCATTTTGGACATGGGTCATAATATTTGAACTCAAAGCTAATTTTGAGCGAGCATAGCTCGGTCTTTACTGCTTGTCAATTGATCTAATTTCTGATCAATCTGAATTTGTGGAATAATGTCTTAAATTTCTGTATATATTAAAAGAAGCCCTTTAGATTTCAAAGGAATATGAAATTGCTATTTCTTCACAACAATTCAAACCTTATTTAATTGCAGTATGTGGAATTATTTACTGCGATTAAATACAGCATGGATTACTGTCCTGAAATAGTTGTATTAATGTTTTGAAAATCTAAGATTTAAACGCACCATTAGTATGTATTTCTTAATGTGCATAGCGAAATTCAAAGTTAATATATATTTTTAATTTCATTTTGTTTATATAATTATACGAGAAACTTCCAAAAGTTTGTGAATCCTCGTGAAAATGTTTTTTGTGAATCTCTACTTTTTCGTTAACAACGTGTCTACTTTCATAGAAAGTTCCTTTGCATTCTTATATGTAATACTTCCAAAAGCTTGCCATTTTTTTTAAATATTATTGACTCACCCCAATGATAGGTTTAAAAGTAAACTAGGTTTTATATAAAAAACTAGCACAATAATTTATATTTAATATTTATATTTAATCTACATTAGTAAATAACGATTTGACATTAAGTGATAACATAGAACAATTGACAGAATTGATATTTTTTAAATTACTGACAAAATCATAAGAATACCATGAAAAATTCTGACATGAAATATGACATTTTATGCGATTTTTAAATTAAATAATGTCGAGAAAATATTGATTTAACTTGTTCAAATAGGGGCTTGAATAGCTAAAAAAGTTATTCTCGAGATAAAATAAAATTAATTAGATTTTTCTACTAACAGAAGCAAATTATTTATCTTATACGTTTATGAAATTCATAACTGTGTTAGTCATTGTGTGAGTGTGTGTTTTTGCAGATCATTTTATTTTAGTTAGATAAATGAATAAGTAAATATAAATTAATTTCCAAGGGGCAACAAAATTATTAATGTCCAGGCTGTAGAATGCATAAAGATGGCACATGTAAAATGTTTATTCTCATTTTGAAAGATTTTTAAAATGTACATTTTTTTTTCACAGTATGAATCTACGACATGGTGGTATTTTGGTCGCAGTTGTGACGTGATATTCGTGACTTGCAATAACGTCACAGTAACGTTACAAAAATTTAAAAATTGACCAGAAAAGTATTTTTTACGATGAATAAATTTTTTTGAAATAGTTTTGTATCTTTTTAGAATTGTTAAAGAAGTTCACATTTTAGTCACAATGTGACCTCACTGGATGGTGGCATTTTGGTCACAGATGTGTTGCGACAATTGTGACTTACAGTGACGTCACTGAGAGTATGCATGCTATGCGGGATACAATTATTATAGTTAATAAATAGATGATGTTTATCAGCCTTTTAAAATACTAAAATGTGATATAGCATGATTGTTATAACAATTCGACAAAATATAAATTACCTTTGAAAAGGAAGATTCCACTTCATTTTAATAAAATCAAACTTCAGAATTAGTAATTTTGATATATGATAATGTTTCCACATAATTTTAATAATATATATATATATATATATATATATATATATATATATATATATATATATATTCTAAACTATTTCTTATATATATATATATATATATATATATATATATATTCTAAACTATTTCTTATATATATATATATATATATATATTCTAAACTATTTCTTATATATATATATATATATATATATATATATATATATATATAAGAAAAACTTTAATAATTACATGCTTCGGTATAAGATATACATTACGCATTTTATATCTAAAGCGTATACGAATACTGACACTAGTTATTACACTTGTCTGCATAAAAACACACTTGGGTCAATGAAAAAGGCTAAAAATAAATTTTTCTTTATGTGCTATTATTTTTACACAAACATTCTGATTTTGTTATTTTAATGTGGAAAACTGCTGTTTATCCTCTTTGGGAAACGGAATACTCGTTGCAAATTAATTTTTTCTCTAAGAAAGTCATATAAATCTAATGTTTAGGACATTTTCATTAAGACTTTCAAAAGAAATATGGTTTTTCATTTAATAAGGAAAACAGAACTCAAACTAAAAGTTAAATTGAAAAAAAAAAACTATTTTGTTTTAATATTCTATTATTTATTTAATGCTTTAATGAATAAAGTTCTTTATTTGACAAGATATTTACAGTTTTCGTTTTCAAAATAAATTGCTCTGAGAGTTAGAAACTATTTTGGAATCGTAAAAAATACACATAGAAAAAAACCTAAATAAAGCTGTTCCTTATAAAAATGATTGTAAAAGTAATGTGAAGCTTTTTTCTTTTTAGATTGCATATTTTCTTAATTAATGTGAGTCTGAGTTTTTTTTTCAAAAAGAAGCGAAATAGAAGAAAAGAAAAAAACACTAGTCTAACAACATTTTACTGTTTATATTTTTCTGTTATTAAAAAGTAATATTTACTATTTTTAAATTAAACAGTCAGTGCAATATAATTTAATAAAAGCACTATTATTTATTAAATTTTATTTTGTATTAGAACATGTGAAAATTTATTACCGTACTAGCTTTTTTCCTTCACTGGTACAGTAAGTTTGCATTATTTGAAAGGAATATTTTGTTTCAGCAATTTTTGACATAATCAGTTTTAAAGTATCGTTAATTTCGTTTATTTCTAAAAGCATAAAAAGTTCTTATTTTAATAAATGTATTATTAATACTACCATTTAATAAAAACTAACGTTTTCTAATTAACAATATAAAAACAAGTTACAGGTGGTTATACAGCTGGTATAAAAAAAATAACAAAAGTACACAAATTTTGATCGCTAAAATTGTCTTGGATTCGATTAGTTATTCGATTGGTAATTACGTTTTATTTAAAATATTGTCGATGAAATAAATTTAAGGGTATTTACATATTGAAATCATAGCAAACTTTCAAATCGTCAATATGAAAACCCAATTTTCACACTATGTAATTTTCGATTTGTAGATTTAAAGATATCGATTTCAGTACATTTTCAATCTCGATTTTTGTAAAAAACTTTATATGTTACAATACATATATATTTCAAATATTAGTTAAACAATATTTTGATAATTTAATATTTAAAAATACATGTATTTTATTTGGGTAGTCTATTTTGACATTTTGTTCATATCTACGATTGTAATTTTAGAACCTATGCATAGCACCTTTTCAGCAAATTAAAACCGTTTATTTTGATTGTGTATGTTTTAATGTTTTTATACAGTTTCAAGATGAATACAACGTTCCGAAAGGATAGTTTCCTCTATGTATTTTATTTGTAAAAATTTTACATACATCAATTTTTAGAAGTTTTCAATATGGGGATCTAAAATTATTCGTCATTTCGCCAAGTAGCTAGACTTGTGCTTAAAACTCTATTCACATTGCAGTTTTTTTTTCAACTATTTATCAATATATATCATTAGGCGTTCGAAATTTTACATCTGCATAATTCCTTGTCTATCACCCCGAATGTTTTCCCGTTTGGTATTGTTAAGTAAAATTTACCGAAGAATTCAAATATGATGTCATAATTGGGTTATTTTATTAAACACTTCAAAGTTTGTTAAAATATCGAAATGGATACGTCTTCCAAAACTTTTTTGAACATAAATTGAATGAAGACAAAATTTCTAATCATATTGTAATGGGTGTATCGTTTGTTTTTTTCCACCTGTACATATATTGTATTATTTCATCATGATCTTCATAAGTTCATTTTTTCTTCAACAAAGTAAAATGCCTTTATGACCGGTTTTTCTGTTGGTATGTCTTTCCGACTTTCCGCGTCCTAACTTTCCTACATATGCACAGATTTTCAAGAAATTGATATATGTTATTGTGGTGTATGAAAGCACGTTCTCGGTTGCAAAATGTGCCTTATTTAGGTTTCAGTTAGAAAGACATTGAAACGAACAAAATTATATTTATCTCTATAAGCTATAATAGTTAAAATTATATTTTTATTACGTTACAATACATCATTTTTATAAAAAATTGATATGCGTTATTTTTATGCAAAAAAAAAAAACACTTTTGCTTTAGAAAACTGCGAGTGTAGCAATTATCGTAGAAATACAGAGACATACACATAATAATTCTGTTATTAATTCATACTATAAACAGAAATTGTTTGAATGCACTTTAACCATACAATACAGTATCTCACGTAATGAATTTATATATATTAATGTGCTGTACGATAACATCTTCCGTACAGTAAATAGCGCATGTAACTAACGCGGCGCCACAAATAACGTATATACACTATCATATGTGAGCGATAATTTCAGAAAATACGTTTCTAGTTTTATTATGTGTTTCAAGCTTAAATAAATTCCATTGTAATATACTGTGTGCAAAATGATGTAGATAATATGCAGGACTTCACGAAATATCGTGTATTCATTACCTCCTGTACATGTAAATTTCTTAATGTGTGTTTTCATTTGCTATGTTTTTTCCTCTTTGAATATAAGATTTTTTTTTTCTATACATTGCAGGTAATGAGCGAGGATTGCTGAAAGTGAGTTTTCAACTGTTACGCATTTTTCAACTTAATTTAAATTTTAGTGTATAATGTAGTTTTTTTCGTATTATAAATAAATTCAGGGATTCAAAAAAAAAAAAAAAGATTCATTGCCGTCTAACAATTTAATTCTCGGAAGCATGCTTTTAATATGTATATATATATATATATATATATATATATATATATATATATATGTTGAATACTCAAGTTCATTGCGCGTTTTTTAAACTGCTTATTTCGTCTTCTAATACCGAATATGAAACTATAAAGTTTCGTAATATTTGAAAGTGATTCATAACCTGTGTGTGATTTTTTTTTTGTTTTTCAATTTTTTTCAAAACAATTCGGCATTGATATGAATTTAAGTAATTTTACACAAAACATATAATTGAAAATTGTTACTTGAAAATTTTAAGACACAGTACAAGTTTCGTATGTGTCAGATGAAGAATACCAGATTTTTTGCAATAATATTTGTCATATTTAATGAAAACAATTATGTGTTTAAATATGTCGAACATAGCTTTCGATAGTTTCTAGCATTCACACTCGAAATATCTTCCGAATACCCTGAGACGTACAAACCATGTAATAACAGTTTTTTGTATGGATTATTGTTATTAAATTTAACAGTTCCATTTATTGAAAACATCAATTACAATTTTAAAATTATACCTCATCTTAAAAACGCGCCAATACAACTATAATATCATTAATACAAATGTTATAAAAATATGACTTTCTCAGCAGTAGCGTGGAATTTTAAGAACTTCTATTTTCTCAAAAATGTTTGTTTAAGGCGAAATAAAACATAGTTAAAATTCGCTACCTATTACGTCTATCTATTGCACTTCGAATATTTCAATATTTAAAAATTAAAATATTAATGTTTTTATAGTACATTGTTTGACGTATGGAATAGACTCTTTGCAGGATGTAGTGTGTTGAACAAACTGAACTTGAACATAACGATGTGCATTTAAATAAAAATTAATGATGTGTAAGAAAATTTAAACATTATAGAGACATAATTTTTAAACAATGAGTAACACATCAACCATGGAGAATAGACATACCACGTACAGCTTTTTATATACATACTCTTTTTTTTATAACATTCTATAATTAAATAATTTTGTATTCGGTGAAGACTTTTGTTTTTGTCTGTGAGAGTTGTTTTCGGATTGAAATGTTTTTCTTCTTCAGGAAATAAACTGATTTTTGATTTAAAGCACGCGGTTTTACATTTGTTTTACGCTTTCGAAGATAAAATAGTTTCTAAAAGTAATTGTGAGTCCTATTATTATTTTGCTATTGTCGTAAAATATGATCAACAAAAAATTAAATACTTTCCTCAAATTCCCTACGACATGTTCACTAAATGTATTTACGTATTACTGTGTATGCATTTACGTATTACTTATTATTGTTCATTAAATGTATTTATTTCCATGTTCATTAAATAAATTTAATTTATAAGAGCTTATAACGTATTTTACATAAATGTAATTACTATTAATTTTTGTTATTTCATTTTAAATATTAGTTATTAAAATCAGCTTCTTAAATTTCATCTTTATATTTTGTGTTGTTTTATAAAATTATAATTTAATAATGTATGCTTGAATAAACTGTTAAACTGGAATTTCTCTGGTATGGTTAAAAGAAATTCAACATCTGTTCAAATCTCTCTCTCTCTCTATGTATAATTTCGTTTATTAGGGCGAATAACTTCTCGCAACATTTTAAATTTTGAAAACAATGTCAATATATTCCAGATGTAAAACTTTTGAGATAATTAAATTTAGTTTCGAAGCGAATGGTTTCAAAGTATCTAATAAGTCTTTTGTGTGTTCAATTATATTTGTCAGAACAAACGAATTTAAAAAGGTTTGGCTTTATTAATATGTGTTTGTAAGAAATGAAGTAGAAAAGTCTGACTCCGCCCGTTATTTGAACTAATTTTAACTAATACTGCGAATTTAAGGAGCAATACATTTTTATTAGTTTTATTAGTTTTTGTTACTTTTAATATAATAGTGAAAAAAACATAACTAAGTTAGTAAACAGTCAGTGGAGCTCATTAAAAGCAAATCATCATTAAAAAATATAATACTGAAATGTGACGTATATCTTGCTTACTTATTTTTAGAATGTTTATCATCAGTTATTCAAGCTGGTTACATGTAATTAGTTATAAATCGTTTTTATTTTCATATAAGTTCATTGTTGAACTTATATTTCTTGCACAATTGATTGTGCAAATTAATTTTCTTGCAAATTGATTATATATATATATATATATATATATATATATATATTTATATTCTCTACAAGGAATTAATAAGATAGCCCTAATATACTCCTTAAAATATAAATTTCATTATCTCAACAGATTTTATAAGTTTTTAACTACTTTTTAAGGGTTTTTTTTAATGATGTAATGTAATGAATATTTTAGTTGTTCATATAAGGCAAGAAACATAATTCATTGTTAAACTTTTCTCTAGATATAATTTATTTTTGTTCGGTAACTTTTAATTTTAATTAAAATAATCTATATGTTTATATTAACACGTTGACTGCCAAAGATTGAGATGATGTAGCTTTTTTGGCAGACATTTACAAAGTATTCAGTATTTATCGAATCGGTAATTCCAATAAATAATTCCAATCGCGAAAATATTTGTTAATTTTATGCATTTACAAATAGAAAATATCAGATTTCAGTTCTTTTTACACGTTGAACGCCACACTGAAATCATTAAACTTGCCTGTAAGGCCACGTTTTTTTTTTCTTTTTTATTAATACATGGTAAAAAAATATGAATTTTCCCGTTTTATAGCAAGAAAGTATCTTCAACGGGAATATTGATCACACACGTATTCCTGTGGTAGTGCAACCCCTAACATATTGCTGGCACATATATTTGTGTGCCAAGTTTGTCAGTGGGTTAATAGATGTGTTTTTAATAAATAAAATAAGATTTTTTTTAATATCCAACTTCAAAATTTTATATAACAAGATGATCAATTTTATTAAAATCATATTTCAATATAACTGATTTACTAGATATATTAGTAAATTTCTCCGTCTTTAGAAATCTCTTTTGCACACGTTGGATAAATTACTGTTACTACATGTCAGCCTGTTTGTCATTCATCAAACCCTGTAATATGGCGATAAACATAAGAGGCATCCTTTTTTTTTTTCAAATGTATTCCGTTTAGGATTTCTTAACTGATATATAATTTAATTGTGATATAAAGTATGACTATATTATTCTGGAATTTAAAAAAATCGTATTTTTCATGTTTAATATTTTTTAGTAAAAAAAAAAATACAAAAGAGTTCCATTAGGTATTTCTTATTTTGCTTATTTTCATTAGGATAAATATACTAGATAAATCAGTATTGTTTTTAAGTACTAGGATTTTTTTATATATGTTTATATTCTCTACAACTAAGTACTAGAAGCAACCTAATATTCACCTTAAAGTTTAACTTTATTTATGTCAACTTAAACTAGTTTATTTTAAACGAAATAATGAAAATTTTAGTCGCACGAAATTATAAAATTGCAAGGTGAAAGAAAAATGATGATTTTTTTTAATCATGGCGGATTTGATGGTTAAAATGTGCATTTTTATGTTATCACATTACAATCAAGCAATTTAGAAACAAATCCATGTTCTTATATTGTGCGAAGGAATGTTGATTCAATGATTTGAGTTTTTGTTTATTAAGTTTATTCCAAAACAATTATGTTTTAAAACAATGTTATAAATTTATGTTTCTTTAATTAAACAAAATATTTTTTTTTTCGAAATGTGTTGTTTACTGAAAAATAACATAGCAGAATATAATTTGTTAAAAACTAGTCATGTGCATGTTTTATTGTTTTAAAGTAACATAAAAAGAAGAAGAAAATACTTTACTAATTAAGGAAAAAAAAAAACTTAAGTATATGTCTGTGTTATAAAAATGAAATTACTTAATGTATGTCAAGAATTAAAGAATTATGTCGGAAGTAAAGTTTTTTGCTCATTAATTAAATAAAAACGTTGTTGTTATTTGAGTACACAATTAAAATATTTACAAGTAAAGAATAAATCACTTAATGTATTTATTACTCAAAAACGAAAAAGAAATGTATTTTTACTTAAATAATAATTTTTTATTTAAAAACAAAAATAATAGTAAAAATAGTTTTTTTGCTGTAAAAACAAAATTAAGCAATATGTATTAATTACTATCTTCAAAAGAAACATTGTGCCTCAATTTTTCAATGTGTGTTTTGTTTTTAATTTATTTTTATTTAATAGAAATTTTAATTATTGATGTGGATTCATTTGCTGTATATATTTTTAAATTTTCGATGGGAAATATTTTTTTTCTCGAAACAGATTTACATTAAGTAGACATAAGTTACTTCAGATGCGTTGCAATGGAATGACAGTCTTTTCCGTTTAAAATAAAGAGAAAACACACTACAAAGAATTCTTCGCGATTTGGACGTATATTCATGTTTCTTTTCAAGGAAAAATTAACCGGCATTTGATGAAAAAGCATCTGCTTATTTTACAGAACTCATATGAAGTACCAAATTATTGCACCATGGCCTAAAATTTATCTTAGGCATGAAGATTCTTTGTCAGGATACAAATGACTAACTTTTGGTTTAATTTTTATTATAATATTTAAGACAAGGGGGAAAAGAGACAGAGAAAGGCCGCGAAAAAGATGGATTGAGGCCGGAACAGGCTTATAGCCTGAAACCATGTTTTGGGATGATGATGATGATGATATTTAAGTTGTAGGTATTGTGTTTTGTCTTTTAACTTTTAATTCTACTGATAGAGATGGTCTTCCGTTTTATGATATGATTTAAAGCGAAAGTAAAATCAGTTGTCAAGTGTGTAGTAGGATTTAGGGTTTTGTGAAGGCGGGAACTTTATATATTAGAATTTGACATTTTGTGTTAGACTATGCATCAGTTAAAGAAAATCTTGAGGAAGACTCTGATTTGACATATACGGATCTCCGTTAAGACGTTCATTCACTTGCGGAGATATTTTCAGCGGTCCTCGCAGATCGTGGTCTTCCGGTTAAATTTGCCTTATGATCAGCAACAGTTTCTATCACCTTAAATTTGGCGATTAAATTGTTAATCATTTGCCTTGTTGGTGCACTGTGTCTTCAGTTTCTTTTTTCATATAGTGTACACAATGAAAAAGATGATCCACCAGAAAAATCTTATTTCATAACGATAAAAATTCGTTGCTCGAGCGTCAAAGAGTGGTTGAACATTTTTGGTCCATTTCTGTCGGATTGACTGAAATTTCAAAACTGAATACAAATTTAACCGTACCTTTATTCCTACAAACTATCACATTTTCTGATAGCTTAAACGTACAGCTGTAATTTGGCATAAAAAAATCAAACGTACGGTACACAATGTAGGGTGGTTCAATTGAAAAAACTCCTATTTCTCGTCCAAATTTTTCATAAAACACAATTGGAATGCAACAGCGCTTTTTGCTCAAACTTTCGCTTTATTTACGTATCAATACTTTGAATTTCCATTTAAAATGAACACCGCCTCTCACACTGCTCTAGTTTCCACTCAGGGGCCCTTAAAGGTGTATGATTCCTTTTGACGGGCTCTGTATGTATTTGAAATTATATATTTTATTTGTTGTACATGTAGTTCGAATTTTAATAGATTTCGTTCTAAAAGTAGAATTTTAAATCACGTTATATTTCGAAAATCATATTATATTTCGGTTGTAATACTTCATTCAAATGTAACGATTACATGCACTATGTTTCGATTTTAATACATATTTTGATAACGTAACTTTTTTATTCAAGCGTTTAAAAAAAAAGATGTTTGACGAGATTTTTTTCTTACAGAATTCACTTTTGTTAGAATTAAATTAAAGACATGCATTTAATATAACTGTAGCAGATAATTAAGCATTCTTTTCATAATTGTTGTAAAATTACCAAATACCTTAATGAAATCAACTAACAAATTGACGTAAAAATGTAAATATATTTACATAAAATGAAATAATGCATTTTTAAATTAAAATGCGATAAATACAGATAGTATTTATTACATATATTTTATAGAGTTTAAACGCAAAAAAAAAAAAAAAAACTAAGCTCAAATAAACTTTCATACCTGAGCAAAAATACACTTGGGTGAAGTACAAAGTCTCAAAGGTATTTTTTTATGTACCAAATATTTTACACGGTTGTTCTTATCCAGCTCCTTATAAATTAATAATAAACAAAATTGCAGGTATATTTCTTTAGGGACATTTAATCCTCTTTCCGATTTTTTTCTATAAAAAATTATATAAAATTAATATTTGCAGCATTTTAATTACAATTTTAAAATGAAATGTATTCTTAAATTACCAACATAAAAAAACTTGTGGTAATATTTCAGTTCGTAGAAACAAATTAAATTCTTTTAAAAATTGCATAATATATATTATACTTTAAAGTTGAAACTTTATATTACACTTGAGGAAACTGTGCAGACATAAATTGTCTTGAGATTTAAAAATATTGTTTTTGGTCTTTAGAATTATAATAAAAGCAAGATAAACAAAAGAACAAAAATTGCATTCACCACAAACATTTTAATACAATTGCATTTTATGTTGCATGTTCTGTTAATTAATGTAAGTCAGATTTATTTTTCAGAACACGGGATAAAAAATATTTATACAAATTGTTTGATGCTATTTCGTTATTTAATTTTGTTGATGATATTAAAATTGATAATTACGATTTTTCTATTGGAAGTAACATGTCAGTACAATGTAATTAATTGAATATACATTTTAAACATATTTTGAGTTTTATGGTGCTTTTTTTCATAAACATGTAGAGTCATTAACGTATGTTATTCTTTGCTGCATTTTTGAGACATTTATGAGGTTTCTTTCTATTAATTTAGGACAGACATGTTTTTTTTTCGTGTATTCCCTACCATTGTGTTGTACAAGCACCCTGACTTTTTATGTCTCATTTGGAGAAAAAGAAATTTTAAAAGAAATTTTAAAACAGATTTTATTCTAATAAAATCTAAAAATTCTATAAAATACTTCACACTATTGAAAGAAGTAATGCTTCATGATTTTGCATATGGATACGTATAAAGGCTGAACGATGATTGTATATACATATAAAAGGAATAACTTAACAAGATGGGAAGCTCAACAAACATCATGAAGTTGTTATTTGTTTCTGTTAAATATATTTATTATTATCTGTTAAAGGTGTATGCATTATTACAAACACACTTTTTCTTATAAATTTCACAAATCGTCTCTTTTTTTAAATTTTTAATACATTATAAGAAATTAAACAAAATAGTTTTATATGAAATAAAGAATTAAATACTGTTACTTGAGAGTTTAAGGATAGAGCATTTTATGCAAATAATTATTAATTTTACAGTTTCCGTCTATCATTAACATGACTTACAATTTTTAAAAATTATTTTCCAGCTTTTTAAAAAAAGTTCGCGAAACATAAATCATAGTTGAAAATGCAATAACAATATGCATTTCCCAGCTACAGCTTGAAACTTCCAAAACTGTTATAAAATTAATCTAAAATAACAATATCAGGTAAAAGAAAACGCAGGTTTACAGATTCTTTATTTAATGTCCGTGTCTATTGAGATTCGACTATTTCATTTTTTTTAATCGTTGTCTTCGAAAACTACTAAGTCCACTTTTAGGTAGATTTCGTAAGAAATACTACCAATTACATTCTCCCCTATGTTGGAATATCTGAAAAAATTTTGCAGATCTACGCCGATCATGACTCCCAGAACACAAAACCACCCCCAGTTTAAAACTTTATCTACCTATCTATCTATCTATCAATATATCTATATATATCTATCTATATCACCTTTTTTATGAACACGATAACTTCAATAATTCTGAACAAATCTCTTCGAAACTGATACATAAAATAAAAGGGCATAAAATCTCGGTCAAGTTCGTTCATGTTCGTTAAATCAAACCAAGGGGGAGCGGAAATAGCGAGGGGGGGGGGTGTGAAAACAGAAAAAAAAACATAACTTCTTAATTATGATAGGTATCGAATCCGTTTAAAGTTATTATTACTTCTAGGAGAAGGGCCGAAAATTTATGTATGACATATTTTTCATATTATTAAAAATAGCCTGAAGGGAGGGGGGGGGGGGAGAAAGAGTTTTAAGAAGAAAAAAATTCATAACTTCGTCAATTCCCAAGATAATAAATCCGCGTAAATTTATTATAAATTATCTTAATATTATCTACAACTTTCATTCTGACAAGTTTTTTATAGGACCAACCCTTGCAGCAAACAAAAATTAAATAAAAAAAATCCCTGCCGGCTCCGCCTACATACGCCGGTAGATTTCGGAGTGGGCGGTCCCAACTGCCGCATCATGGCAAAAAGGCATTTCTTCTGCAATTTCCAATAAACAGGCACCCAACGTTCTGCGTCTTCGTACCTGTATCTCTAAGCCGATCCGTCAGGGATTTTTTTTATTGCGGTCTTTTTTGTTTCAAACATATCCTTGATGGTAGGATCACTCTTGTTTACAAACATTACGTAGTTTTATTTATCCGTTGCCACTAAAAAATGCCATTTTGGAAAACAACATTGACTAAATATTAGTCAATAACAATACAAAGATATATTCCTATGGTCAACAACCGAACGAGAAGAAATATGTGATGGAACACGATGGAGAATATGACTATGTGACGGAATAATAGCCAACGGGACATAACCAAGGACAACAGATATTAAATGTCATTATTTTCGTATAGTAATCATAGACTTATATAATCGCAAAATTTTACAATTTAATAATGTGAATATTTAGAAATAGTGGTATCTTTGGAAATAGTGGTATTTTAAGCACTTAATATTTGGCACCAACTTAATTAATGTCAATCCTTAACACAAAACTACATCTGCTGATGTATTTTGTGCACTACTGGATATTATACATTTAAATATGCATGTTACAAATGCTCTTGTTCGTAATTGTCATATATGCTTATGCAATACGGCTTTTCAGGTGCATTCGTAACTATATATATACGTAGCAGATATAGTCGTCGTCTGGTTCGTCCGTCCGCATTTAACAGTGCAAAAAGTACCCAACTGATTGGTTTGAAATTTAATATATATACTTATAATTTAATATATATCTTTGCAAAATTTTGTCGAATCATTTCAAATTTTATAAAATTCGAATCATAAATAACAATATAAGGTTAAACTAAACGTAGGTTTCACCTTATATTGTTATTGATTCGTTATTTAATAGCCTGCGCTAGTCACACGTAGAAACTCGAACGCTAATGTTAAGTCTATAGGAAGGTTCTTGACCGATTTCTCGCTCGCATTTTAATATTTTTAAATGACTTTTTTGCATAGGATAGCTGAGGCTGAGTCCTGAACTTTGTTAGTTTTTACTTTTTCGATTTTTGTTCCATTTTTTTTAAATAAACGGATATTTCCAATTTTGGAATCGGTTGGAACCGGTTCTGAAAGTGAAAACACTCTTATATAAAAAAAAATGAACCAAAATCGAAAAAGTAAAAACTAACAACGTTAGAGATTGACCTCAGCTATCCTATGCCAAAAAAGTCATTTAAAAATATTAAAATGCGAACGAGAAATCTGTCAAGAACCTTCCCATAGACTTAACATTAGCTTAAGTGTTTCTTCCCGTGACTAGTGTAGGCTCTTAATGTCTGAGTCTATTGATATTCGAACATTTCAACATTTGAATCTTTGTCTTCAAAAACTACTAAGTCCAAATTTTTAATTGCGGTTTCTTTTTGTTTCAAACATATCCTTGAATGCTGGCTTTTTATACTGAGTTGCATTAAAAATGATTAGCATAAAAAATGTTATATTTTTTTCATTTTATTGCATCCTATCATACATAATCTGTATAATAAAGGCGCAAGTCATGTGACTGTGCAAAACATGTACGGGCTAACCACTTCTTTTTCATATGCCAGATTGCCATTCTTATTCAAAATTATTTTTTTCGAATAAAATTGCATAAAAGTTACATTTAAAAAAAAAAATATTTCATTTTTTTTTTTTTTTTTGAGAGAGATGAGTTACATTTGAAAATGTACAGATTCTGAGATAACTTCAGTTGAAATTAGGTAAACAGCCCAATATTTATCCCAATATCCATTAAAGTAAATAAACACAAGAGATTCGCTCATCGTCAATCATAGAAATATTAAATCTTTATGGTAATCATTTGCACGGTAAGTGTTTCCATGGTGAATTTTGCAACGCTACCTGGTGTCGAAAAAAAATTTCGCATCTGTAAACGTTGCATATGTAATAAGAGAAAAAAAATGCATGCTCATTTCGCTCATAACAGACGATGTAATACATTTCACTGAAATAAAACAATGACTTTTTTTACATTGTAAAGTTTGTCATGTTTAACATACAATTTCCAACTTGTTTATAATATTGTACTATATTGTATTGTCCTTAAAGTAATACAATAAAACATTGATACTCTTACGAGAAATTTAGAAAAGGATGTTACGAAAAATATACAGCAAGGATAGTTTGCTGTGTGAATTTGCGCGAGTATTTAAGTGTTAAGATGCATACGTAATTGATTTATGTCTATTTTGCCTAATACCTAGAAAAACTATGATTAATTTCATTTTCTGTATATTTTGTATGACACTAGTTCCCGTTTACTGCTAAAACAACATGAGTATTTTTTTTTTAATGTTTGAATAAAACATGTTTTCTTTTTAAATATAATTCCTTTAAAACAAATCACTGATAAAGGAGAAACATATTTAAAGATTCAAAATACATTAAACACAGAAAAGTTCTCAAATTATCTACCATTTGTGCGGAGCACAGCTATTAATGATTCCGGAAAAATCTTAAATCTTGGAATTGTGTAGTTTTTAAAATCACTGATTCAATTTTGTAAACACATTATTATTTCTTTTTCATTTGCACGATTGGATATTTTCCACGTTTTGGCACATCAGGGACAGAATATTCAACAAGATTTAAGATTAAAATGACAAATTCCTTTTCGGACATGCTAATATGTATAATATAATGAACTACACATAGATATAATATTATAAAAGTACTTCATGGTCTAATTTCAAGTGTAGTTCCACTAAGAGAAGCGAGTTTTTACGTTTAAAATATTAAAAAAAAATTAAAAAATACTTCTGCTTTTGGTGCAGAGTGATAACGTTTGTTAAAACAAAATGTTTTGCTTTTGAAAATAGCTTAATTTATTTTTAGTAAATGCTATTTTTCTATTTGTACTTCTCAGTTAAAAAATAAATAAATAAACAATATTGACTTTCTTTATTATTTTGACTATTTCATTAAAAATGTTCAATGGAGGTGAAAATATTTAAAATCACTTTAAAAAATAAAATTTTCTATACATATTTACAATCATATTTAATAACAGATGATGTTTTTTAAAGCAGATTTAATTATTCTTTTTCAGTTGTTATTTCTGCTAAATAAAAGTTTTGAACATCACCTTTTTAAATTTCCTCCTTATATTCTGTGTAGATTTAATAAATAGTAATTGAAGAATACACGCTTGGATAAACTGATAAAATAAAAATTATCTGGTATATTTAATGAAGAATTTCAACATCTGTGTAAATCTATCTCTGGCTATATATTTTCCTTCATAAGGGGAAATAACTTCCTTCAAAATTTAAAATTTTGAAAACAATGTCAATATATTCCAGATGTAAAACTTTTGAGATAATTAAATTGAGTTTCGAAGCGAATAATTCCAAAATATTAAATAAGTGTTCCGAGTTTCAATTACATTTGAGAGAATATTGCATGTATATGTTTGATAAAGCAAAAAAAAAAAAAAAAAAAAAAAAATCGGTTTTATGTTTGTAAGACATGAAGCAGAAAAAAGTTTTTGTACAGACATTATTCGACGTAAATCATAACTAATACTTTAGTTCTAAAACACAATATATTGTCGTAAGCAGTATTTTTTTACATTTATATTATAAAAATGGAGGAGCGATAATTTAGTAACGGTAATACAATTGAATTTATGTGGTTACTAACTTGTGTACTGTTTAAAATTGAAATAAACAATTTTTTTTGGCAGAAATATTTAAAGAGTAATTCTTCATATTAATTTTGTAGTATTTTACAGTTATAAATTGAAAGCATTGAAGAAAAAATAATAGTATTTTTTCTTTTAATACATACAGCATTTTTATTACCTGTCTATGTGGTATGCAGTGAACAAACACTGTACTCTCGCTCTTGTAATGTTTGCTTATATACTACCACATCTCAGTATGTTTTTCTAATTTGTAAATTACACATAAATGTATAAACATAAATTAAATATAGAAACTGGAATAAACAGAAAATACAAGATATTGCTTGTTTTTGCATATTTTCTTACTTCAATACCTCTGTGATGTAATTGTGTCTTCTATATTCATCTCTATTTACAAGGTTTTTGAAGTTAAATTTAAAGAAATAAAACTTTGAGTTATCAGACGCTCGAAAACGTGTGAAACTTTTTGCAAAAAAATGTTTGGCATATTGTATTTTTCTCATTTATCAATTGGTCATGACAAAAGAGACATAATAAATCAAACAAATAATTTCACTTTAGAATAACATACCTCAATATCAAATCAAATTGATTTTTATTTATACAAAACTTAGAAACTAAATCAAAATATTGAAATTAATGATGGGTCCTTAGGTTAATTATTTATGAACATTTCAATAGCAAATTCTAGATAGATCTCATTGATTACCAATTGAACTTATATGCAAAATTTAAATTTCTTCGGCCCAAATAAAAACGGGTGTGTCCAGTAGCCTATAACTTGCATTATATTATTATTATTTTTTGTCATTTTCAAGTATTTTGCAATCTGGAAAGGGACAAGAATTTTGTAATGGGATATGAGATTATTTAACATAAATATGACCAAAATTATAAATGGTTCATGAGAAACCTACACGCAGCGAAAACAAATTTGCGTCGAACGTGTAATTTAGTTTATTAAGATTTTGAAAAAAGCTCATTATTGAAATGGCTGACAATCAAACTAATAAATGGAGTAAGAGCATCCGATTTGTACAGTGCATAACGACTCGTGCTTAGCATTCTGTAATAAATTAAAGTCCATACGGAACCGTGTTTATTTCTCACGAAAAAAAATGGGACTGTTATCTTGAATTATACCACAAAGTATATTATATTCGTTCAATTATGAAGAAGACCTTTAAAATTTATAATAATCACAAAAAAACTCTGATTATGGGATCACTATCAAATTTAACTCAATTGGAAAATATGTGACCCTTTGATTCTTCCGAATTACCTATAGAAATAAAATAACTTATCGATCGTAATGTTAAACTGTCATCTACTTTCATTGTCATCATTAACTATTGATACGGTTATTAAAAATGTTCAGTTATCATACACCACAGAGAAATCACCACTGCAAGTTGAAGAAGGAATAGGAATTCAGTTAGAAAGAAGTTGTTATCTTAAATGTTATTAGAAACGCCATCAAAATTTCACATATAAATTGTAACATGAATAGTACAAGACATTTGTGTATTGTTTGCTCAAAAGCCCCCTCAAGTATTAATCATTTGCGTGTAAATCACGTGGCATTTTTGTATACGTAAGTTATCGTAATTTGAGTTGCAATGAAACTTGAAAAGGAACTTATTATCAGAATGCATTCTGTGTAATTTGTAAAAAGAATGTCGATAAAACTGACATTGTGAGACTTTAAGTAACTGATATAAACATAATAAAAACAGGTGAATACTTGATTTGTAAAAATAATGTACTTAAAAGTACAGTACGAGGGAGTTGAAGAAGGTTTAGTTAAGGAACGAAAATTACAGCCTTTGTTGATGCAAATCACCCAAATATTGATAAAAGTGACTTAAAAAAGTATATTGATAAAAGTGTTGATAAAAGTGACTTGAAATAACTAATATAAACACAATAAAAATTTAATGTGTGTTTTTTAGTAAAACAGAGACTAGGACTTACATAATTGTACTGGAATGGTTATTTAAAAACATTTATAAGCCATGCTGAATTTAGAGTCTGGAAAGAGATATATTTATGGAAATAGTATTTTCTTACTGTAGAAATATCTTTACGTCAAATTGAAAAATTGTTTTTTCCTGCGTGGCAAAGTTTTAAAAGATGTAACTGAAAATTTATATGTGTCACATACAGGTTTCTCGTTGCAAACACCAGTTGCTATGTAAACCGAAATATCTCCAATTTTTTTTAATGCAATAATTATTACTCAAGATTTTACAATTAGTTTTGTAAATTAATTCTCATAATTATAAAATTACTTTTAAACAGTTTAAATGATTCAGGGGATTTTAGTTTTTTCTCTCATTCGTTCTAACGACAATTCTACTGCGATTGATTAACTCTATGAACTTGATTAATATACATCGAACAATAAATAAATTATGTAATTTTTCTACAATTATCAGAATATTTTATGCGAAGAATATTACACTATACCTCATGATTATTACGCCAAATTAATCAGTAAATATATATTGCATTGTTTCAACAGATGTCTGTATATTTTATCAAGAATCTACTTATTACAACAAACAAATATTTATATTTTATGGAAGAAAAGTATAGATTGTTTTTTAAATTGTAGCTAATCAGTATTATCGAATTGTTTGTCTAAGTAATTATTTAATAATTATTTAAGTGTACAAACGCGTTGTTGTTGTTAGAGCATTTTTTTTATGAGTGCTTAGTATTTTATGGGTAGATAATCCATGTAATCTGTAGAATTAGAATCTAATATGAGAAATGAAACCATTTTTTGCACTTTGACGGATCACTTAGTTAATTTGTACATTTCATAAACCTTAAATTTTACATTACTTACAAGATATAAATGGTAATTTAATAAATTAATATAAATTTAGATGCTAATTTAGTTAATCGATAATTTTTTTTCATTTAGTCGATTTTAAAAATTAAGTGGAACTTAATTTTTCTATATAAAAGATAAATTGTTTCAGAATATTCATATTACTTTTCAAAATTATTTAATTTTGAAGGAAAATTTGATTGATTATTTTTAATTTTTAGATTATATCTTACTATTAAATTTTCGCCTATTAAACTTTATTACTCCAATTTACTTAAAACAGCCTCTTTAAATATAGCTACCAAACTACAATGTGTTGAATCTCTATTTTCCAGCTTAACCAATGCCTCAAAAAGACCGTTAAACTTAGTAATTTTAATAATTATGGTAAACGTTGGTGTAATTTATTATTTAATTTTCACTAAAGTAAATCTGTAAGATATTTCAAAGTTTAAACATGTAAAAATCTTATGAACATCACAATAGAAATAGTGAAAAATTCAATTTATATGTCTACATTTAATGAGCTATTTTTCTTCTAATATTATTATTCAAATTTTGAAAGCTATTTTGTATTTCTAAGTCGAAATCCTCCCTTAGGAGAACAGTTTATTAAATATTTAATGCATGATCTAAACTTTGTAATTAGAAAGATACGTTTAACGTTTTTGGAGCATAAAATGATCGGGTAATACGTTATTATATTTAAGAATTATGTAACATGAAATATGTCGAAATGTTACTTAAAATTATACGTCATGGAAACATTTTTATTTAATTTAATTAATTTTATGAAAGAGACTAAAAATTTCTTCATATTTAAAAATTATTGAAGCGATAAGTAATAAGATTTTTTATTAAAATACAGCCACTTTTTATTTGTAATTTATTTATTATATTTCTCACTCAGCAAATTAACATATAAAACTTTTTTGTTGTGAAAAATCATAAGTTAGTCATAAGCCGTAATGCATGGTGACGTCATGGAGACGTCACTGTGACTTTGTGACCGTCGTCGTGACGTCAACTGACGTCGATATGACCTAAATGTAAAGTCGTTATGGCCAATTTCAAGGCTTTCTGTGACCTCACAATGTGACTACTTTGTGAAGTCACCGTGCGACTTAAATGTGAAAAATGTGACGAATCTCCATCAGATAGGGTGACCAGATTTTACCCAAATCCTATCCGGATTGTTCGGATCAACATTTTTTTAGGCTACAAGTTTGTGACGTTTGTGACGACACTGCACCGGGTCGGGTGACCAGATTTTACCCGAATCCAATCCAGAAAGTTCGGTTCGATCTTTTTGGATTTGTTTGGCTACAGAATAGATTTGGATTAGTGGTCGGGTGACCTGATTTTCCTGAACCCGATCTGACCCGAGTCGGTATAATGTTTTTACTGTAAGTCTTGTTCGGAATAGAATCTTGTTTACGACCGAGTTACCAGATTTTATCAAAAATGTGTTACGACACAATTTCTGTTGTAGGGTCGGATCTAGAGTCATGCACGAATCCGGTTATATATTTCTTGAACATGATTGAATGTCTACTTGAACATTAATGATGGTTGAATGAAATTATATTTCGATTCAACCCGTATTCGAACCTTAACCCAACAACAACAACAACAAACAAAAAAAATCTATAGGCCCACAACCCGACCGAACCTGATAAATGATTTCGCATAGATTCGGATAACAAGATTTTACTAAATCCGGATAAGATCGACGAAAAGGATTGGATCGGCAATAATTTTTATTGATGCAACTCTTATTCAAATAGCAACTTTGCATTTAAATCTTATAAGTGACAACCATGCCAAATTTCATGTTTTCTAACACCTTCAGTATAAAAAAATCGAAATTTTAGAACGTTTTTCGCTCATGTACTCCCCTGGGGGGCAGTGGCACCGGCATGAAATATAGCCTATGTTACAGCAGGAACTGTGACCATCAATTTGCCACCATCACTTTTGAAAACAGTTCTGTAGTTCCAGAAATTCCATAGAAGTTGTAATTTAGAATGTTTTTAGAACGCGATTCACTCATCTCATTCTTTTAAATTCCGATTTTTTTTTAATTTTTTGTTAGAGAGCATTTACAACTTATAAGTAACTACCTTGCCAAATTTCATGTTTCTAGCTCCTTCAGTATAAAAAAAAATCGAAATTTTAGAACGTTTTTCGCTTTTGCACCCCCCCTGTGGTAGTGGCACCGACATAAAATATAGCCTATGTTACAGCAGAGACTGTTACAATCAATTTGCCACCATTACTCTTGAAAATGGTTCTGTAGTTCCAGAGATTCCATTGAAATTGTAATTTAGAATGTTTTTAGAACGCTTTTCGCTCATCTCACATCTTTTAAATTTCGAACATTTTTAGAATTTGTTCTTAGAGAGCATTTACATCTTTTAAGTAACTATCATGCCAAATTTCATGTTTCTAGCTCCTTCAGTATAAAAATAATCGAAATTTTAGAACGTTTTTTGCTCCTGCATCCCCTGGGTTAGTGGCACCGACATAAAATATAGCCTATGTTGGAGCAGGGACTGTCACCATCAGTTTGCCACCATCACTTTTGAAAACGGTTTTGTAGTTCCAAAGATTCCATAGAAATTGTAATTCAGAATGTTTTTAGAGCATTTTTCGCTCATCTCCCACCTTTTAAATTTCGAATTTTTTTTAGAATTTGTTCTTAGAAAGCATTTACGCATCTTATAAGTAACTACCATGCCAAATTTCATGTTTCTAGCTCATTCAGTATTAAAAAAATCGAAATTTTAGAACGTTTTTCGCCCCTGCTCCCCCCTGGGGGTAGTGGCACCGATATAAAATATACCCTATGTTGGAGCAGTGACTGTCACCATCAATTTGCCACCATCACTTTTGAAAACGGTTCTGTAGTTCCAGATATTCCACAGAAATTGTAATTTAGAATGTTTTTAGAACGCTTTTAGCTCATTTCACCCTTTTAAATTTCGAATTTTATTAGAATTTGTTCTTAGAGAGTATTTACATCTTATAAGTAACTACCATGCTAAATTTCATTTTCCTAACTCCTCCAGTATAAAAAAATCGAAATATTAGAACGTTTTTCGCTTTTGCACCCCTCTGGGGGTGGTGGCACCAACATAAAATATAGCCTATGTTGAAGCAGGTATTGTGTCCATCAATTTGCCACCATCACTTTTGAAATCGCTTCAGTAGTTCCTGAGATTACCCCCTACAAACAAACAAACAAAAAAACAGTCTTTACTACTTTATAATATTAGTATAGATGATAACTATAAAAAATAAGAACAATCTTTTGCTAATTAAAAATATATATATATATACATATATATATGAAACTGTTATCTTTTTTTAAATAATAAATTTTGCAATAGATAATTTTTTAGAAACATCGATCATTTTTTCTTTTGTAACGCACTGCACCGCAGCCACTCTATTTAGCATCTGATGTGAAGAAATTGTACAATTTTCTTCTGATTTACGATTCATAGATAGTAATATATGTTGACGTCGATGACATGATAGCTATCTGTCTTGATGTCCGATTCCGGGGCAAGAACCACCGTAATATTTGCTGTGATTCTGATACCATAATACATAGTATACAGGAGTACAATCGGATTTGAGATCTACTGTATAAGTTTTAGAATGCAGTTTAGGGAACATTACTGATATTTTACATTGTTTTAACAATACAGATAATTTATATGATACAATTAAAAAATAACAAATCTAATAATAATATCAAATAGTTAACATTTAATTAATATTTAAATCCTTACTAGTATACATAACAACAACAAAACTTCAAGCTTTGCTGTCTGTCTACACTTTAATTATGTAGATTGAAAAAATAATATTTTTACGTACCTTTTTTTAGCAGATGTAATTCGTTATGGCATCATGGAAGTAATACGAGTCATACAAGGGTTTGTGAAGTAAATTAAGTACAAAAACATTACAAAGGCATTAACGAATACATATCATAACCGCTAACGCTATTGTAAGTATTTTCGGACTTATATCTTCGTACAATAATAATTACCGCATATGCAGGGCTAGAAATTTTTGGTATAAATATGGGTATCTTGTAGATATACCATTTAAAAAAGCTGTAGTTCCCCGGTGCTGTTTCACTGTGAAAACGATAGTCATTCGCTATCATACTACAGGCACGACCTCCTGTAGTATGCAGGCGATGTTAGGCCTGTTATCGATGAATTCAGCCTTTTTACTTACCCATCATACGTAGTATAGGGTAAGTCTTGTAATCGTTTTGAAAATCGAAAATTTTTTTGACGGATTTACACGTTTCAGACACTGGACATTCCGAAAAACATATTTTTTGAAAAAAAAATTGCCGTCCATCTGTGTGTCTGTAAACGCTCTATCTCCCGAAAAAAATGAGAAAGAGACTTGAAACTTGGTATGTACTTAGTATGTAATAATGAGAAGAAGCTTATTGAATTTCAATAACCTCGACTATCCGGAACTGTTTTTTTTCGGACTCTCGAAATAAACTTTCTAATAAAAGGTACATAAAAATTTTCGAAATTGTTTATTTTAAGGACTGAATACAAAGGACAATAACAAAAACTAAATTTTGCATAAATAATGAAGTCGATCGGATAATGAGTTGCCGAGATATTTGTAATCCTATTTTCCACACTCTTTGATTTTTCATGACCCTGTATTTCATTCAAATTTCAATTCAAAGATATATTTTAATTTGAAATAAGACGCTTAATCAGATGCAATAAACCGCTAGTTGATAGGATTATTGTTTTTGGAGTTATAAGGATGTTTCTTTTGAGTAATTCAGTAATCTAGCCTTTAAAGCGAGGCTTACGAAAAAGACAGGCTACCGCGGTGCATTCTGCATATCTTTTTTTACAGACCGCAAGAGTGACGTGAAGCTCTTTTCGTACACCTGCATTGGTGGATTCGAACATCACGTGATTCTGTGTCTGTAAAAAAAGATACGCGTAAAGTACCGCGGTAGCCTTTCTTTTTCGTTAGCCTCGCTTTAAAGTTTATGACGTCATCAAGCCACGATTTTATTCGAATTGCAATGCATTTTATAAGTGGTTTACACATTTTTTATTTTAATATTTTACATTATGCATATCCATGATGGGTAAGTATTACGGTGGCCCCCAACGACTAGTTTTCTGGGCGAAGAGGGATTTCTGAAACTTATAAGGAGAAAATATTATGGACTAGCTGATCCGTCTGGCACTCTAAGTATCGCTGATTATAACCTTAACTACACATTAAATTAGAGTTGAATGATCTTATAATCGTTTCGATTGAACCTAATGTTGCAATCAACTATAAATTTCATACATTTAAAAAAAATTGCAAATTATAATAAAATCTGGTAAATTAAATTGGGTATTAATTTTTTTTCATTTAATTTAAACATTTGAAGCTCTAAAAACGAGTTTTTTTCTCATATTCTATCTACCATTAATAACGAAAGCAAACTGATCAAAAATACACTGAGTATCTTTTTTTTTAAATAAACGTAACATTTATAAGGACTCTTTATATTTAAAAATAATGGTTCATTATTTTTAAAGTGATGTAAGTGATTTATATTCCGAAAGAGAAAATTTCATTAGCGTGGCACAAGAAATTTCCTAATACCTAATCACTCTGTCAGCGAATTAAAAATGCTTATTTCTAAGTTTACACCTTGAATTTCGCCATCTATAACAAATTTATCATCAACGCCCAGATATTGATTCTTGATAATGAGATCACTTAAGGCATAAAAATACTTTTAGGTGTGTCTCTAACAAGTATTAGTACTCAACCAGAATTATCTCATGCTACCCGATTTAAATAATCGGTAGTTACATAATATTTTAAAACACTTTGTAATTTTAAAAAATTTCTGAAAAAATGTTCATTTATTTATTTTGTTTTATTTTATTTATTTAGTTTTAAGATTTTGGTGTTTACATTATAAATCTGTATTTTTGTTTATAAAATATTCGAGGTAATTTAATTGTGAGGTATATTATAATTAAAATATACATAAAATGCTTAAGTGATACAAAGAGAAAACACAAAAGGCTTATAAAAACTTTTTGATGATCGGCATATGTTTCAGCGCTCATATAAGGCACCAATTTCATGATGTATAACGATAAACAAAAATATTCTCAAAAAGTTTTGAAAATAAACTTGAAAACATAAATCACGAGATTATATATGTATGTATTTCAAGTATGTATTTCTCTGGAACATATGTCGATCATTAAAAGGTTTTTATAAGCCTTTTGTGTTTCCTCTTTGTATCACTTAAGCATTTTATCTGTATTTTAATTATAATTAGTGATCGTATCATGTGATTAGGTATATTATGATTATATTTTAAAATAAATTTTCACATATCTTTGCTTTTACGGAGGAAATAAAATATATTTTAATTTTTGGATTAAGCATTACTTTGTTTAATATTGTAATTAAATTTTATTTAATAGTCTATTAAAGTTTACATTATTTAATAGCATTGTTTTTTAAGATAGAATTTATCGAAAATTGCTTACTTTTAAGACACTATTAAATCAAGTACATCATTTTGTATTGTATAGCGTAAAGCATAATATTTCTCATCAAACTCTTTTTAGTGTGCTAATATAATAATTTATTTTATGGGTCCATAAAATAGCATTTATCAAATCATTTTAAAATGTTTTCTGAAAAGGGGAAATTTTGTTAGCGAATAAAAAGAAATTTGCATCACAACTAATTAATCTAATAAGGATTTGAAAACCCTTATTTCAAAGATTACATCTTCTATCGTACAATCCATAACAAAACTCTCATCTACGACCAGATATTGATTCAAAATAAGTAATGAGATTACTTTAAGGTTACAAATACATTTAGGTGCTGCTCTAACAAGTTTTCATACTCAATTAGCATTATTTCCTAGAAATTATTAAAATAATCGATAGCTCTACAGGGTGTCCGAAAACGATTAAAATGAGTTTTAATGCTACAGCTGTTGGAATTATGTAGGAACTGAAAACTGCAAACGTATTTTTTTTTAAAAGATAAAAATTAAGATTTTGATTAATAAAATATTCTTTAACTAATTTTCAAAAAGTAATATATTGTAATTTTTTATACGGTTCCTAGGTATAAAAAATTGTCTGTCTGTTTTTAACGCCGGAAAGCTGAAAAATTTCAAAAAATATATGTATTATAACTCCATAAATTTCAGTCGTAGAAATTATGAAACTGTTACCGTTTTACTTGTAGGAGCATGAAGACAAAATTCCAAATATAAATTACAGGACACAGATACTGTGTAGGAATTTAAAATGGCAAAGTTTTTATTATTTTTTTAATTAGAGCAAGACTATTTCATCAACGTAATCTTAATGATTATCTTATTTTGAACACTCAATTTACATTTCTTACTTATCTCCAGCAGGTTAAAAGTTAAAGCGAGTTTCAATTGTTTTTTGTGTGATCTGTATACTAATTTAGAAATCGAATTAGTCCGTAATCTTAGGAAAACTAAGGGGAGAAAATGTATTTCAGTTTAAAAATAAATGACTTTTGCATTTTCACTAAATAGTAAACAAGCAAAATATTAACGAATTTAAAAAAAAAAAAGTTTCTATTTTTTTTTTTATAATAAATTTTTTAAGTGTAAGTTGTCATTTTCTGGCTGACCCGCCCAGCGTTAACCAGACCCATCATAAAATAGTACTAAACACAATAAAACTCAAAAAACACAATACAAAATCTCGACAAATTTAAAAATCGTGGCATGAATTCCAAATAAACTTTATTGAAAAGAGAACACAATTTACAATATTGAGCTAGAAGATTCAATAATGGGAAAATTTTCAGCGAAGTAGCAAAGTGCGACAAAACTCTAAAATATCAAAAAATGCAGAGGACAAAATTTACTATATTGGGCTAAAAGTTTAAGACCAGATTTTACTAACGTGGTAAAATCGCCACGAATTACAACCATCCCCCCGCACCCCCCAGAAAAAAATTCAAAATTCGCAGACTGCAGATTTGCAACAGTGGGCTAAAACATTGTATCAGGAATTCTTTCAAGAAAGTAAAAACATCAGCGTTCAACACGAAAAAACGGTAAAAATCGCATTGAAAATCGCGCATGACAAAATGCATTGTATTAGGCAAAATGTAAGAAAAAGAATTGCTATTAAACCAATGTCAACAAATCGTCTGGGAACGCTAACAAGTGATAGAGACATCACTAGGAAATCGTAAAGAAGTCGAAAATCGCGGAGGGCTAAGGTTACTATGTTAGGCCAAATATTTGAAGCCGACCAATGTCAAAGAATTGCCGAAGAAGACAAAAAAATGTAAATTTTACATTGAATATTGCAAAACTTCAAAATTCACGGAAGACAGAATTTACTATATTAGTTCCAAAGTTTGAAACCTAATTATTCCGAAGAATTAAAAAAAAAGAAAAAAAGAAAAATGCTGAAAAATGCTTAAAATCGCTAAAATACAAAAGTTCACACAGGAAAAAAATATTTTAGGTTAAAGAGTTTGAAACCGAATTCCTTTTGCAATGTCAAATGTCTCCGTGGAACGCGAAAAAACGCTAAAATTCTTAATGAAAATTACATTAAAAACCGCTAAAAATTTAAAAATCGTGGAGGACAAAAATTTTTATATTAGGCTAAAAATTTGAAACAAAATTCCTTTTCAGACTGTTAAAAATCCCTCTACGGAACTGATAAAACCCGCTAAAAGTCGTATTAAAATCGCATTAAATATCATTAAAAATTCAAAATTCACGGAGTAGAAAATTGACTAATATAGACTAAAAGTTTTAAACAGAATTTCTTTTGCAAATTTCAAAAAAGAGCCACGGTACCTGAAAAATCGCTGAACAATCGCTAATTATTCAAAATTTGCAGAGGAGAAAATGCACTGTAGTGGACTTTGCAACCAAAATTATTTTATGAATGTCAACAGATCATCGCGAAACGTGAAAAATAGCATTCAAATCGCATTCAAAATCGTTAAATTACAAATGTCACAGAGGTTATATTATGGTAAAATTTTAAAATCAAATTCCCTTTACCAATGTAAAAAAAAATAGCAACAAATGCGAAAAAACTTTAAAATCACATTAAAAAAATTCAAGACAAATTCAAAAATCGCTGTACAACTTCTGAATAAACTTTATTCCAAAGAAAACAAACTTTTCTATATTGGTCTAAAAAACTGAAACCGGGTTCTGTTTCTATGTAGAAAATATCACCAAAATGTGAAAATACGCTAAAAATCAAACAAAAAAAATTCAAAAATATAATTAAAAAATTCAAAATCGGGCTTCGAGGTGCTTTATTTCAGATATAGAGATACATTTCTGCCAAAAATTGTAGCTCTGTGTGCAGTAGTCTCTTCACCATACAGCACATAAACAAACAGACAGACAAACACAAACTTCTTTCCTTATTATTATAGATAATATAGTATGTTATCATTAAGCATTTTTTTATTTCCGTTATTGTTATCAAAAACTTGCAGTCCCAATTTGATCACATTAAACGGCATCTACTATATTTATATTTCAATATCTTATATTAGCAATTTATTTATACTTTATTTTGAGAATTAAACCTCTATTCAGACATTCCATCGAACATTAAAAATAAAAACAGACTGCTTAGCGAAATTTTGTGTATCATCTCAAAATAAGTTTCACGTTTTTTACAAAGATTTATATCTCGAAATAGCTTTTATTATGTGAATATCTGTAATTTAAATTTCGACAGAGAGCTTTTCATTAACGAGGAAAAGGAAATTTGCATCATATCTAATCACTTTATCAACGATTCAATAGTGCTTATTTCAAAGATTACAACTTGAATTGCACTATCAATAACAAAATTGTCATCAACGCCCAGATATTGATTCTTGATAATGAGATCACTTTAAGAATAAAAATACATCTAGGTGTGGCTCTAACAAGTTTTCGTACTCAACTAGAATTATTTCTTTCCAGTTATTTAAATGATCGATTACTATATAATGATTTTGAAATCTAAATAGTCCGTTATTTTAGGGAAATTTAAGAGAAGAAAGTCATCCAATTTATTTTAAAAAAGATTTTGGCATTTCCATTAATCATCTTTTTTTCTGTGTGCTTTAAGAAATTGTTTTCATGGAGATTTGTAGCAAATTAGTTCAGAAGTATAAAATTATATTTTCTCATTTTTTTAAAAGATAAATACTTCATTATTCAGATTAATGATATCTTAAAATGTAATTTAAATCATAAGATTTTTTTTAAACTTCTAATGTACCCAACAATTTTTTCGTCTTTTAAAATAAAATAAGTACTTTAAATAGTAATGTAGGGCATAACTCTTTCTTATTTGGTATATTTTATTTTAGTGTTTGATATGTTAATTCAAGGAATTTATGTACACAAGCGGGATCTTTTTTTCGTACGGGTACTTACTTCTTATCCCCAGAATAAAGATAATCATCAAGATCCATTTTTACATATTTTCGTCTGAGTTAGCATTACTTAAAGAATTTGTACATAATATTTTTTATCCGAACACCGAAGAAAAGCAGCATCAAACTTTGTAGGTACCAGAGAAAATAACTTCATGGGACGTCGCATGGCAATTAACCCCGTGAGGATACAATGTGCCTGCATGCAAAAACATTGAAATCGAGCGTCCATTATTTAGAAAGTTGATGATGAGTGTGATGTAGAGTCCTGCAGCAGGTCGGGTTACCCGCTTTTACTTACACCCGATCGGACCCGCGATTCGTGTCGGGTGGGGTTAGCGCTATATGTTTTCGTTGCGGTTCGAGTTCAGGTCTGGTTGACTTGTACTTTTTTTCTTGCGGGTCGGGTTCGGGTTCACCCGCTTTTCCAAAAATATGTACACAATATTTTTGCAGCTTAAAATTTCGTATACAATAAGAACTCCATAATGGACACTCTCGAAAAGCGACTTTTTACGCCACTTGGAAAGGAGAAAAGAATGCCATTCTTCTAATCACTTGATCATAACTAGCTTTGTTTTTACAAAATGTGCTCTGTGAACAATTCGCGAATGTCAGCAACAAATCTCAGTTGCAGTGTCCTGGATTTTTCCAAGATTTTTCCTCTTGCTGATAAATTAAAACAAAGTACTAACTCACGAAAATAATAACTTTTCATGCGGTTAACCCTTTATCTACTAACGCATTATTATATCTAATGTTTTAATATCGGGTATCTTCTTTGTGGACTATTTTTCATAATTGTATTGAAATATGGATTAAATTTCTGTTCCTTCAGTTTCGGGTCGGATTCGGGTTTAAATATTTTGGATTTCAGATTGGATACACAATCCGACTCGTGCAGAATTCTAATTTCGTGTTTTCAATTTGGAGTGTAGATTGAATCTTTCGACAAAATCTAAAAGTAGCGAAATAGTGAGTACTTTTGAAAAGTAGTTTGTAGTCGCTATTTTTTAAAACAAATAGGTTTAGTTGTAGTTAACTACATTTTGATAAGGTAGTTGTAGTTGTAATTCGCTACTAAAAAAATTAGTTAGACTTATTCATATTCAAACACGTATTTATTTTCATCTGAAACATAGCTCTGTTCAAACTTTTTGTATAAATCCTAGCACTCGGATATGCTAAAACCTAAATATGAGCCGATAGAATTATTCAAGGTTGAACCTCACTCGTAGAAAGAAAAGTAGTCATCCGAACGCAAAAAAAAAAAAAAAAAAAAAAAAAAAAAAATGAGAGAAACAACCCGACCCGCTGCTGGACTCTACTCAACGATCTCGAGGAGTCCGCTATTCCGAGGTTTCACTATATTTGAATATTAAAGAATATAGATTTGTCCATTTTAGGTAGATTTCGTAAGAAATACTACCTATTACATTCTCCCCTGTGTTGGATTTTCTATAAATTTTTGCAGATCTACGCCCACCAATACGCCCAGAACCCAAAACCACCCCCAGTTCAAAACTTTACCTATCTATCTATCTTATCTATCTACGAGTATATCACTTTTTATGGTCACGGCGACTTCAATAATTCTGCACAAATCTCTTCCAAACTGATATATAAAATCAAGGGGCATAAAATCTCGGTCAAGTTCGTTAATGGGCGAAATTGAACCAAGGGAGGGGAGATGGGAGGACGGTTTTTTGTGAAAACAGAAAAAAACTCCATATCTTTTTAATTATGATACGGATCGAATCCGTTTAAAGTTATTATTACTTCCAGGAAAAGGGCCGAAAATTTATGCATGAAAGATTTTTGATATCATTAAAATTGGCCTCAAAGGGTGGTGAAATAGGGTTTTAAGAAGAAATAATTCATAACTTTGTCAATTCACACGACATCAAATCCGCTTACATGTATTATAAATCCTCTTAATATTATGTACAACTTTTATATTGACAAGTTTTTTACAGGACCAACTGTTACAGCAAAAAAATAAAAAATAAATAAAAAAAAAAAAATATCTGCGGCTCCACCTTCAGACACAGGTAGATTTCGAAGTGGGTGGTCCCAACTACCGTCATTTCTTCTGTAATTCTCCATAAACAGGCGCCCCACGGTCTGCGACTCCGAAATCTACCTGTGACGGTAGGCCGAGCCGTCAGGGTTTTTTCTATATAAAATATAAAATTGGTATTAGAGATATTATTGTACATTACTTTTCATCGTAGCATTAAAACATGATTTATTGTCCATTCATTGTTGGTGTGGGTCGGGTTGCGGGCTGAGGTACTGCAGGTTCGGGATGAAATATGTCGGTTCGGGTCGGGTTGCTGGTCGACGAAAATTATTTTTCCGGGTGCGAGTCGGGTTTCGGGTTGAGGTATTGCGGGTTCGGGTTGAAATATGTCGGTTCGGGTCGGGTTGCGGGTCGACGAAAATTATTTTTGCGGGTGCTGGTCGGGTTGCGGGTTGACATCAAATGGAATTTGCGGGTTAACTCGCAGTGAGTCGTCGGGTTTATCCGACACATGCATGAGTCAAGTGTGAGGTTCGGAAGCAGGAGATTTCCCTCCTTAGTAAGAATGAGAAGTAAATGCAAAACTCCAAGAGTTAATTTTGCATTGTTGTGTTTCTTTTAAAATGTAAGTTGACTGTCATTTGCTCAATACTTTCGGGAATTGGTCAGACGTGTCATTTTGCTAGTGGGCTCTAGCAGTAACAACAATATATTTATTGTATAATAAATATAATTTTTAGATTTTTTGTAAATCGTATGTAGTTAAGATATTAAATATATTTCTTACGCGTAAAGACAACGATCATTAATGTTAAAGATCGCTGATAAAAATCATAATAATGTGCAAATTAATTATATCATGGTCTAACCCCATATATGTCCCTGGAGAACCCAGTTTATATCCGAAAAAGATTCTTCTATGAATTTGGCAAGACTGCAAAATAACCTTTTATTACGAGCTTCTACTTGGAAATTAGATCCTTAAGTTGGAAAAATACTACTTTTCCCAATTAAATGAAATAATTCAGAAATTAAAGAAGAGTGTCTTAAATTAGCCAATAAAGAGGGCATTGTGTTTCATCAAGAAAAATCTAGGCCTATTTTTAGGTCAATCACCCGACACAAACTTTTTACAACTTGGTTCAGATATTTTGACACATACACACTATCTCGATCCATTGCTTTCCTATTATCATTCATTCGGATCTCTTCAAAACAGTTTGAATGGTGTTCACTTTACTTTCTTGGAAAACTTTAATAATACCTTGGATCGGTTCTTTGAACGAAAATTCCAGATATTTTAAGAGCGCGAGATTATGATGTCACCAGATTGATAGAAAAAATCGTTGACCAGAATGGCACGAAATCAATTGATTAAATGTATCGTTTAGTAAAAAGAAATGCTTCAGTTTTCTGAAAGAAATGGGATTAACATTTTCTTCAACCAAATAATTAAGTCCGTTACAGTAAAATCATGGCAGAAATGTAACTTTAGCTTAATTGAGCGGAACGGAAACTGATGTATACTTTAGAAAATACTCTTCCTGAAATCTTGTAGTTATATCAGAAGAAAATGCAACACTTTCAATTCATTGATTAATAGATAGTATAAAAATGAATAATGTCATAAACAAAATAATATGATGTTGTTTTTAAATATAGGCTTAGCTGCAGTGGCCGGCTGATGCTTGACATACATACAAAATGTATAGAAAAAGTACGTGTCTTCAATTATATTCTGGTAAACTGTATATAAACCCATATTAATTTGCATTAACTCACTGTCTAACTATCTGTTACTTATTTCTATATATACTCTATGTTTAATTAAAAGTTTGTAGTTGTTTTGTTGAAACCGTATAAATTCAAGCCTTTTATAGACAAGTTATTTTAGTTATCCAATTATCTCATAGTTATAGGTGCATGAATGACTTTAATTACATGAAAATCGCCTGACAACACAATGCGCCAACGTTAAAATTTATAAATTCGTACAAAAAACTGTAATATCAGATTTGACGTGAAACATATGTTGTGTTTGTTATTTATTTCCTACAATTTTAATGCAACGGATTCTTGTACAAATTATTAAACGACTTTATATCTTTTACTGATGGAATTATACGCCACACTGAAAGTTCCAAAATTTTTCAATGCTCTATGTTGATTCAGAAGATTAATTTATCCGCTTGGTAATTCTTTCATGCGTCTGTATTGCTCGAATATACATCGTTCGTTGCTATCAGCAAATTGCTAAAACATGGTTTTCAACGATAGACACGAAGTGGACATCTTACAACTGAAGACCCTGACAAAATTACACAACTTCAAAGAAAGAAATCCTATAATTTGTAAATACATTTTTTCATTTAAAAAAAATGCAGTGTTGCTCACTTGTGTATGGTAAACGATTGGGAAGCCATTATAGATCTGAATAAATAATATTGATATTTATTTAACCAAAACCCCTGCTTTTGGATATACTATCACACCATTGAATACATCATTTCATTTCCTTCTTATTTGTGATTTTTAGAACAAACTATGTGTTGCGGAATATAAAATTACATGACCCCTTTTATGGTATTTTAAAATTTAGTTAAGATCTTAATATGATCGTAAGTAATATCTCGAATAATTGAAAAAAACTATGAAACTGAAATATTAATGAAATCGAATCTTAAAATTGTTAAAAGTTATTCACGCCATATAAAACTATGAATTACTCTGATAAATAAATCTTATGATTATGTTTAATTTATAAAGTCATTGTTGTCTTAGTTACATGTAACAAATGCAGTTATTTGATTAAGCAAGACATTTTATATATTTTTTAATGCAATTCAATAGTTTAAATTGCGATGAATTTAAGTTGTTGCTGATTAAAAGCATGGTCGTTTTATACCATTTTGTATGTATAAACTTTAAAGAACCATTAATTAATCATAGTTTTTTGTTACATCCCAACAGCGGTTGCATTAAAATCAAATTTATAGAAATTAAGAACACAAAAAAAAAAAAAAAAAAAAAAAAAAAAAAAAAAAAAACGTAAAATGAAATATCTAGGATAATACATATCATAAAAATAATCTTACTAAAATTAGTACATATGTATATGATGATAAAAATTTTACCAACAATTTAAATTTAATTTTTCTGTAACATTTTCACTACAAACCTTTTATTAAATATACTAAATATGAATTCATTTTATTTTAAAAGTACCTAAGAGCACATTTTAAATATCATTTTACAGGAAAATATAGCCCAAATATCTTTATTTCCCCTTTTTAATTACTTTCCGTCTGATATGCATATCAAGCACTTACGTGAAATATTTCCTTTTGGCAATTAATTAGCTTTTTACTTGTTCCTTGAATGAAAGCAGGACTCAGCAATTTCTAGCGAAGGAATGCTCATCGAACAACAAAGAGTGTCAAATGCATAAAACTGTTCTTCTGTGTTACGCATACGCCTAGTAATTACACGACCACTTGACTTAGATTGAGTACGCTCTCATTAATTTTGAGTTGTTTTCAAAAGCGTTTTCAAATTTATCTATTCATGTAACTGTCTAATAATTGGTGCGTTTCAAACAATTTATATTAATTTTTTTTAAGATATTATGATACAGGTTTTTACAACATTTAAAAATCTTAAAATTTATTTCATTATAAGAGCAATTTTTTAAAGAAAGTTTTTGTTGTTGATAGAACTAATATGCAAACAAGGTTCTGTGTTTTTAAAAAAGTTTGTAGTGAGAATTTTGCAAAGTGTTTTAAATAAGAAAATCAGTAAAGTATAATAAGTTTATAATAAGTAGAAATTAAAGAACAAAAAAAAAATACAATTGCTATTATACATAGTTAACGCATTTTAAATTTTCAAATTAAATATTCAAAAACTTTTAAAAGCAATGGATATTTTAAAAACACAAATTAATTGTGCTTATTAGTTGCTAAATTCAGTGTAAAAATTGTTTTAAACTCATAAAAGAGCTAAAATCCTACATGTTTCGGCTTCAAACTTAAAGCCATCATCGGGGAAGAGGAACAACACAAACGACTACTGATCTTTTAATTTTCGACACGAGAAGATTGAAATTAACAGTATGGAAAAATTTAAATAAAATAAGCGGGCACTCTTTGTTGCCAAAGAGCGAAAAACAAAACAATGAATTAACAAGGGGTTAAAAATGTATCCCATAAACCAGGTATGCTGAAAGAAAAGTTATCATTACAAATACAATCTTTTCTAATTTTAATTTCCAATGATTCCCTAATGGCGGCTTTAAATGGGTTATTGAACCTATGGATAATTCTTGCTTTATCGAAATTAATTACAATATCATTATTTTTAGTGTAAAACCGGGAAAGTGCTATTGTAATTAATTTCGATAAAGCAAGAATTATCCATAGGTTCAATAACCCATTTAAAGCCGCCATTAGGGAATCATTGGAAATTAAAATTAGAAAAGATTGTATTTGTAATGATAACTTTTCTTTCAGCATACCTGGTTTATGGGATACATTTTTAACCCCTTGTTAATTCATTGTTTTGTTTTTCGCTCTTTGGCAACAAAGAGTGCCCGCTTATTTTATTTAAATTTTTCCATACTGTTAATTTCAATCTTCTCGTGTCGAAAATTAAAAGATCAGTAGTCGTTTGTGTTGTTCCTCTTCCCCGATGATGGCTTTAAGTTTGAAGCCGAAACATGTAGGATTTTAGCTCTTTTATGAGTTTAAAACAATTTTTACACTGATTTTAGCAACTAATAAGCACAATTAATTTGTGTTTTTAAAATACTAGTTAACAGTGTAGTGTCCAAATGGATTCAATTGTGCAATGGATATTTTTTGGTTATTTATAGAACAGCGGAATTTTAAATTCCGATATTTGATACTCTGTTGCATAGGTATTTTTGATAATTATAAAAGATAAAAGAAATTTCAATATATTATTGCACAAACAATGTGATTCGCTACCTAAAAGATGATTAAAACACTTTAAAATATTGATCAATAAGTTGCAATCTCTGTATAATATGCAAAAATGTTTCATATCCTTGTGTATCATCGCCTTTTGATGTGTATTATCGCATTTGGATATCTATTATGATATTTGTATGTGTATTATCGATATTTAAGAATATTAAATTAATTTTAACACAAATATTTCAAATTGGTAAATAAATCATACGAGTAGAAATTTTCCAACTGGACGAAAAATGTTGAAAACTGGATGAATTATGCCCTCCCGATTCGACCGGGATAGCTCAGTGGTAGAGCGTGGCGGCTTCAGCCAAGCGATCCCAGGTTCGAATCCTGGCCCGGACATTTTTCGTCCAGCTGGAAAATTACTACTCGTACTTTAAAATATGTTTAAAAAATACATTGAAATCAAGTACTTTCGTCTATGTACCTAGCAGGATGGTAAACTGGTGAAGCTCGCTCGCCCAAATATCACTCGCATGGCCACTCGCAAAATTTGATATTTTCCGTTGAAATTTATCATGTTAAACTGCTCTGGTCCATCATATTTTTTTTTTAGAAAAGGCATTTGTGGGTTTTCAAAATCTTATCATTCAACAGCCTGAGTATATTTTAAAATCTACTGATGATTTCGTAAAAAGAATCATAGATTTATAATCAGAAAAGAAAGCAAGCAATTTAGTAAGTTTGGATATAGTGTACCTTTTGTCGATGACGTCTATGGTGTCAATTCAGAAAGTAATCTTTAGTGATCAAACACTAAATCACGAAATGAAATCTACAGTTATTTCTGCCCTGAATTTAATTACTAAAAGTAACATGTTCTTATTCAACAACAAAAATTTGCATCCAGCCAAAACGAGCACCAATGGGCTCCCCCATTTCCGGTAATTTCAAAGAGTTTAATATGCTTCCCTTAGAAGAATTATTACTGAAAAATAAAGATTTTATTCCTTCTTTTTGGTATCGTTATAGTGATGTCCTATTCATTAAATTGGATCACTTATTACAGGAAGTTTACAATTTTCTCAACATGCCCAACGACATGAATGCACATATTAAGTTTACTATGGGTATTGAAAAAAAATAAAGAGTTGAATTTTTCGGATGTAAGATTAATAAAAAATGAGTCTAATCTGACTTTAGAACGCGCATTATACAGGGAAATGAACAAGCTAAATAATACCATTTCGTACGGGTGCAATTCAACATATAATTACAAACTCGTAGCTGCTTATAATTTTTATTTAACCCTTCCACGGGCGGTGGTCACAAATGAAACCACTTAATTTTAATTGAAAACTGTCAAACGAAACCCAGAATATTTCAATGAAATTTTGCTTTTATAATGAACTTGAAGAAAAGCAATTATTTTGTTTCTAAGAAAATATTTTGTAAATTCTGGTGTGAATCAACCATTTCACCATTTTACGAAGAGAAGTAATCCGCGCCTGAAAAGGTTAAGGAAAGATTTTAAAGTTTGTTTAAGTAATCATTTAGAAATAGAAATTAGTACTATAAAAGAAATCGTCATAGGGAATGGACTCCCGCTTTATCTTATTAATAGATTAATTAATTATTTACAAAAACATGAAAAATCGCCCAAGAAGACATTAACAAGAAAGAAATACTGCAAGATGAATTACATGCTTGGCCTTTTTGAAAAACTGTGACATGCTATTTTTTCGTTTTAAATAATTTTATTACTGCCCCCCCCCCATCCAACAAAATTGGAAAATTTACTGAGTGCGAATATTTACCCAGTGCTGTGAAATTTCCGGATTGTCGTCATTCCATTTGATACTGAAAAAGATCAACAGTTTGAATATATCGGTATGATGACTTGAAAGTTGAAAGACCATATAAAGGAACATAAAAGTGACTTCAACAGACCAGCTACCGCTCATTCGAAACTTCGTCAAAAGCGGAACATTAAATAAATTTCAACAATGCAAGAAGTATATGCTCTTTGGAGCATTATTATGAACTAATAATCCGCGAACAATAGTGAAAGAGCATATAACGGCATATCATCTTACAACATTCCAAATATATGGCTAGGTTTGATCAGGGAAGAATGAAATGTGCTACGTACCGTTGAAACCGGATGAACGTATTTGGAGTATCCTGATTTTCTCTCTCTCTTTCTCTTTCTCTCTCTTTTTTTATCTGGTTGATTTTCGCCTTTCTGAGCGTGATCAGGACAAAGGACATGAAGTTCACAAAACCAGTTTACATCCTAAATCCTGAAGAAGTCTAGGTACATAGCCGACATGATTTAATGTACTTTATTTTAATGTAGTTGTTTTAGCATCTTTAAAAGTGTTTTAATCATATTTTACGTAGTATATCAGATTGTTTGTTTTATATTGTATGTATTATTAAGATTTAATTTTAGAATTCTGAAAGTTGTTTATTTTACGTGAAAAGAGACGTCGTTTTATGAATAAATAAAATGCTGTTGTTAAGTCATTAACTTAATTACTTTCTCATTGAAATATAGTATTTAATACGATGCATTGAATTTCCTTTATTTAAAAATGCAATCCATTTGGTAAATTTATGACATTTTTCTATTTTCTTTAAGCTCTTGAAAACAATAAATTAATATGCTACAGTTGTTTCTTTCAGTCGTTCTTTGACGCATTGTGATAAAGCAGCTGTTGATGTTATTATCTAAAATGTAACCATGTATATGACTTTTTTTCTATACCCAATACGTTGTAATGATATTCTAAAGTACTTTATCAATATTTTCTGTGAATCTGTTTTCACTGTATTCAATATTTTTAAAAAATAACATTGTTAAAATTTAATTTCACTAGGAAGAATGAAAAACGCTTGTCATATAGAAAATAGTAGCATTATGTCAAAATAGGTTATTAAAACACCTGTAGAAAACTATAATTTAAATTACGATAGAAAATTTGATTGAAATTTTAATTATCTGATGTTAATTGCGTAATCCATGAGTGGTGATTCTATAAAACACAAAAAAAATGTTTTAAAGTTATTATTAAAAATAACTGATTTATATTTTATTGTATCTAATACGTTATTATTTTCTTAAATTACATTTTACATGATGCAATTTTTTAATGGGATTCTGAGGTAATTAATGGAGCATATAAGTTGCAAATTACAAATTAATAAAAAATCGTGTACAGGAATTTCATTGAAATGTATTTAAAAAAATACAACAATTATTACAATTTATAGAGAAAAACATTTATCTACTAAAGATAAAAAGAGGAAAAACGCAGGGTATCAAACTACATAAACTCAAACTCTGGTCAGCACGATATCAAATGGAGATAAATAAATAAAAACTGAAAACATTAGCTAATTTTTTGAAAAATATATTATCTATATTTGTTTTAACTATATATATATCTATAAAAATTTTCACATATTTTACAAGTCCCATTCTTTTACACACACAATTCACGGTATTTTTAGAGTGGTACGAACAAATATATTAGACTATAAATTTCTGGTTTATTGAATAGTTTTGTAATATTTGTAAGTACCGTGAGCAAATATTGAAGAATTTTCCGCATTTCATAAAAGAACATAAAAGTATAGTCGATACAATAGATTTTTTTTTCTCATTTACATTACAAAAAATATTTGACGATATTTTAGAAAACTTATCATAAAATATTACCTGAATTACCATAAAAAGCAATATACTAAAGTATTTTCTTTCTACTAAAACAAGTTTAGTAAATATTTTTTGCATATAATGTCACAGAAATATATATAATAAATTGATCTTTCAATATTTATTTATATTACTTAAATTATTAAGACTATAATTGTTTACCCCACATTATACGGAACCCATTTATTATTGTTAATTAAAGAACAAAAATTGTCGTTTGGCTTAAGCATTAATATTACAGCACCGTGAACTAATATATCCGTTCATTATGCTGTCGGTTTAACTGTAATAGAAGCATTGTTTAAATTAATATACACTATAATGCCATAAATGATGGGAACTTTCAGTTTTAGACATTTTTTCAAATATTTAAAAATATACATATCAGATTATTTTGAAATTTTAGGATTAAAAAGAACAGGTTTGACTTCATATTTTTCAACGTCGATTTGATAAGGAGGACAATTAGGAGACCAACCAAAAATTAAAGAAAAATAACAATACTTGGGATCACCCTGTAAAATAAAATGCACAAAATGATCTGTCGCTGCAGAATATACATAGGCAGACATTGTATAATATGTGCATTCATTTGTGTAAGAATAGCAAGTATATTGATAGAGATATAGCGATTTCTTTAAAAAATTGAAAAAATTCTTGCATGTTTTTTGCTTATAACACACAGGGTTTTCAACCAAATGTAACGCCAATTTCAGAAAAATTGACAAAATGTAGTAGCAATAACATAGTGCTATTGGAATATAAATATATTAAATATTTAAGGATATATGGGAAGTTGTATGAAATCATTTTTATCTGCGCATGCGCGAACGATATCAAGGAACTTTTTGCATAATTTAGTAGTCAAATCTCTGGAGCAACTTAATAAAAAAATCAGTCAAATATCGCAAAAATTCAGAGAGATATCGGCGTTAGAGTGAGCTGTTTTTTAGTTTCTGACTAAAACTTGTTGAATGATAAGGGATTGTCCACAAATTGTTATTTTTAAGTTATCGGAAAGCGTTCGGAAAAAGTTTTTTGAAAAAGCTATTTAATTATAGTTTACGGTTATGTTTAGGAAGATTTTGACTCTAAACTACGATGAAAAGGAAAATATAGTCCATACATTGATTACATTTAGGTAAATTGAGGTGTTTATAATAAAATTTTGTGAAATTTAGCCCAATACGCAAAACACTCTACAGTAAATTCTATCGCATATATATGTATTTTCTGTATATACGTAATTTGTATGCCAGTAATGAAGATAAACTAAAATCAAAGATATATTATACATTTTTCATAAGTTATGAGTCAATAACTTGTAATTTGATTTTTACAGTTATATTTCAATAGCGTAATAGATCGGAACCGTCTATGCCTAAAACGTGTTGTGAAATCAAACCGAAACTTCCTTTAGAGGCGATTTCAGGTGAATTTTGATCGTCTACGACTAATGATGCAAGTGATCGTACCGTCCGTTGGAAGATCGTGCACTTGGTTTTCATGGCCGAGCTGCAGTTCACAAGCCAAATATCATGCATCTGAGTAAGACCCGTCGATTAAAATGGTTCAAAGAACGACGGCACTGGTCAGTAGAAAAATGGAAAAACATCCTATGGAGCGATGAATCACGCTAGCAGTTTTGGCAGTCCAATGGACGTGTTTGTGTGCGGCGTGCCTGGCGAACGATATTTACAGGACTGTTTCGTACCGAGAGTGAAATTTGGCAGAGGTGGGATCCTGTTGTTTTAATTTCTGGGAGTATCAATGCCGAAGCCTACAAAACAATTCTGGACAATTCAGCGCTACCGATATTATGGCAACACTTTGGTCTTGTTCCATACCTGTTTCAGCATGACAATGCTCCATGTCAGACAACAGGTGCTGTTAAGACGTGGTTTGAAGAAATTGGTGTGGAAATCCTTCCGTGTCTAGCTCAAAGTCCATACCTCAACACTTTGGAACACCGTTGGAATGAGTTAGAGCGCCGATTTAGAGCCAGTCCAACTCGGCCAAAAACACCACAGAACTGTTTGCTACTCTACAGGATGATTGGAGCAAGACTCCTCCAGAAACGTATCGAAAACTAGTAGAAAGTTTTATCTCAAAGAGTTGCAGCAATTATTGTGGCGAAGGGTGGCCCTACACGATACTAAAGTTATGCTGAGTCCCCTTTAAATTCATAGTATGAGGGGCAATAACATCGCAGTTTAATAATTAAGAGGGGGAGCGGTGGCTAAATAAGTTTCAAACTCAGATTTTTTTTCAATATAACTGCGAAACTAAGAAAATCAATTAATAATAGAGCTTCTCATTAATAAGCAAATATGTAGATTAATTAATAATTAATTTTATTGAAAATTCAAAATGTGTTTGCGCATTATTTCAAAGCCTTATCTCATTTTTATTTTCATTTAATTAAGAATTAAATTCAGTTTTAAGATGTTTTGAAATATTACATCAGAGTACAAAATATATATTTCATTAATAATACTGAAAAAATAAGAAAAATCTAATAACAAATGAAAATACACTTACAAATTTTCGCATCATAACATAAAGTAAGTGCGCTTCGCTAAAGTTGTGTTGAAAATGGATTCAGCATCTACTCCCTCCCTCCCCCCTCTTACCCTTGTGCAGCACAAATGTCTAACAAATACAATGATATGGATTTTCGAAGAATATCCATCCCCCCCCCCGATTTCCTACGGTCCTAATGACAGGACTACCAATAGCGATTATTTTTATATTCTATTTTCACTATTCTTTTCAAAAAATAAATTTTGTATTATGTTTCTCTTACACATGTTGTTAAAGCGCATGTGAAAAATTTTTATTTCGAAAAAGTGGTACGAGAAAAAATTAAAAAGTAGTCGCCAGTGTCAGCTCTGTAATAAGGTGTCTTGTGACAAATCGCCATGTACATGCTGGTTTTCTAAGAAAAACTAAAGTGTCAATAAACAATGAAATATAGCATACATATTAAGATATCTGACTACATTTAAAATGCGATTTTTGTCTAAAATTTTCGTTTTCTTTGTATTACATTTTATTAAAGCCCGCATTTTTACCTTTCCAAATCTGTGCTTACATTTATTGTACTATAAATAAAACCTAAGTTATCAGAATTTAAAAACAACTTGATAGTGAATGAAACCGGAAGTGCCAAACTTTTCAACGTTAATTTTGTTTTCCTTCGTGCAAAAACTGCCAAAACTGTCTTTTAGATATAAACAGCAAAAAAAAAAAAAAAAAAAGACCTTGATCGATAACTACAGTAACATTCCAATTCACATAACTTTTAAGTAAATGTTAAATAAAGTTTAAAATAGTTAAGTAAATATTTCTGTTAAATAAATGTATTTTATGGAAAATGCACTTTTCTGTGAAAATTCCATACGCAAAACGCATTTCTCAAAAAGCTATTGAAATATCACTATAAAAATCAAGTTGGAAGTTATTGACTCATAACTTATGAAATATGTATAATATATCTGTATAATATAAATATATCTGTATAATATAAATATATCTGTATAATAAAATGTATAATGTAAATGTATAAATATACGTTATACACAAAATACATACGTATATATGCGATAGAATTTACTGTAGAGTGTTTTGCGTATTGGGCTAAATTTCACAAAATTTTATTATAAACACCTCAATTTACCTAAATGTAATCAATGTATGGACTATATTTTCCTTTTCATCGTAGTTTAGAATCAAAATCTTCCTAAACATAGCCGTAAACTATTATTAAATAGCTTTTTCAAAAAACTTTTTCCGAATGCTTTCAGATAACATAAAAATAACAATTTGTGGACAATCCTTATTCATTCATCGAGTTTTAGTCAGAAACTAAAAAGCAGCTCACTCTAACGCCGATATCTCTCTGAATTTTTGCGATATTTGACTGATTTTTTTTATTAAGTTGCTCCAGAGAGTTGACTACTAAATTATGCAAAAAGTTCCTTGATATCGTTCGCGCATGCGCAGATAAAAATTATTTCATACAACTGCCCATATTTCCTTAAATATTTAATATATTTATATTCCAATAGCACTATGTTATTGCTACTACATTTTGTCAATTTTTCTGAAATTGGCGTTACACTTGGTTAAAAACCCTGTGTGTTATAAGCAAAAAACATGCAAGATTTTTTGAAATTTTTTAAAGAAATCGCTATATCTCTATTAATATACATGCACACAAATGAATACACATATTATACATTATCTGGCTATGTACATTCTGCAGCGACAGATCATTTCGTGCATTTTATTTTACAGGGTGATCCCAAGTATTATTTTTTTCTTTAATTTTTGGTTGGTCCCCTAATTGTCCTCCTTATCAAATCGACGTTGAAAAATATGAAGTCAAACCTCTTCTTTTTAATCCTAAAATTCCAAAATAATCTGATATGTATACTTTTAAATATTTGAAAAAATGTCTAAAACTGAAAGTTTCCATCATTTATGGCATTATAGTGTATTCCTACAAATATAAAGCAGTTTTAAAACATCAAGCAATGATTAATACTCTCAATGGTTATACTCATATACGTAATTAAGTTTTTTTTATATCAAGTTTAAAAATTCATCTTCTTTCAGCATTTTTAAAAAAAATTACAGATAAAACAACATTGTAAATTTAACATTTGATTTAGCGGGCATGGGGTTTTAATTGTGATTCGCAACATAAAATTAGTGATCGTCGTACGTATATAGCATTTCGTATAAAAAATAATATGCCTGTGTGAAATGTATGTTTATTTTATTTTATCTTATTTTATTTTGAATGATTAGGTGTGTTTGAATGTAGGCCTTGAAATTTCTTGACAATAAATGTTTTAAAATAAATCCGAATTAATTTACGATGTAAAAAATTAGAAGTTAATAGATTTTTAGAACTATTAAAACTCTTAAGACTTCCAAATTAATAGAACGCAGTTTTATTATTTAATCTCACTTACACTCTTTTTTAGGTTGGAAGTAAAAAAAACGCATTACTGTAATTTATATTTTACTTTGCCACAATATATGTAATTAAACCGTTCCAAAATACGTATATCGTACAGTGGTAGAAAATCAGCCTGTTTCTAAAACAACGGAACACAACAGATTACGCAGTATTATTATTTAATCTCACTTATACTCTTTTTTAGGTTGGAAGTAAAGAAAGTTCATTAATGTAATTGAGATTTTGCTTTGCAACAATATACATAAATAAATCGTTTCAAAATACGTATGTCGTACAGTGCTAGAAAATCAGTCCGTTTGTAAAACAGTAGACCACAATAGTTTATAAAATTTCCTAAATTTGAGTTTACATTTTATATAATACAAAAAGGATATATACATATGTAAATTTATATTTTCAGAAGGTATCATCGAGAAAAAATTCTTTACATGATTTATACAAATTAGCGCAAAAAGCTACTCGTTATAGTATTTAGTATATTGTTTTTATATTAAGTATCACTTTCATATTAAGTCACTAAATATCTTTTAATATAAGTTATTGGTTGCCATTTAAAATGACTAAATATGTGTGAAAATACGATATCTGCCACATGTCCAAAAAGGGATTTCGCGGTATTTCGTCTATTTTTGAAAAAAAAAAAACTTTTTTTATCATACACATTCAGTTTGGAATTGTTTATATCGTATAAAAGAAATAGGTTACATTTTGAAAATCATATACTAACAATAAGCATAAACAAGAATACGTCTTATGCAAATTACATTTTTAAAACACTATACAAGAACTTTATGAATATTAATGACAATTGAAAATATGACATAAAAAAAAACACACGGGAATTAAAGAAAAATGTTGATAACATGAATTAACTAGGAAGTTGAAAGATACTTCTATTATTCTAACTACAACAATAACATGACAAAACAAGGATTAACACTGAGCTCGAGTGATGGATTACCGACAGCCGACGATCGATAGTTTTATAATCACGAGTTTTTGCTTATCAATTGTTGCGTGCATAATACTGAATGTTGACGTTGGCTAAAAAGGAATATTTAGTTAAACTGTTTTATCAGTAACTCCATATCAGTTAACAGAAGCCTTATCAAAGTTTCGTCCTTAGAAAGTGAGAAATTAAGTCCGGTATATTTATAGGGAAAATAAAGATTAAAAACTGAAAGGTAGATTGTTTCGGAGAATAGGGTTTATAGTGTCCGTTTTATCACGAAACAGGAACGTATTATAATTAAGCATCCTAAAAAATAATGCAGACATTTAGGTGTATAATAAAATATTTAAGATACTACAAAGAAAATGTAATGTGCTATCATTTCGTCAGACGTAAATTTTTTATCATATGATTGAATATATATTATATATATATATAATACTTTTGAAAAACTTTAAAAAGTTCGAATTCTTACAATTTGATTATATAACGAATTTATGTATATTTTATGTATATTAGAAAATATTTAATATTCAACATAGGAATTGCGACTGTTTTGACATCTTAAAACTCATGTAAAGATTACTGGAAAAATATAAAATACAAAAAATTATTAAACAGTTTCGGAATTTCGAATTTCTATTGTAGCGATTTTGCACATATAAAAAAATAAATGAATGCGCGTTAGAGTATTTGTATTTAATTATTTTTCTTTTACGTAAGTTTGTTTTATATAGAAGAAGTAATATATTTCATGACAACAAACAGAATTGTTTAAATGCTAAAAATAATAAATAATTCACGTTTATGGAAATGCTATATTATATTTAATTTTAAATCAGTTGTAGGTAGCAGGGTGCGTTCAAATTTACCTCAAATTTATAATAAAAAAATGTTGTTTTATATAATTGTAAGAAAATGCTAAAACATCTACAGTTAAAGAAGGCGATTACAATTTCTGTAATTGAAATATTAAATAGATCTTTTCTGATCAAAAATAGTGGTATCAGACACATTGAAAATTCCATGCAGTACATGCACCTTGAGATAATGTCAAATGAAGAAAATATTACTTAAATAATCATTTGTTATAATAATGGGGTTTTTTAAGCCATTGTGTCTAAACAACAATACTTGGCTCTTGTACGATATATTCGTCAGTCAAAATATTTGTCACCATACCTTCTTTCTGTATTTTTATGTCGTCTAATTTCTTTTTGAAATATTTCAATTTGGTATCAAAATTTTAGTTGTAATGCGACTTTACTGTCTTAAAACAGGTATTGTTCAAGATTTCAATAACAATATGAAAAGCCTTTGCAGGTATTATTTTATATAATCAATGCATATTAAGTTCATCTTCTATTGAATTAAATTTTATCTAAATTACATAAACCCAATAAGCAGTAAAGAACAATACAAATTCTTGTTCCGGTGTATGTTGCATCGTTTAAACCGTTTGAAAATAGAATGATAAATTGCAGAGATTTCTTATCGTATAAAAAAGTATTTATGAGAAGACCTAGAAATAATGTCTATGAAGTACAGATTAATATTAATTAATGAAAAACTTTATTGCATATTTGAAATAAAAATAATTATTATAATTCCTAATTTGCAAATTTCCACTTTACGTGGACTTTATTATCAAATATTCGAAAATAAATGTGGATGAGATCTTCTATTGAATTAAATTTTATCTAAATTACATAAACCCAATAAGCAGTAAAGAGCAATACAAAATCTTGTTCCGGTGTATGTTGCATCGTTTAAACCGTTTGAAAATAGCATGATAAATTGCAGGGATTTCTTATCGTATAAAAAAGTATTTATGAAAAGACCTAAAAATAATGTCTATGAAGTACAGCTTAATATTAATTAATGAAAAACTTTATTGCATTTTTGAAATAAAAATAATTATTATAATTCCTAATTTGCAAATTTCCACTTTACGTGGATTTTATTATCAAATATTCGAAAACAAATGTGAATGAGATTGGTTAATATAAATGTTTACAAACATCTATACATTTTAATATATTTTATCTAGTAAAAAGCTTTTAGTTACACTTTTCATGATTTTTCTCTGTTCACTTTTGTAAACTTTATCGTCGAAAAAGAATAGAATAAGATAAATAAAAATGTGAAATATTTTGTAATAATACAAAATTTAGTTTTATATTTTTGATTTTAATTGTTTATTTTTTTTTCAGAATTCAAGCATAAAATTTTGATTTATCCTTTTACTAAAATGAGTGATAGGATTAAAGTATTTACCTAATTACGCGATAAAAATAATAAAAAAGATTTTTTTCGTGTTTACTTCGTAATCTCTCATATATGACACAGCTGCAATTTATAGTTTTGAGGTTTTCATGCTTTACTGAAAGAACGAAAAATACATTTTGACATAATTTTAAGTCACATAATATATACAATTAAAATTGTAGGATCAATAAAATTGAAAAAATACAAAGATTTATGACTTATTTCTTTGCAAAATTATATGAAATTCAGATAAATAAACTAAACGAAATTAGATATAGAGATTTCATCTCTGACGATTTTTAAAGAAAACTTTAGTTTCGTTAAAAGAAAAAAAAATCAAACATACTTCAAGAAATAAAGCGTATTTTTCATTTTAAATAAAATTTGATTTCAAAATATATATATTGATAAAGAACATTTACGTAACAGTCATCCGTATTTTAATATAAGAACATCCCTTATTTTATTATATTTTAAATGTTTAATTTATTAAATATTTATTCTTTTAAAACTTTTAAATTATTCACTTACAAGAACTATTTTTTCTACATAATTTACATAATCTATCTATGGAATTAAAGTTAAAATATTTATATTCTATTAGAATGATAATGAAAGGATTGGAACACATTTTATTGTATTACGATATTTCTTTTTTTATGGATTTCTTTAAAAAATATTTTTTAATTAACATTTATAAGTATTATTTTCCAATTGTTCAGCAATATTTAAGCAATTTCGCAGTGATATTTCCTACTGTAAATAAAATTTTAATTGTAATAGAAAAAATAAATAAAAACATCCAAAATATCACTAATGGACACAAAATATGTTAGTAATGATCAACTAACGCAAAATAATCGATAATTTATTTTTATGTTTGTTTTTAGAACCCAAATTTCATGAAAGAATACTAATAACATAAAATAGAATATTAATAAAATATTCATGAGAATTTATAAAATAGTTAATAATAGTTATGGGAAAAATCGTCAACTTATTAGTAATGCTCTGATAACAAGAGCAGTATTTTAATTATTTTTGTTATAATATTTAAAATAATGAAATGATTATCAAATTAATGAAAAAATTGAGGAGAATTAGAGAGTAGAGCTCCTTTGCATGCAATAGCATTTATCGTTACAATGCGTAAGATTTAAATTTCCCGAAACTACCTGAAATATTACTCCTAATAATTAATAACACTAATGTGTAAGAAATGAAATTTTGAGTATTTAGAATAAATATATATATTTTTTAATGCGGTACAGATGTTGGGTCCCTTTATCGTTAGTTTTAATAGTTATAAACGTCATCAATATTTATAATTATTTTATGCACAGACATGTTTTGTCATAGACGAAAAACCAAATATTGAACAGAAAAAGTAAATGTTTCATGCTTTGCATATACCTGCATTTTAAATTCGTCTGTTTATCAAAATAAAATATTTTCATAATGATTTCAATTACAAAATATTATATTGCGAGCTATTTCTGATATTTATGCTGCAATCGAAAAATATAATTCTGAAATTGTAATTGAAAATTAGAAAAAAGTAATAGTTTCATAATAAGTATTTTTTTACGCATAAAATAAAATAACAAAATTATAATCATACATGACATAAAGAAAGGTGGGCTCTAAAATCTAATCAGTTTTATTATATTCTAACAAGCTTTTGCATATTAATCAGTGAAATCATAGAGTGATTCAAAATTTAATAATTTAGTTACAACATACATCGGATAAATACACGATCCATTTAACTTCATATCTGTTGTACAGTATCAATCAATTTCTGAGGAATTCAATTACAGTTGAAGACCATTTTAAATTAGCTGTTTGACACTGATTTTAATAATAATCTTATTATTTCATTAGTGGCACAAAACTTTAAAGCATGAACGTAACTTTTTAAAAATTGTCAATCAACAATCATGTTTCTTAAAATAAATAAAAATGATTTTGCATTAGTGGGAATTCAAGGATAAACAAGGAATAATATATATATAGTTATATTATAATACAGGAAAAAATATATATAACAGGTGTTTATTGAATATATCACAAGTGGTTAATAGTATTATGCAATAAATGTCGGTTTTTGTTTTTATTTATTATCGAATTTATGAATGATAATACTTTTTTTATTAAAAATCCATAAAATACTATGCAGTGTAATAAACTATGTTTAAAGATTTGGAAAATATGATATTTTATGAAGCATAGAAACAGGGATTATAAATGAATAGACATAATTGTTCTCTACCGTAAATGCCGGTTTTAATACATTTTAGTGTTATTTAACAACTTGTCCTGAAAAGTTGGAAAATCAATAAAAATATGTTATTTGAATTGGACATCTGGCAGATCTCTTATGATGTATTAAAACTGCAACGCATTTTCTTTTGATATTTTTGATAGTATTAAAATTTGTATACTTATTTACCATATTTTTTCAATATATATGCAGAATATAATGAATTAAAACATTTTAAGGAATATCTAGGTTATGTTTTATAGAATATATTATGTGTATTATTTTTTTAATGTAGGTATGCTTAATAAAGTGGATAAAAAATAGAAAACTAATATTCAGAGAAGGAACATAAATAAATATTTTAATTAAAATGATTTTTTATTTAAAAAATATAAAGAAGAATGTAAAAAAATATTATTATAAAATACTTAGAATTAGAGTATAGCACTGCGTTTCACTTCTTTTTTATGTAGCAAAAATGAGCATAATATTGATTATTTCAAATAGTTTATCATATATAAAAGACAATTTAATTTCTTAAATAAAAAATTATACCGATGCAATTTTTTTGTACATTTAATGCAAAATAATACATTTTATAATTATAAAAAAATATCCACACTAAAAAAACTAAGGATATTTTACTCTTTTTAGCATTTTGCGTTTATGAATTTGGTTTGTCTGTCTGTCTGTCTGCCTGTTTATCTGACTCTCCGTGCTCTGATTCGTGTAAATATACTCGGATTCTCATTCACTTGATATATGTTATTGGGGTTTACTATGGCATGTTCGGTATTGAAAATTAAGTGTGTAGCATATATAATTCATTTATAGAGCCAGTCAAAAGAATTCTTTTACTGTACGGCCTATGAAGAAAAATCGTTTGTAGTCCATTTTAATGATATTACTGTATTTCAAAGATATTACATTTCTTATATATCACTGAGGTGCATTACAAGATTCTTACTATATATTATGGAGCACATAGCATTCATCGTTCAATTACAGGGACGCAAAAAGAATTCAGTGAAAAAATGGTCTACGGGGAAACTAACTATAAACATTAATTGCTGGAAGTGCCTTTTCCTGTTGCTCGGTTTGTTTTTAAATTTCAATATTTTTTTGCATATTGTTTGGTGTGTATAAATTCTATAGATCATATACAGGGTTGCACAAAAGATCTCGAGTACATTGCCGCTCATGTACGGAAATTGACAAATAGGGATTTTCAACTGCGTTATGCGTTTCCTAACTGAACTAAATTTCATCATACTATGTAGTATATATACAAATCTATTGATGATATACAGGACTGCAAACAATAATTTGGATATTTTGCCCATTATTACTGAAATTGGGTTTTCAAATATATTAAGCGTTTTCCCACTTGTTTACTTAGCTATCATCTTTCACCTCATTAATATATGAAGTTTTGTTACAATATTCGGAATGTGTTGGAAAGTGTTTCATAACTTATGCTTAACGCATGATTTTTCATTCTTGTTTTCACCTATGTTCAATCTGAATTTCTAAAAATGTAATGACGTAGATAAATTGTAGACGACCGGTTTTATATAAATGTAACCATAATCTTTTGAGATAAAAGGTTTTTATAACTGATTGTTCATTAAAATTACATTTAATATATTCATTTCTCAGAATCTATAAGAAACATCCACAAGAAACCTTTAGATTCTTAAATAATCTCCGGATTTATATGTTATATCTTCCTTAATCTCAATATAAAAAAAATCTTTACTTTCTTAATGTTACTTAAGTATATATTTCTGATTACTTAAACACATGCTTTCGGTTTGAGATCTGAAACAAAAACACATCTAATGATCGGAAAACGAAAACAAAAACTGTTTTGGATAGCTAATTGCACAGTATTTCCAAAAAAAATGTAATAAAATATTTGCCAAAAATTGGTATTTAAACATAGTGGGATATTTTAAATACAAGGTGTTTCACAAAGGACCCTAACTTTAAAAATCAATAACCCAGAAACGGAGATAGATAGAAACATGAAACCAGTGGTATGTTTAATACAAAAATCGTAAGAATCTTATACATAAATCTCAAAATTTAGTTAAAAATAGTACCGACAGATGGCGCTGAGAGCGTTAAGAATCCTTCTACAGAGAGTTCAGAAGCATGAAAAGATTAGCCGTTGAAGATTTCGCCATTGAAATCTGATAACTATTAGCTTGTAGTGAAAATACTTCCGAAAGTGATGTATACCGTGGAGGAACGTGTGTTTAATGTGTTGGAGTACCACCGTTTAAATCAGAGTCCTACTGCCACAAGGAGAAGTTTTCAAACGCGATTTCAAGTCGCAAAAGGCCCAGATGGGAAAACAATTCGTGAACTTTTCAAAAAATTTCAACAAACAGACCAGCGACATACAACAGAGTGTCAATGACAATTTCATTCTTTGTTTGCAATAAGTCTTGTTTTGTTAATTTGTTTGTAAAAGGTGCACCTTTTGAATCACTTTTGATACGCCTATTTATTGCAGCGCCATCTATCGGCACTATTTTTAACTAAATTTTGAGATTTATGTAAAAGATTCTTAAGATTTGTTTAATAAACATACCACTGGTTTCATGTTTTTCCCTATCACCGTTTCCGGGTTATTGATTTTTAAAGTTAGGGGTCCTTTATGAAACACCCTGTATATTAAGAAAATGCAAGCGAAAGAGAAAGAGGCGTGTGAAGGAAGAATTCAGGCTATGTACATATCCTCCAATATTCCACACATCAAAATTTCCTTATTAATAACATAATTTTCGTACTCTTTTAATTTATTGTCGGGGTTCTCTTTTTTTTACAAATTAGTCAAGATATCATAAGAACGGATAATGGAATAAACAGCAAAGTTGTAGACGCACACTGGAATCTAGTGAATGAACAGGTCAATTTGAAACTCAGAAAGACAGTATTGATAGATTCACCGCAGAATGTTCCACAAGCAAAATAACAAAAGAATAGTATCTGTATACTATTAGAAAATTTTAAATAGCATATAAATTACACTAAATCTCCCTGTGCAATATATGTATACATATACTGAACAACTGGTATCATTAAAAATGTACTAAATTGCAAGTTCATAGAAATCTATATCATTTAATTTTACAATTGTGCGGTAAAATCGGCGTAATTTATTCCATATTGGTCTATAGTCGTTTCGATTTCATAAATCAATCGAGTCAAGGAATCTTTAATATTTCATAACATCCTCCAATATTCTTATGCAATTTTTCATAAAAAACAGCATATAAGAAAAGATAATTAAAATTAAGTGATTTGAGTGAAATATAATTGAGATCATTTAATATATCTTCATTGTTTAGAAAAATATTACAATTTGTACGATCTGGATTTCATATTTCAAAATTTTGTAGCATGTAAAATATTAAATAATGAAAATATTGTATTGAAAATTGTTTTTTATGTTTTAAAACATTAATCTCGTCTACGTTTTACACATAATTTTCGAAAACAATTAATGAAATATGCAAAATTCTCTTGTTTTCATAGCAGCCGTTTTCAATTATGTAAGAGGACATAGTATTTTTTTACCTTCGTAAAATAGATTTAAAAAAATTGTTTTAAACATAATTCGGAAAGTTGAGAACATTTTAAATATACCGCATTGAAAATGGAACAATAAAAAAAGTTATTTTAACCGAGCCTTGCTCTTTATGTGGAATATAAACCAGGCACTTTTCGTTTAATTTGAATTTTTATTCGTAACGTCAAATAAAAAAAAAACACTGTATCCATAGCTGTGATGGAATAAATTTAGCACATATTTTTATAATAATCTGTACCAAAATACAAAATGTAGTTTGGTGGAAAGACACAATTTTAAACGAATCTTAGGATTCCATTGTTTGGAAATATTGTTTTAATATTTCATAAGATCCTCCAACATTCATATGCAATTTTTTATATAAAACAGCATATGAAAAGAGATAATTAAAATTAAATGATTAGAGTAAATCTAGAATAGTATCTTGGTCCTCCAAAATAGTAGTTGATATACCTATAAATGTTGCAGTAGTAATTAAGAAGTAACGGCAAGTTACCTACATATTACGAAAATCTTGGTTTTACAATATAGCATTATTTGTCACTTCTGCTTCACAGGGAGTCTGCGAAATTACGAAGCGGACATTAAGTCTAGATTCTAATTAAAATGCTCGTAGGGCTATTGAAAAAAAAAAGGATCTCATGAATATTTAATAAAAGTAAAAGGTCAAAGATATGAAGCTGGTTGTATTTTTAAAGGCTAAAAATATTTGTTACGAGGTTAAAAAGATAAAAGAAAATCATGAAACATGATTTTCACGGTTTTTTAATTTGTCACTTTTTTACAAGATTAATAAAATAAATTTATGGATGGATACATGGTACATTTGTAATTGGGAAATGTTTGAATGGTACATTTCAATTCTACATATCGATTTGTATTATGCGAACTCCAATTTTGTTAGTGCTGTGACAAAGTTATTTCCCGTTGTATCCTGATAATTAATACAAAAATTAATAATTTCAAAATTGTGTATAATTTTTATTTTTTAAAATATAGAAATAAATTTCAGGACCGATTAAAATCAATATTAACTTTAATCTAATATTTAAATCTAGGTTGTATTGTGTATCTGAAAAATGTTACTTGCCTTAAAGAGGAGAAACGTTTTTTTTTTTTTTTTTTTTTTTTTTTTTTTTTTTTTTTACGTGTATATATTTTAATTTGCGTAAAACCTATTTAATTATAATATAAAAATTGGTTTAAAATTTCAAAGTTATTACTATGTTATACAAGCTGTAATAATTACATTTTAAAATAAACAAACTATTTAGTGTATGATAAAACAAACCAGCATATCCAAATGTGATTTTTTTTTTAATTCGAAAGGTAATATGTTCCTGTAATGCAAAAATATTTAACATCTATAAAATTATATCTATCTCATATTGAATGCTTCTACTTTTCAGAAACTCATTAATTAAAAAAAAAACAGTGACATCCATTATGATTAAAAGTAGAATGACATTCTTGTTATTCTATATAACAATTTATTATATGGGAGAAAATACGCTTTCTTTATTTTTTTTTAATGTTTAGTATTTTATGCTTGCCTTAAAAGTTTGTATTCTAATATGTTGTTATTTAAGGGGACTCGAGACTCTAAAAATTCCAAAAAGAGAAAATAAACTGAGCATTTTTGTCATTTTATGCTATTAAAAATTTTCAACAACCTGTCTAGTCATTCCCCATTTTTATAGATAGTGGTTACTTAACCCTAATTTTAATCGATCCTGACCATAATATGGTCAATAATAGGGTCATAATACCTACCTTAATAATATACCCAAGTAATCATAATTTGAAAAAAAGGTCGAATGATTCGATAGTTTGTTGCACATTTTTAAGAGTAGCTTAAAAAGTATACATTACAAAAACACAATTGTTAAAGGCAGTGTCCGATACATGTTTCTTGTTTCATTTCATATTGCTTTCAGATTTTAATGGGGAAAATTAGTTTTTAACTTTAGACATTTGCCTATTAAAAATTGGAATCACAGGTTGCATGCATGATTGTAAAAGAATTTCTGTATGTAAAACAGAAATTGTTTGTGTCTAATTACACTTGAGAGTCATGTGCTTACACTGAATCTAAGAAACTGCTTACTTACAGAGTTTTTATTTTTTTTTTTTAAATAAGACTGTATTTTGATTATATAAAATTCTCAAAATTTGGACTATAGTACCAATAAAAATATTTTTTTCAACAAAGAATCATGAAAATTTAGGTTTTTTTTAATATAACTACATTGCCCGCAATTCCCCTAAGCCACATTATGAAGTGATTAAAAGGGATTACCACATTAAAAGGGACCCTAAAGATCTCTTTGAAATCATTACATACTTGTCAATTATTAAGATTGCCATTTATTTTGTTTTAAAATTTTCAGAAATAATTTCTTTTTAATATATGTATTATTTTTCTTCAGAAATTGAATTTTTTGAAGTTTTAAGAGTCTAAAGTCCCTTTAAATACATTAGCCTACATTAAAAACATACAACAGAAAATGTAAATATTGACAATTTAAAAATTCACAAATACAACAACAACTCGTTATACGGTTAATACATTGCTTTAAAGTATCAAAATAGTCACAGTACATGTTCAATAATAAACTATCCAAATTTCAGAAAATAATGTTGCATATTAATCGCAAAAATTTAGTATGTTCTGCTACAAATGCTAAATAAGAAACAAATTATGTCTAAATTTACATAAAAATATATAATATAATTAACTATTTTATTAGTTATTACAGATAAAATCTGTAATAATACAGATAATTCTCTTATTCTAAAGTACATCTTATTAGTTCCTGTTTTTATAATCTGTAGATGTTATTAATTTTTAAATTGGGTTTGTTTCTTTTTTATCATACTTTTTTAAATTCAAGAAAAATCACTGTATAAAAATTTGTACTTGCTGTGATATTAGAACAAGATATAAAGCTTCGAAATTTTTTTTTAATATTTCTACCTAAATACAAGTATAGCACAAAATAGAGAAAAATAAAGTCTTTAACTCTACATAATTTTTAGCAGCCATATATAACCAATCTAAATTAATGTCTCTCCACGTAATAGTTTCAGTGTGTACACTAAAAAAAGAATTACTTATATTTCTATAATTAATTATTTATTTTTCATAATAAATAGACGTGCAAAAAAAGTGATTAAATAGTTTTTATCGATATTAGATGCCATAATATAATTTACGAAATGTCAAATTCAAGTGAAATTCCACTATTTTCAGCGTGAATTTTAATGTCTTCTAAAATAGTTTTTTCCTTAGCCGCGTAAACGTTTTTGAGATTTTTCTGCTTCCTACTATCGTTAACAAAAGATTACACCGTCAGGAAATCTTGTATCCCTTAGATTAAGAGCAGATGCAGCTAAAAGTTAGTCTTGATTGAACTACAAGGAAAAGGTTATTATATGGAAGGATATTCAGTAGAGTAAATTCTGAAATTCCTACGGAAAGATATATAACATGTTGATATAAAGAAACTTAGGAAAGGTAACTTTTAAAAATCTATTGAAAAAAGAATTAAAAAGCTAGAAGAATATGATTAAAAAACAACCTGACATCAAGTAAGAAATTATAAAATTTACACATGAAAAATATGGATATTTTTTAGATGGTCTTCAACTTTTGTAATTTATATATAATGTAATAGAAAAAACTTCCATTCGTTTTGAACTGTAGGTGCAATTACAGTAGGTCATCCTTGCACGTGTAATGAAGTTGCCTGTTGTGAACATTATACATAAATTTACATATGAAGTAAATTTATTAGATTTTGTGAAATTTACTAAAATATTGTAGGTATTGAAGCTCTAAAGCAACTGACGAATGGTATAATTGTGTACTCTTTATTAGTGTAGAAACATTTCCGGGTTGATTTGATAAAAGAATACGAAATGAAAATATCAAAAGTAGTTTTTTTTTACTATTTGAAATAAAGAATGTTTACTATGTATACGTTCTATTAGCAGAACATGTATTCGTGTTCAAGGAAAAGGTATTATTCTCAGTCTATTGGTATCTTTATCATTTTTATGCGATTATTTCGTAGAGAATTAGCCGGGATAATCGCTTTTTCCTGGAATGCATAATTAACGTTTTCAGAGTTTCATTCAGGCAGCATAGCTGGCAGTTTTCATCATTTTATTAAGAAAGAAAAACATACTTTGAACTAGAAATATTTTATAAAATGTGTTTTATTTCTATGTACTAGTTATTTCTTTTTCTTTATTAAGTAAATTTTATTTTTCAAAACATGTTTATTTGACTTGAGAAAAGCGGAAGGTTGACAGCCATAAATCTCACATGTTAACATTTTCTGTCGATGTTTCAGGATATTAGTAATTTACTTAATTTTTAAAACCGAATCTTTATACATTCGTTATCTTTATACTTTATTCACTCTAAAACAGCCTTTTCATCGGTAATTTTAAATAGTAGAAGGGAAATTTTAGTATAATAAACAAATTTAACAGCTAAAAGACATGAAATAAAATTGTAAATTATGTCCGTATGAACATATATTTATTAAATGCAATGTATATTTCTCACAATAAAAATACGGGTAATTTTACTACAAATATAAAAACATGTGACTTTTGATACTTTGTATTTTTACGATTTAATTATTGGGATTACTTGAACTTAATAGAACGACACTGTTTGTGATAGTGACGATTTTCAGCGTAAATTGAATTCTTATAACATTTATATAAATCAACTCTCTTTATTTTGAAAAAAAAAATCGGGTAAAAACATCAAAATTCTAAATGTAAGCAAGAATGCGCTACAGCATTAAAGACGTGAGTATAAAACATCACAAATTTACCGAACGGTGTATACAAATTTAAAATTTTATACATACATTCAAATTAAAAATATCGACATTTCGACCCCCTTCTATGGTCATCACCAGGATTTTTTTTTATACCCACGATGACTAATCTACTGAATTCACTTTTTTGATGTTTTATACTCACGTCTTTAATGTTGTAATGTTTCATGGTGTAATCGTCCATCATTTATATTTATATCAAGAATGCGCTGATTTTAAAATGAGATATGATAGAAATATTATGTTCGAAATATTAATCTTTAATTTAAAACATTAGTTGTGATGAGCGATATTCTAAAAAAGATGATCGTTAAATATTTAAGCTTTTATTTTTCTCATTATTCCGTAATTTGTTAATGTACAACCTGCCTCAGGCTTAGGGGACTTGCCTAACCATATTCCAAAAGCGGGTTACTGAGGCGGATGCTATCCGTATTCCTATGTACAAATCGTGTTCAATACCTAAAATGTCTTAAACTTTTTAAGTAATCGCAAAGTATTCCCAAAAGAAAGGAATTTTTACACATAACGGAAAAATTCATGTATTTTGAAATCAAAATTATTTTGCATTTTTAAATACTCATGTACAATGGGAAACCACAGAAAAAATATTTAGTTCAAAAATATTATAGACTATAATTAACAAACACTTACGAAATTCAATGCACATTTCTCACAGTCAAAATATTTGCTTTTTGAGATTTTATATTTCAAATGTAAAAAACAAAAATCCAACACTTTTAATCATTAAATTTGTTTTTAATGATAAGAGTTAAATGATTTATGTAGAATTATACTGTCTATTGTTGTGAATGTTTTAACGTCTTTAATTTGAAAAAGATAAAATGAAAAAACATCGATTTTCTAAATGTAAATAAGAATATACTCCTTTTAAAACGTTTTTAATTGATGTTCAAAAGATTTATCTTTTGATTTAAAACGTTAGATGTAGTGGAATAAATTATCAAATGAAAAGGGTACTTTTTTGTCTTTTCCGTTGATTTATGTATTTCTATTACTTATTCAGTTAAAATATCAAATTAAATAAACAGATACCTGTCTTTGCTTTTAAAAGATAAGGACAATGAACACCGATTTTCCACATCTAAACAAGACGACACCGCTTTTAAAATTATCTTAATCAATGTTCCAGAGTTCATGTTATGATTTAAAACTTTCGATGTAGTAAACAATTATATCAAAAGAAAAAAGGTACTTTTGATAGTGATTTGTGTATTGATATTTCTTTATTCAAATAAAACATAAAATGAATAAAACACGTAATGAAGTATTAGGGACACATTTTAAATAAATAAATTTTAAAGATATGAAGTTTTTGTTGATTTTTCATACTTTATAAATTTATTTGTTTAATTAACATTGTAAATTTGTTTAAGTAGGGCTAAACTGTCTGGTATTCAGCATTATCGGAGATCTGTTCTACATTTTAAAAAAAAGCCCTGTCTTTATTTTGAAAAATATAACGACAAAGAAATTCAATTGTTTAAGTGTTAAGAAGAATATAACGTTTAAAACCCTATTAATATACGTTCTAAACATTAATCATTTAATTTAGTCTCAGAAAACGTAATTCACAGAAGAATCTCAAAGGACATCTTATTGTCTTTTGCATTGATCTATGTATCTAATTTTATTTGTATTCTGTTAAATGTCATGGTTGAAAAAAGCTTAGGAAAGAATAATGTCTATATATTTTTCATTGTTTAATGAATTAAATCTTTCTTTTTTGGTTCAGTGTGTTAGATTTATTTTATGTCCATTTTAAATTAAATTAAATTAATTTTTGCAGATTTTATTTTAAATATTTTTTCGGTGTTTTGCATGATAAACATTCAAACAACCCAGTATAATTAGTCCTTAAAAACAATTTTATTTTTTAATGTTCTTTTAGTTAGATGTTGTAAATATTATTTAATATTTTTAAAGCATTTTAAGAAAATATTATTTATTAGATAGATAAATGAATTATTCTGTAACTGAAACTATTTTTTAACCATATTTCTATATAAGTTTAAGTATTTCACTCAAAACGATTTATGCGCACCTAATCGGAAGCATTGAACAGTAATAATCTCAAAACAGGTACTATTGTAGTTTCTGTTTAATTTTATTTAAAAACAAACCAAAACGAAGAGAAAATATTCTTAAATGGAAAAAGTTTGTAGGTCTATTATTTTCCTAAACGAAGCTTATCTCTTTATGACCCGACATTTTTATCTCCAAATTTAATTTCATTTTGGTTTTTAAGTAACAATTTAACTTACTGGCACTGGAAAAAAATATTAAAAATATTTAGCACACCCTCAAACACGGGGAAGCATTTGTATAGCCGAGCTTGTTAGGGTTTTTCTGTTGAATCATCCATTTCGTACAATCGTGCGCGTGAGGCTTGTTTTATGTAAACATCACCTACAATACTCTTTGAGTTTTATTTTATCTTATTCAAAGTTTATTACAGAAAAAAAAATTAACTATCATAATCGTAAATTTAAAATACAGAAAATCATAAAATGACAGGTAAGGTTATTACAATCTTAATGTTAATATTTAATTACAATGCAAATATTTTGATCAATTATTAGATTTACATATATATACATTAAAGTTTTCACAACGAACGTTTAAATGGTTTCTATGGTTTTTACAACGACACTTCACTTTTATAACGGCCTTAAAATGTCATCCCATTACGGAAAGTGGTTGTACTAATCATATGTTTTATCGACACATGTTTATTTTGGTAGTGAATTACAATTATTTTACCCGGTACCTTTAAAATGTTGATCTACTGCACTTTCTTTGTGTTCAGGTAAAATATATATATATGAAAATGGGATTGCCTAAGATAAATGACGATCATTGTAAATGGGTACTGTCACGCCCATAAATTATTAATGAGGTGATCAAAATAACGGGGCCCTGTGTATCTCTCAGCCATACATCGTTAATGCAGCGATCACTATAACGTGGTTCAGTTATTTTGCGTGCATAAATCATTGAAATGAAATAACTTTAACAGGACCCATTTGATTGCACGCTTGTAATCTGACTATACGGTATCACCATAAGGCATCCTTGTGCATACCCTAGCCTATAATATGGCAATCAGTATTTAAATCGAAATTTTTTACTTTTGAAAAATACCTTTTGAAAAAAGGTGGAAGTGTAATATTTTGTTTAAAATTTTAAATCCGACCGATAACAGACGAAAATCGAAAAAAAAAATGGGAAATTAAAAAACATATTACTTCGAAAAAATGTCACACAAAATTTATAATAAATAAAAAATCAGCAATAGTTCTCTTTATCCTCTAATCTTCCGCAATCGGGTCCACAGCCGATGTTGCCCAAAATCTCGCTAGCTCTAAAACCGCTGAAATACATGATTAACTACTTTTGTTTTGTAGACTTGTAATGCGGAGTTTCACATTCTTACTTAAAACTGCTGCTGATATATGACACAATTACCTAAAATTTTCAACACACAGTGTGATCCCCTTGATGGATTATTATCTAAAATTGCTGAAATACATATTTAACTATTTTTTAGTACATTTGTTTCCCTAAATTTCACGCTCCTACCTATTACTGAGATATGTCAAAATTATATAAAAAATTCAACTCCCATTTAACCCCCTTTAGTGGTTGAATTTCTAAATTCGCGGAAATACATGTTTAACTATTTTTCAGTAGATTTGTTATCCCGAATCTGTGATTTCAAGCTCCTAACTAAAAATGCTGCTGAGATATGGAGACCATTCGAAATGATCTAAAAATTTCGACCCCCATTTAGCTCCATTAATGGGAGAATTTCCAAAATCGCTGAAATATGTGTTTAATTATTTTTATAGCAGATTTGTTATCCTGAATTTCACGCTCTTATCAAAAACTACTAATGAGATATGGTGAAATGATGAAATCATAGAAAATTATCGACCCCCCATTTAACCCACTTAGTAGTTGAATTTCTAAAATCACCTAAAATACATGTTTAACTATTCTTTATTAGATTTGTTATATCGAAATTCACACTCCTACCTTTAACTTCTATTCAGAAATGGGAAAATGACATAAAACATTCGATCCACTATTTAACCTCCCTTAGTGGCCGAATTTTTAAAATCACTGAAATACTTGTATAACTATTTTTTTAGGAGATTTGTTATCCTGAATTTCACGCTTTTTAATAAAACTGCTGATGAAATAGGGTGAAAAAGTGAAATCACCGAACATTTTCGACACTTCGTTTAACCTCCTTTGTAGTTGAATTTATAAAACCGCCTGAAATGCATGTTTAACTATTCTTTAGAAGATTTGTTATCTCGAATTTCACGCTCCTAACTATAACTTCTACTGAGATATGGCAAAATGGCGTAAAACATTCGACCCCCATTTAACCCTCCTTAGTGTCTGAATTTCTAAAATCGCTTAAATACGTGTTTAACTATTTTTTTAGTAGATTTGTTATCCCGAGTTTCATAATGCTACCTATAATTTCTACTGAGATATGACAAAATGACCTAAATATTTGACCTCCTATTTAACCCCCCCCCCCCCCCTTAGTTGGTGAATTTCTAAAATTGCTGAAATACATTTTTATCTATATTTTTTGTAGATTTGTTATCCCGAATTCCGAACTCCTAACAAAAATGCTGCTGAGATATGGCGAACCGGCAAAATGACCTAAAACTTTCGCCCGCCTCCCCACTTAATAAATGAATTTCTAAAAACGCTGAAATATGTGTTTAATTATTTTTTTAGTAGATTTGTTATCCTGAATTTCACGTTCCTACCTAAAACTGCTGCTGAGATATGGCGAAAAAGCAAAATGACCTAAAACTTTAGACCCCCCATTTAACTCCCTTACAGGTTGAATATCTAAAATCGCTGAAATATGTGTTTAATTATTTGTTAGTAGATTTGTTATCTTGAATTTCACGCTGTTATTTAAAACTACTGATGAAATATGGTGAAAATGTGAAATCGACGAAAATTTTTGACCCCTCATTTAACCCACTTAGTGATTGATTTTCTAAAATCGCCTGACATACATGTTTAACTATTCTTTAGTATAATTGTTATCCCGAATTTCACGCTCCTACTTAAAACTCCAGCTGAGATATGCCGAAAAGACGAAATTATCGCAAACTTTCGGTCCCCCATTTAACCACCTTAGAGTGTGAATTTTCAAAAATTCTTTCTTAGTGGGTGCCTACATTGTGTAAAGAACATGTCTTTCAAATTTCATTGTTCTAGGACAAACGGTTGAGGCTCGTCGTTGATTATGAGAAAATCAAGCTACTCTTTTATAAGTATAGATTATTTTGCACTACTGAAGGGTGCTTTATTATATACATTTTTTTATCAGTGATTAACATGTTCTATTGTTTCAGTACCGCAACAATTAGATACCATAATAACTTTCTTGTTATCCTTTAATTCTACATTCCTTATTTGTTTTTTGTCTCTTGTAATATATTTTATACATGTACTATGATCCATTTTATTCGGCATTAATTTAAACATCTAGTGCGATTAGCCATAATAGTGCTTGTTTCATAAATTTTCAGTTCATTCAATTTTACTCACAAAAATAATGTAGCAAAATACCGAATGAAAAAATAACTTTATTTGGGCAAAGTTTGAACTATTCCCAATATGTCTACCAAATCCGAGTTCTCGATTTATAAACGAAGTTGTATACCTTTGATATATTTCTAAATACATTACAAAGACTAGTGACGCGCAAAGAACGAAATACTTAAGAATAACATGCGTAGATTTGTTTATTTCATATTGTTTAATTGAATAACAACCAGCAAATTTTACCATTTGTTAATCTATGGAATATGTCCAATGATCTCCTGGTACATTTCAGCATTCTTTTTTAAAATCTCACGAACGAGTTGAATCTTTTAGAATTTATTTAATTTTTTAAGGTTTATTTATGTCCATAGCGCGGAAAAGGGATTTCCCAGTGGCAAAAATCTACTTTCTGAAATAATATCAAATACTAGATTAAAGTTATTTCTGATTCCAGTACATTAGTAATACAGAAAATGATACAAATATCATGATAAAATTGACAGCCAAAAATAGCTTTAATTATGCTGCATTAGCTTTTATGAATTTTTCTTATTCCACGATGGAAGATTCATGGAATGTGAATTAGTAAAATTAGTAGCATCAAAAAACATTTCTGAAAAATATTGCCTATAATATTGTGAAGGAGTCATTAGTTCGTCTAAAATCATAAAAAATAACCTTTTCACCTTTTATAAAACAGAAAATATTATTCAAATTAGTAATATTTAAATAAATGCCTATAATTTCGTAAAATTCAAATGTCTAGTGTGAAGTACAAGATTAAATTTTATATTTATACACCAATACATTTTAACATTTTTAAACTATCTTATCGACGTAGCAAGTGGTTTTGAAAGAGTACTCTGCAATAAGGTTTCAGTGATTTTGGATGTCAAAAAGCTATATGTATATATATATATGCAGTCGTCTCCTCGGATTAAATATATACAGGTTAATTAGGTTCTATATCATGAATATCCAAACTGGATTCACCTTCTGAAATCCGTGGTTCGAATGTAATGTCATCAATATACCATCCTCCGACAGATTACTAAGTTTGCAATCAGAGGCTTCTATGGGTTTAAAATTTTCTTCTTGCGAAAGTATTTTGAAACTTTTAGACATCTAAACATATTATACTAATGTGTTAATTTTTAGCAAAAAAAAAAATTGCATCAGAGAAGGTTTATGTTCAGACAGTAAAGAAGTTACTTGGAAAAAATCTTAATTTTTTAGATAGTGGAACTTATGAGCTTAACGCTGAAGGAACAGGAATATATGTGTAATAAAATATTATCTTTAGCTGCAGTACATAAATATGTTGTTATTGTAGAACATGTCTGTTTACTTGTGAAAGAATAGCTCGTATTTACATGGAGATATGACGATTTATTTAAAAAATTCACGACATGTTTGTATGATTTTTGCTTATAACATGCATGGTTTTCAGCCAAATCTAACGCCATTTTCAAAACAATTGACAAATTATACTAGAAATAACAATTATAATATAAATTTATTAAATATATAATGAAATATGATCAGTTGTATGAAATAAATTTTAACTGCTCATGCGGAAACGATGCCAACCGTTTTTTGTTTTCAAGATTTGAAGTCAACTCTATGGAGTAACTAATGTAAAAAGAACAGTTGAATATCTTGGGGATTCCTAAAATGTATAGCCCTCTGAGCGTTTTGAAAAAGGGTAAAATTGTAATGTTGTTTTCTCTGCATTTTGTTTTAAATGCTAAAAACATATGATTCTTTCAGCATTATAAATAAAACTTAATTACAAATATGAATGTAACCCTTGAGAGTATTAATCATTCTTCAATGTTTTGAAAATTCATTAAATCTATAGAATTATATTATCTTAAACATTGCATATATTGCAGTGAAACCTGGAGCTTAGTGAACGGAATATTACGTTCCACACGCTTAGAGGGTTAAAGTCCAATAAAATAAAAAATCTATGAGACAAAAGTTAACTGAAGCTGTCTAAACAAATCAGCTGAGGAAGAAAGATCAGTAGTTTAGTTAGTAGTTTTCTTCACAAAACTGGAATTTTGAATATCTATACTCTTCACATTTTATTAGTTACCTTGTTTAACATTCTAGCCCTTCATATAATAATTGCTTAGAAACTTCATATTATGCTAGACATTTCGGATAGAATTAACTGTAACATTTCATAGGCGCATCACCAGCTTTGTAATTAAAAGTCCACTGCATGAACGCAGATGTTACAGAATGACGTTAATATGCGCTAATGGCTGAAGCACTTATGATTCTTTGCATAAGTGAAATTGCCATTACCTTAATGGAAGACGAGAAACACATTTGTTGAGTTTTCTAATTGACTATATATATGTGTAAAAATGAATGCATTTCTTTCATATATGTTCTTTTCTTTTTTTTTCTTTAATTGTGTAAAATAAATGCAACACAATTATATTTTGTATCTAGTATAAAATATTAATTCTCATGAATATAAAATAATATGAATAATGTAGATTCTTTTTATTGCATATTAACATGCATGTAGATGATGTTTTAAAACGTAAAGTAATTTTCAATGTAATTGTTTATAAACTATACAGTACTGCATTTGCAGCATTGTCTAATAGAAATAATTGCTGAAAATGTGTTTTCTGTTATGATCTACGTTTTTATGTTTTAATGATTTGGATCTTCACTAGCGGAATACACTGGAATCTGATGCTGCGTTCACTTTGGGATACTCTATATATATGTTCTGTTTTAAATTTCACTTTAGCATTTATCAGTCCTTACATTTGAAAAAAAAAAGGAAACAAAAAAAATCATGCGTCAAGTATAGATTATGAAACAAAAATTGAACACTTCCAGAATACTTTAAGAAAACTTCACCGTTTAATAATTTAAGGAAGATACCTAAGTAGACATTTTATAAAATGTATAATACATTTGTAAATCGATTTCAGCAGTAACCGTTCATAGCCCGAAAGGTACGCTAATTCGTCTGGACAGCCGTATATATGATCTATAGTGTTGTATATATTCTACATAGTATTCTTTTAATTAAGTTGTGGAAGAAAACACATAAAGTTACGAAATCACCTTCAGGAATTTCTACCGATCGTCGGAAACGTTCTTTTCTACAGCCATGTACGGTAAAGCTAGGAGACTCTGCGCACAATTAAAAGAATAACAATAAAAAATCTAGATATTAATTTTTTTCTAAACTATCCATGAATAACTTTTACTTCATTTGTTTTTTATGCATTTCCACTGTTATTTTGTTGCTTTGTTGCAATTTAATAGAACAGTTGTAATAAAACCAAGAAAGTTATTTTGCGCAATCTATCCTTACAGGGTTGGTGTGATTGCGCAAATGGGTATGAGAGATTGTTACTTATAATAACTACAATTAAATTGTTAACAATAATAATTACACTTAAATGACATTGTTGTAAGGTTTTTGTGAAAAAATATTATTGTATTAGGAGTGAATATTTCAATCTAATGATTAAAGAATCAGAAAAATGAAATACTTTTAAAAACGATTAAAAAATTTTAATTAAAGGAAATAAAATTAAAGAATCAGAAAAAACAAGTCCAGATAAGATTACAAAATATTATTAAGTTACTTGATAACACGTTTAACTTAAAATTAGTCCATTTTCATTTTTCATTTTTTATGCAAATTTACCAATAAGCTGCGTAATCTCTCCTAGCAAGGAAACTAATAGGAACAATGCGCCATCTCGCCTAAGTATCATATTCGCAAACTCTCCAATTTTGGTAAGAGAGATTGCGCGACCTTTTATTTAAACATGGCCGTTACTAAAACGAACTGTTGATGTTCACATTGTTAGTCCAGATTAGTAGCTTATGAGAAATCGTTTAAGTTTAAAATATTTTGTACTACTGACATTGTATAGGAATTATGATGAATAGCTATGGAAATTCAAGCACTTACTTTCGGAAAACAAAACAAAATAGCAATGCTTTATCTTAGACGCTCAAAACAATCAACGTGCACTTTCAAGTAGACACTCCACTACTGCTGTAGTACAACTACCTGGAGTCGCTGCTCGCTCACTCTACTCCTTCCCCCCTAATGTCTTTGTGCGCAATCTCTCCGACTGCGACATCTCTCGTGGCTTTACCTTATATTAAATAAAGATTTTTATACACACCACATAGTAAGCTAAATTTAATTCGGGTAAACATACGTCCAATACTATTGAAATCACACTTCCAGGAATTACTATTCCTAGCCGGACATTTATCCAGTCTTTTCATAGTCCTGTAAAAGATTTTATTTATATTAGTGCCCGCAAATATACTTTTAAAACGCATTATAACCGGTAACGATTTTGGTTAGGTATAATATGGAAAAAAGGTTCAACTACGTATGCGTTTAAACGTATATAAACGTATGTTCGTGAGCACTAATTTATACTCCACAAATGATTAGATCCACCATATCTTAGTATACTAAATATAAATGAGCTTGAAAATACATAGTTCAATTTAAAAACACCTTTAAGCAATTAACATTCATGCTCGGTAATGCTTATGAATACTTTTGTGTAGCCCTTTATATGATCTATAGAATTTATTTACACGACGTAGTATCCAAATTTAGTAAATATAAAAAACGCACATCATAACAGAAAACACACTTTGAGCAATTATATCTAATAGACAATACTACAGATACAGTACTGTGTCCGACATCTTTTGTGTGTACCTGTAAGTGAACAATAAATGCTATGTACTTCATATTCTACAGCAAGCTTCTTGTAGTAAACCACAGTAATGTAGATTAATTTCATCATGTTTACAATAGTGCAACATAATTTAAAATACTCTGCAAGCAGTTTTTTCCCGTAGATCATTATTTAACTAAATTATTTTGTGTGACCCTGTAAATGAATAATAATTCATTTGCACTTCCTACTGTACAGAATGCATGTTTTACTGCATCCCAGAATTTCATATCAATTTCATTATGTTTGTAACAGTGTAACATCATTAAAATAGACCTCAAATGATTTCACCCATAGACCATAATACATATAACGGAATTGTTTCGAGTGCCCTTGTAAGTGCTACACATATCATATTCTAAAGTAACATTTTTGTCGTGCACCTCAATAATGCATATAAATTTCATTATGTTTCGAATAGTGTAACACCATTAAAATACCCCGCAAATGATTTTTGTCCATAGACCATAATGTAAACGAATACATGTACCCCTGTAAATGGAATATAAAAGCTAGGCACTTAATTTTCAATACCGAATTTGCAATAGCATACTTCAAAAGCATATATCAATTACATGGCAATCCGAGTATATTTACGTGAGATAGAGCTCAGATAGACGGTGAGGCGTATTTCCGAATTGCGAAACCTTATGCCAAATTTTGGCGTTAGCCATCGCTTAGCACGTGTTTAAACCAATGATCATGGCGACGGCACGGAGAATGTTGAAAAGCAAGACTGCATGATCACGTGATTTGGCGATTTTTCTACAGCTTGCAAATTCGCCAAAATTTGGCGAAAAGTTCCGCAGTTCGGAAATACGCGACAACGTGACGGCTAGACAAACCGAATTCATAAACACTTTTCAACTATGTTGGAAAGTGTTAAAAATGACTTTGAAAAGTAAAAGAAATTCCAAGAAAATATAAAATATAACTATAACAAACAAAAAAAAAAATTAGTGACAAATAAATTAAAGAATTGGAAAGCAAATTAAATATTATAGTAATGGTGATAAAAAAGAATGAAACACATAATGATAATAGTAGATATAAAAATTAAAAAAATATAATACATACAAATATAAAAATTTAATACAAAAATACTTGTATCTCTACTAATAATATGAAAACTTATATGGTTGAACTTAACAAGTTTTTTCAAGCTGTAGAGAGCATGGTGCAGTCAGAAGTTTCATTAATTATGACTTCAAGATAAGATAAATAGTTAAATTTTCGAGACTGTCCAATTCACACGTGCTATGTCATTAAAGATTATTTTAGTGGATTTGGACAGCTTTCACCAGGTTTTCGTTGCTCATAGGACTTATATATTAGACGCAAGTATGTAAACGTGAATCCATGTTTCATCCATTGTTACAATTCGGTGCAAAATCTCTTTTGCAGCACTCGGAAATATCGCGAAATTGCGGACTGAATCATCGTCACGTTGCTATTTTTTTGGTCTTTTGTTAGGAAACGCATTACCATCTCGAACAAAGCTTATTCATATACAAATGTCCATACAAAATGTTCCTCACACATTCTATCGATATGTGGTGGATTTTTTAGTGTTTTCTGGAGTTGATGACTGAATTGAGCGTTCAGAGAGTGGAGCATCAATTTTGCTGATACGGACATCTTTAAATACTCTAAACCGTCAACAAATGGTTATCTTCGATAGCGCAAATATGCTATAAGGCTTCACAATTCATGCTTGAGTTTATTCTGTATTTGTTTTCGCCAAAAATTAATGTTTAATCAAAAACATGAAGTTAACTTCGGTCAATTGTTTGAATCCTTTCTTCTTTACGAATCTTTTGAAGGATGGTACTTTCTAGAAATCATAAGGATAATCTGGTGTTGCTGCCAGCTTCCGGATATTTTCACTCCATGTAGTTCTTGGTACGATCATAACGCGTAAAATGCTGATTTATTTTTTCGCGATTTCCTCCACTGCAGTCTAACAAAATGAGATGCGTAAGTAAGTACATTAAAAATAACCAGGCAATCCAACGCGCTTCACTCGGTTTAAAGATGTTAGATATATATATACTCATAAATTGAATGTAGTTGAAAATCGCTTTAATTTGTAAACTCTTATAGATTATTTACATTCAGTATATTTTCCTAGATTGCCAATCAACTAAGGTAAAGCCAGGAGAGATGGCGCGGTCGGAGAGATTGCGCACATAGAGGTTCGGGGGGAAGGAGTAGAGTGAGAGCGCAGTGACTCCAGGTAGTTGTACAACAGCAGTAATGTAGTGTCTACTTGAAAGTGCACGTTGATTGTTTTGCGCGTCTAAGGTAAAGCATTGCTATTTTGTTTTGTTTTCCCAAAGTAAGTTCTTGAATTTTCATAGCTATTCATCAGAATTTCTATACAATGTCAGTAGTGCAAAATATTTTTAACTTAAACGATTTTGCATAAGCTACTAGTCTAGACTAACAATGTGAACATCAACGGTTCGTTTTATTAGCGGCCGTATTTAAATAAAAGTCCTCGCAATCTCTCCTAACGAAATTGGGGAAATTGCTATTTCTGATTCTTTAATTATTTCCCTTTAATTAAAAAAATTTAATCGTTTTTAAAATTATTTTCTTTTTCTGATTCTTTAATCATTAGGTTGAAATATTCACTCCCAGTACAATAATATTTGTTCACGAAAACCTTAGAAGAATGTCATTTAAGAGTAATTATTATTGTTAACAATTTAATTATAGTTACTATTAGTAACAATCTCTCCTACCCATGTGCGCAATCACACCAACCCTGTAAGGACAGATTGCGCAAAATAACTTTCTTGGTTTTATTACAACTGTTCTATTAAATTGCAACATAACAACAAAATAGCAATGGAAACGCATAAAAAACAAATGAATTAAAAATTATTCATGGAAAGTTTAGCAAAAAATTAATATTTAGATTTTCTATTGTCATTCTTTTGAATTGTACTTAGACACTCCTACCTTTACCTTACATCTTAACAGAATATTTGTACTTCCATATTTGCTGCATGCTAGCGGTCAATTGCAAAGCATTTCACTTTTCATATATTCTGAATACTTCAGTGTTTAAGTTTGTACTTTTATTACATATATGTTAAAATCATGTGTTATTTATTCCTTTATTTATTTGGGAAGTATTAGATTAGATTGGCAGTTTAGTAAGGGATTATTACACGGAAACAAAAAGATGCTGAGTTATTTACATTGTTTTAAATTAAATCTGGTCAACTTTCTGTAATTAGGTTACATGCAGATTAAAAGTTACTCATGCTTGAAAAGTATTTAAAAATCCATTAAAAATCAGTAAATTGATATACAGGTTTCAACCACATTGCGTTTGAAAGTACATTACTTTTAATTCGACAGTGCTAAAACTGAAACTATGCGCTGTTTAAAAATTAAACAAATTTTCATAAAAACTAAATTTATTGGCCAGGCCATGGTTAGTATGATTTATGCGTTACTCACGGACAGTTTTGATTTTTAATACAGATACAAGAATGTCAAATGCTTAAAACTACTTTTCGAAAAGCGTTCCATTTATTTTTATCAAGCAATTTTCTTTTCAGTCTGTTTAAATTTACTTTTAAATTACAGGAAAATAGAGTTGTGTTCATCAGACCCATCGTGAGTAAGACCGTTTTAAAAACGACGTGGATAACAGATAATTAGAGAAATTACACGAAAATAGAGTCGTGTTTATCAGACCCATCATGAGTAAGACCGTTTTAAAAACGAGGATGGTAACGGAGGGTTAAAGAAATCTGTGTTTACAAGTGAAATAAATGTATAAAAAAATAATTAAGTGGAAATGTACACAATCCGAATGGATAAACATAAACACTCGTCCCAAATCTTCAGACTATGCCATACGTGTTTGGAAATTCGTTCAACACATAAAGTTATGAGAAAACGTTTTAAGCTGTACTTAAATATAACCACATAAAGTCAACGTGTCTCTCTATTCAGCATGGTATTTGTAAACTTGGGGTACATTTTTAGATAACTTATGAATACATGTAAAATTGTTAGTTATTTATACTCTTCTGGTTGACTATCGGCTGAAGAAAGTCACAAAAAAGTAGTACAGTATGTTCCTATGAGCCATATTGGTGCTATTTGTTAAAATATTATGTATTTTTTTTTTTAATAAATTTTATCATTTGCGGCGTTGCTTTTAATACCTTCTAAAATATCATTTCTTATCCATGTAAACGTTCTTGAGATTTTCTGCTTAATACTAAGCTAACGAAAGATTATACTGTCAGAAATTCTTGCATTCTGTAGATTAACAGCAGCTGCAGCTGAAGGTGATGTCTTTCTTCAGCTGCATGAAGGAAGACTATGGCAGTAAATGCTGAAATTGTCCTAAAAACGATATATTAAGTTAAGCTATAGATTAAACTGTTTTATAAGGAAAAGAATAATAAAAAATACTGGTTAAAACACAACTTTTGATACTACAAATGAAGTTAAGGAAATTATACATGAAATACATGTTTTTGTTTATATAGTATAGAATATATATAAGCTATAATGCCTACCATATCAATCTGCCAGATAAAAATTTCTTTCCTTTACTAATGATATAGATAATAATTTATAAAAACATGTTAAAATGAATGTATGTTTCGCACTATTAAAAAAAATCATTATCGATTTTTAACTTTCGTGTTTTTATCGCAAATGGAAAAAAAGTGATTTCTTAAAGAGCCCTATATATTGATTTAATATTTGAATTTATTTTAAAACGTGGAATGAAATAAATTATGTAGAATGAATCTGTCTTTTATAGTTAAGATTTTAATCTTTAATTAGTTATTTTTATTCTAATTGTTTTTAATATATTCTTGAACGTCAAATTAAAATTGATAAGAGCAAAAAATACGGATTTTGGAAATGTTAACAAGAATTCGCGGCTTTTAAAAATGACATTAATCTTTGTTCTAAAGAATAATCTTTTCATTTATAACGGAAGATACAGTAAAATGAATTTTCAAAAGAAAATGATCTTCTTGTCTTTGCAATTTGTGTAGCTAGTTCCTTCCTTAAAACGTTGAAATCGTGATTGTAATAAACATGGAAATAAATACTGTGAATACTTTAAAATTATTTAATCAAACAAAGCTAATGTTTTTGTTTAAATGTATTACATTTATTTGCAGTCGGTCTTAATTTAAACTCAATTAAATTTGGTTATAAGTTTTTTTTTTTTTTTTTTTTTTTTTTTTTTTTTTAAGGAAATTGTATTGTATAGCAAATTTAAAAAAAAAAAAAGAAAAAAAGGAAAATTTATTCTTTAAATAAGTGCTGAAATTCCTGAATTTTATTTTATTAAGATATTTTAATATTGTATGTAATCTTAAATGAGATTTTATATTATTTGAAAATATTTTCAAATTAAATTATAATATAACGAAAATTGTTATATTCTTAAACGAAAATTATTACTTAAACACTTTCTGTGTAATAATGCTCTACTGAATTTGCTGTTAAATTGAAATATATTTAGTTCAAGGATATCATTCACTGTTGTTAATAAATATTTTTGAAATGCAATGTTTTCTTTACATCGTAAAAATATTAACTTACTGGGGATTTTTATTTCAGGGCTGCCATTTGAAACATGTTTTTAAATTACACTAGTGTGCAAAACTGAAGCAACAAACACAAAATGCTAATTTCTGAACACGTGAGTACACAAAAGGTAATTCTATAAACAGCAAGTGTAGAAAATAGGTACTACCCTAACAGCACAGCCAATCGATGTGAATTCTTCTTGACGTCACACATTGTTACAAGTGTTAGAGTCACTATGGTGAATCAAAATATGGGATCTTTCACTCGTCTCATTATTACTCTCAAATGAAAACTGATGAAAATGAAATGATCAAATTAAAATTAACACTGAAAAGTCACTGTGACTGTCGCTTTGGGATGGGTCACCAGGTGACATTAGAATGTAGTCACCTTGTGATTCTCAAGTCATTGTCAGTTGACTGAACTTTGAAGTCATTGTGAGCATTGCATTTTGAAGAGTCACTAAATAATTTCACAATGAAGTCGCATCACGACTTTGAGGTGACCGACACTCTACTGTGAAGTCACCATTGCACTCCTTTGTGAAAAGTCACCAGATGATTTCATTTTCTGTCACTTGGGAACTCATCACTGAACAGCTATAATGATGACTTTACAATGGAGTGCCAAAATGACAGTCATACGAAAGTCACAAGGTGATTTCGTTGTAAATTCAGGTGGTGACTAGTCAAAAAGCCGCAGTCATGGTGACTTCTCAGTGCAGTGACCAAATGAGAGTATAAATGAGACGAATGAGAGATATCACATTTGAGTTCATTGTAGTGACTACGAGAATTGTGACCATTTATGATGTCAAGGAGAATTCATATCGATTGGCTGTGCTGTTAGGCTAGTACCTATTTTCTACACATGTTCTTTATAGAATTTCCTTTTGGGTACTCACGTGTTCAGAAATTAGCATTTTGTGTTTGTTACTTAAGTTTTGCACACTAGTGTATTTTTCGTGGCACTATTTCTAACATATTTAAAATTTGTCTACAGGTTGACAATTATTGAACCATATGAAATTAAACCGCCATAACTTCTGAACGGTTTGCGTGGTGAAGTTCAAACATCGTGGTTGGCCGCAGGGCATGATGGGAATTAGTATGCGCATGCGCACGCAACTTGTTGTTGTTGGCCATTTGCAAGTGAAAAAAACACGGTACAGCGTCCCTGAACGCATTTCGCGATCGAGAAGACTCTCCACCTTCAACGGGTGACTGTGTGGTGTGCAATGTTTAGTCAGGGAATAATTGGTCTGATATTCGTTGACGGCGCAGTGACTACTGAACGATCGTGAAGGTCTTGGAAAATGGTTTCACCTCCATTATCCAAGTGACCCTGATTTCGACAAGATGTGGTTCATGCAAGACGGAGCTCGACCCCATCGGACTAAGAAAGTGTGTAATGTCATGGAGCAGCACTTTGAGGACCGCATTCTGGCTCTAGGGTACCCAGAGGCCACTGGAATGGGACTCGCTTGGCCTCCATATATTCCGGATCTGAACACATGTGACTCATTTTTGTGGGGCTACATTAAAGACAATGTGTACAGAAATAACCCCAAAACCATTGCTGAGCTGGAAACTTCCATTCAGCAGGTCATCGACACCATCGAATATCCGACACTTCAGCGGGTCATGCAGAATTTTGGTATTCGTCTGTGCCACATCATGGCCAATGATGGCAGCCATATCGAACATGTCATAACCTAAATCCGAATATCTGTAGTAACGTTTACATGTTGAATAAAGTTTGTGCACTCAGTACTTTTTAATAATTTACGTTTTATTTCAGATAGTTCAATAATTGTCACCCTGTATATCGAGTGCAACTTAACTACAGACGATTAACCCTCTTGAATTCAAAACAATATGAATGATTATTATTTTTTCGGCTAATATTCCACACCTTAATTAACATTTCATCAATAAATAAATATATAAATTAAATAGTATAAAAAAAATCAACAAATAGCTTATTGAACTCTGTGCTTAAGCGCGGAAATAACCAGAATCAGACTGTCTGCTGTAAGCAGGAAAAGTGTGTTGGCGTTTTCTTCTGCTTTTAGTCTCTGGTATGCGGTTAACAAGAAGTATGTGTTTTAAAAAATTCAAAATTTATTTGAATAGATAATAAATATTTTTCATATTAAAGAAGATTTTTGGCGTTGTCAGTGGACAATCTAAAGAAAATATTAAATCAAGAAAATCTACTAGAGTTTTTAATGAAAAATTGTTTCAATCTATGCATAATGCACAGAACAGTATGTTCAGTAATCCGGTAACTCGTTAAGCTAGGCAAAAGCCTGGCAGGTAGGGGCCTGGTCAGCGGTCTAAAAAAAGCCCAGGTTGAGATGCCTGGTAATTCAAAAATAAATAAATGCCAATGATGATAATAAATAAATGCTAAAAAAACCCTGATTTCCAAATGTAAAAGCATTCTGATTATTTCTGGCATTTTTTTATCTTTAATTTCTTATTTAATTAGTAGATTGAAATGGGTTGTTCAGATAATTGTTTGTATAGTCAAGATTTTCAGTGTTAATTGAAACTCATTTTGATTTTAAAACAGACAATGTCTTTAATTTTAAAAAAGACAAAAGACATCGATTTTCTAAATGTAAACAAGAATGCACTTTTTTTAATGCCATTAATCTATGCTCTAACGATTAATCTTATATTTTAAATACATTCTCTGATGAATAGGGACTTCTATTTTTTTCTGTTGATTTTTATTTGTTTATTTATTGTTTTACAACTATCAATTTAAATGAAAACATTTTTACTGGTTTAATTAAGAAAGAGTAATGTTTTAGTTTTAATGTTTTACATTTATTGACATACAATAGTAATTTAAGTTAAATTATTTTTCACAATTTCTATTTATTTTCAGCCAGAGAGCTGTGCATTAAAAATAAGATGTTCTTAGTTTACCATCTTGTATACATAAATTTATATATAATATTATGTTATTTATTTTTTCAGATTAATAGAGATTAAATTATCAATCACAATTCCTATTTTTTCCAAATATTAATTTTAAATGTACATTTTTTTAAAATTAATTTTCGAAGAATGGATTAATACTACCTTAAGAATTTTTTCACAGATATCTATTTATAAAAGCTTTAACTATGCGAATTCTCTCTCTCAAAATTATAACTGATTCTGTAAAGTTGTTTTTGAGTTATGCTTTAAAAATTATCGGCATTGCAAATTGTTTTACTTACAATAAAAACGAATTGCACATTAGAGGTTCCAAACTTTAGACATTCATAATTACTGAACTATTTGACCGAATGATTTTCCATTTGGTATCCAAAGGTAACATTTATCAAAAAATTCAAATATAATGTCAAAAGTAGATTTTAGTAATAAAAATTTTAAAGTTTGGTACTACAGTCGAACCTCGTTAACATGAACCTCAAGGGGAATCAAAATTTTGTTCATGTTAAAAGTAATTCATGTTATCAGTATCAAATCTGTGTACTCGTTTTTATAGGGGACTATGAAAACAATTCATGTTAAAAGTAATTCACGTTAATAGTGTTCATGTTAACGAGGTTTGACTGTATATCTAAATGTAGACACTTATGTAAAATTTAAGCATAGCAAATATTACTGGATATTAATACTAATCGATTGGTACCAGTCAAAGTTTTATAAGATGATTTTAAACAGATTTTGTAAAATGTATTCCCTCTGTCTTTATTTAATTTTTGGACGACTGTACCACTAGATAACCGAATATTTTTTCTTTTCTTCAGATTCAGATTAAAATAAAGTAAATAAATGTATAATAAAATAAATGTATCAGTAAATCCTATAAAAAAATTGCTTGTAAACCCACTTTTGATTTAATTATACTTTAGAATACTTCTTCCGATAAAGAAATTTTTTATCACTACATGTGGAAATAGGAGAGTAGGGACATATTTTTGCAGTACACTTTCGACGATATCTCTACGAATATAATACCTAAAACTACCCTAACATTTTTTAGTTCGGTGTCGCGAGATCTTTCGAAAGATACCCTACACAATATATATAATATTTCTCAAGTAATTTAATTAATAACTCGTCTAATTACTGATATTTTTTTTCGAAAGTCATTATTAAATATCATTTGATCATTCTGCGATAATAGATAACGCTATCGCCCGTCAACTCTCCCGCTGATCATTCGAAAATTGGAGTTTGTGTGTAACGGAAAAATGCGTTTTTTCCAAAATCTTTGTGACCTAGGAATAAAACCATAGTTTTCCTGCAAGGTTTAAACATTTGAATAGCACCCCTATTTTTTTCATAATTTTAGTTTCAGTAGATTCGGATTTAAAGAGGGGATATCCTAATCCTAATAATATTATAAATCTGATTGTGTGCAAATGTTCGGCTGAAGCCAGCGTCAAAATGAAGCATTTAATGATTCTGTATTTTTGCATGTAGATTGATTATAACCCTCAAATGAACATAGGCCGGTTTTTGTTTATTTTATTCAAATATTTTTCTTAATAATTCAAAATTTCGTTTTTTTCATAGAGAATAAATGGACATTTTTTCGTATAATATTTTAAAATGGTTAAATTTACTTTACCGTTGCTAATACTTTATCGTTGCCAAAACTAATTCAAAACCCGGAATAATAATTTTTACTCAACAATTTAGTTTTAATTGAAAAAATTTCCCGTGAAAAAAGAAACTGAAATAAAAAAATTAAAGAATTAAAAAGAAGATTAAATAATATTATTAGAAATAAAACGTACTTTTTTTAGTTTTTGATAATAATACAAGGTTTCAATATGTGTAACCATAGGAAACAGGCGAATATGACGTCATGCGTCGCAAATAAAGCGGATAGGCTTTGATTAGTGAAATAAAATGATCTTGGGTTCTTTCTTCACTTTTTTTTCTTTTGTATGGTAACAATACTTGGTGTTTTACCGTCTGCGCACGGCTAATATAACTATACCGTATTTTTAGTTAAATTTAAAAAAAGTAAAAATAAGTTTCAAAAGAAAACGGTTAGCAAATGTCAAAAATATGCTCCGCAAAATTATCTATGTCGAAAATGATGTCATGGATAGCGGAAATAGCTATTTTCATTCTTAAAACTAAAAGAAATAACTCGATTACCTAAAAAAAAAATGACGAATGTTAATACTTCCATTTTTGTTGATAAAACATAAGATTTAATATTATTTCATTAATATAACATAATTTCCCCTATGCCAGTATTGAAATTAATTGCCTGGAAAAGAAAATTAACAAGAATTATGTCATTAAAAAGGGATTTCTCTGGGGAAAAAGGAGACGTCATATTTGAAATAAAACAGGAATTTTCCAATATGATTCAAAATGAGTGTGAATCAATTCCTTACATTAATAATACAAGGATCAGTAAATATAAAAAGTAGATGAATTTTACGCCATATTTATAACAAAAAATTTAAATGTTTTTTTTTAATCTATACTGATTATTAAGCATGAGTATCCGTTATATACAGATGAGAGTATTCTGTTAAAAATCACATCATAATTTTAAGAAAAAGAAAATGAACACGAATTTATTATATTAAAATCTGACCGTGTGTTTGTATTTCGCAACTACTACTAGACTATCGTACGCAACACGATTTACTTAATACCGGTTATCATCGATCCGAGGATGTCACACAAATTCTCAGAATTTAAAAAATTAAATTAATTGCCAAGATTTTTTTTGATTTTTTTGTAAATTTTAACGAAGTTTCTCTGAAAACGGAAAGTAAATTCCTCCATATTTGTGTATAAAAAAGGAGAAATAAAACAGATGAGTGTATTTTTTACACCATTTTCTCATTAAAACTGAAAAACAGAATTTATTTTCACTTTGAATAGATGGTGAAAACAAAATCTTGATTTCAGTAAATGATCCGATAAATAAAAACATATTTTCACATATTCAAACTTCATGAATCAATTTATTCTGGAGAACAAGAATTGCCTGTCAACATACTGTCATTTAGAAAACAAGATTTGTTTCAGCTATACATTAAACCAAAGGAGGCTGAATTGAATTTAAAGAAAAATCATATACTATTTCCAATTAATGTTTTTTTGAAGGATGGCTGTTAAAACGTTTCACAAAGGCGTTAAAAGTAAAATTGTCTACCAGGGAAAATTGTCATTTGTTTTTACCCAATTCGTCTATTTCCACGATTTTATTTGGCCCTCCTTTTTACATTGGTTGCAATTTCATCTTCGCGATTATTTGGCACAAAATTTCAATTTTTTGAGACTGAGTTATGTCAAGGTCCCTATAACAAAAAATACCGTATTGTCTCTTATGAAATGTGATAAATAGTTAGTTAATTATTTACGTTTTTAATTATCGGGAGTGAAATATTTTGCTTTATTATTGTATTTATTCTTCTTTTAATGTTGCGTGGACGAAGTCACGGGTAACAGCTAGTATATATATATATATATATATATATATATATATATATGAGTTGAATGTTACAAGATCTTTCGAACGGTCCCCCACGCGATATACAAAAAAAAAAAAACACTTTTTTTTAAGTAACTTAATTGGTCCCTCTAAATTTTTCCGAAACATATTTGTGAATGGCTCATAATCTGAAAATATATGGGTAAATAGGCTTTATAACTTTCCTAAGTTTGAATTTTCCACGCCCACTAGTTTACGAGAAAAACGGCTCTGATAGACGGACAGAGAGAAACAAGAGTGATCTCCATCCTTAGTAGAGATGACGGTTTTGCTCCACCTTCGAAAAGGAGGAGGAGAGAACCACCTTAAATGCTTCGTTCTGTTTTTCGAAATTCAAAATTTTTGCTAACTTACTTTTTCCCTTTGGCATAAATTCATTAATTAAATTTTTTGACGTCTTCCTGCCTACATTTGGCATCGGTGGATTTCAACTTTCCTTAATAATTTAGAATATATATATATATTATATATATGTATATATATATTGTAATTTTGCATTGTACCTATATATAGCTTTTTCTTATTCTGTTTGGCATCGTGTATTATTCTTTTATTGTTTAATTGTTGTTATTTAAATTATATGCATTTTTCATTTTCTATTTTGGCATATAATTCTTAAAATCTTCGAATTTAAATTTTAAATTAGAAAATTGTATGGCTCGAAAGGGGCTTCCCCCCTTCCCCCCACTTATTGCTCACCACTAACCAAGGCTTATCAACAGACTGCTTCATGGAATCTCCTCCACAGCTTGCTGCGAGAACTAAATAGAAGATCAACAGCATCAAGATAAACTCTGTTTATATATTTTCAACCTCGATCTGCGGTAAACATGGGCATTACGCCCCATGTAGGCACAGGTGAATCAATTCTTGGTTCTTATAATGGGTCCGCTTTTACTTTTTGAGTACGGAACTCTCAAAATCATACAAACTTCTTTTAAACCAACGTAAAATGACATATTTTAAATGCAATGTTTAACAAAATGTTTAACTTATAACATACATCTATCATCTGCCACATTGCTATAGAAATACCATAAATAATTAGATATTTAACTTCATAAAATGTATTCATATAAAAATAAAATATTTTATTTTCAGTTCAACTTTTTCATTTTAAAACGTGTTTTCGTTTTATGATAAATATAAATTGTTTCGGAATGTAGTGATACATTGGATATTTTGTTTGGAATTAGTTGTTAAAAAATTTATGTGTATCACTAACTGCACAATATTCAACAACTTCAAAATTAAAATAGACCATTACACGAAAGCAGGTTTTAAAGAATGACGGTAACGTTTCCTAAGACATAAGGTGCAAAGAGTAAAAAATCCCTGACTGCTCGGCCTACAGGCACAGGTAGATTTCGAAGACGCAGACCATGGGGCGCCTGTTTGTTAGGAATTGCGGAAAAAAGTACCTTTCTGCCATTATGCGACAGTTGGAAGTGCCCACTTCGAAACCTGACTTGCACAACCAAATTATCATTACTTTAAAGGAAGAAAACAAATACACGTACCGATATTTTAAATTTACTATTATATATAAAAATAGAAACATAATTGGTGTCTTTGAAAGATTATATTTTTAAGTTTTATCATATGTTACGGCTGGCTTATTTGGCTGGCCAAATCACGAATTGAAAATTTCGCAGTAAATTGGCTGTCTAATAAACTATTTTTTTCTTGATTCTTGATTTGGCCAGTCAGTTTTCAAAATGGCATAGGGCGAATGACTAAAGTCGAGAAAGAATCATGAGCAGATTTATAAGTTACGTATAGTATGTATTTCATATATTTCATTATTATATATAGATTTAAAATACAAGCCGAAGATTTTTTTGTCATCTGTCATGGACTATCTACTAAACTACAATATTCACACTTTTTTTTTAATAAAAGTTGTTTAATTGTACATCTTTTTTTTAAGGTTCCGTACTTAAAATGTAAAATCGGAATTATTATAAGACTACTCTTGTGTCTGTCTGTCCGTCTGCCCGTCCTCTTTGTCTCGTAAACTATGGGACATGGAAAGATCAAACTTGGGAAAGTTATATAGCCTTTTTACTCACATATTTTCAACTTATTAGCCATTCACAAATATGCATAGCAGAAATCTTTAGGAGGCTAATTAAGTTACTTGAAAAAGAAAAGTTTTATTTTTGTACACCGTGTGAAAGATCTCGTAATACCGAACCCAAAAATATATATTTCTTTTAATTTTAGGTATTATGTTTTCAGAGATAGTGTCGAAAGTACCGGAAAAATATGTCCCCTTTCACCTATTTCAAAATCTACCGAAACTAAAATTATAAAACAAATTAGGGGTAGTAGGAGGTTATAAACTAATAAATAGTAATTTAAAAATTCAATGTACGGAACCCTTTGAGCGTTAGTTATACTCGCACTTCACCGATGTATTTATATTTTAGCTTTAATTTAAATGGTTTTTAATGACCATTATCCAAAATGATAGCAATCGGATTAGTTACATTCTTGCAGATAAAAGGAAATAATACGGAATATTAAATCTACAAAAACAACTTTTCAAAAGTAAAAAAAAAGCCAAGCGTAAAAAAAAAGAGTTGTGACTAAAAAATGGTGTGATATCAAATTTCCAAGCTATTATATTACTTTTTTAACTTTTTTCCATTAAATAAGTTATCATATATATAAGTCGAGTGCCTACGTATATGTTAATAGAAATCGTTTTCTCCTGTACTAAATACATCCTAACGAGTTTCTGAAAATTCAATTTTTTTCAAATTATGCATGATGGGCTTGGCGGCCATCTTTGCATATTATTCACAAAATTCTAAGTATCCAAATACGTAGTTAAAATCCGAAGTTCAAAATTGTTATTTAAGCAAATATTTTAAGCGTTTCATTTATAGATTTGTATGATCTGAAAATTGTGTCTTAAGATAATGATGACTTATCTTAAAGATTCATCTTATGATTTATTTTTTACAGTAATTAATAATTTCAAACTAGTAAAAATCAATTTCTCAAAATATCAGTCTTATCTAATTTATCTGTCCGTAGTTAAAATCTGAAGTTCGAAATTGTTATAAACATATTACATTGCAAACATATTACGCTTTTACTTTAGAAATTTGGGTGCTTAGAAATATGAAAAGATGGCCGCCAAGCCCATCATGCATAATTTGAAAAAAATTGAATTTTCAGAAACTCGTTAGGATGTATTTAGTACAGGAGAAAACGATTTCTATTAACATATACGTAGGCACTCGACTTATATATATGATAACTTATTTAATGGAAAAAAGTTAAAAAAGTAATATAATAACTTGGAAATTTGATATCACACCATTTTTTAGCCACAACTCTTTTTTTTTTACGCTTGGCTTTTTTTTTTACTTTTGAAAAGTTGTTTTTGTAGATATCATTTCTTTTTTTTAAAACAGAATAAACATAATTTAAATAATCTAAACATGAGAAATAATTTAAAATTACATTTTACTTTCAGTCATTGTTTAAAAGGTTAACTAGAAATACCAGTAGATTTTTAAATTAAACTAATAACAACATACTAAATGTGGCTTGTTATAATACTTGTTATCCCCCGTTAAAAAATATCACTGACTTATCGATGAAATGAATAAAAATGCAATACGTACATAGCGTGTCAGCGCTGCATTTGAAATCAAACGTGATATCACGCTCTTTTATTATTAGCACTAGCTGGCTTCGCCCGCTAGCGAACCCCTAATTTATATCGGGGCCTCGAATCTTGTAAAACCTCGAGTAAGATAAACCTCGAACCGAACGAACCTCCGACCTGGTTCTCCGCTGCCTTCGGCACCAGATAATCCCTTAATTTGCACATCGAATAGTATAAACCTCTAACCAAACTAACTTCCGACACGGGTCCCCGCTGCCTTCGGCACCGTATAGCAGTCGTGCTGCGCACGCTCAAGTTCCATCTTCCACCACCAGATAGCGCAATCTGTTTTGTATGAACCTCGGACACTGAAATTGTTAAGGCTATAGATGTCGACTCAATGAGCTATACCCCGTCGTGATCTAGCCCATAGAACCAGAGATAAGAAAGTGCCCCCTGGTGGTGAAAAAACGAACTAAAATCGGAAAGCTCTATTGATGTCGAGTCGAATGAGTCATACCCCGTCGTGATCCGACTCGTAGGAACAGATATAGGAAAGCGTCCCCTGGTGGTGAAAGCTAATCGCGCTTGGGGGGCAAAAGGAGGGATGAACACCGGAGATGCATAATAGGATTAAGCGGTCACAGACCTTTCCAACGATGTATCAAATGAGGGGTATGTGCAAAATTTAGAAAATACCCCCCCCCCCTGCATATTATGATTAAGCGTTCACAGACTTTTCCAACGATATATCACATGAGAGGTGTCGGCAAAATTTAGAAAAGTGCCCCCTTTGGGTGGGAGGGCTGAAAGTGGGAGGATGGACCCCGAAGATACATAATATGAATAGCGGAACAATTTTTAGAATTTCTGAAAGCTGATTTTTATTTATTTATTTATTTATTTATCTATTTTTTATTTTTTGTTTATTATTATTTTATTTTTTTGCATTGCCCTGTGCAGGTTTGGAATTTCTTAGCAATTTCTTAGATTTACCTTATTTTATTCAATTAAACATTGTACTGTTACAATAAATTTAAATGGAAACTTCACTTCTAAAACAAAAATAATTTAACAACTGGATTTCATTAATTTATAGGAAAACTAGCAAGCTACGCCCGCTGCGCTGGTCGGTTTCTACAAATGAACCCTGAATCAAACGAAATATATCGTTTAATTTGACCTTGTATTTGAAAGCAATCTGTATATTTACGTGGAATATCCTTCCACATTACTGAAAAATGACGCGATTGCGCTATTATATTTTCTAATGTGCAGTCAAAATTTTAGCTGTTAAGGACCAACTCTTTTATTTGGTCATTTACAGTTAGGGTTTGCTAAAGAATGATAAAACTATATGCAATATACTAAAACCATCACTAAAAATTATCGAAATAACAATGCAAACAAATTAACTAACAAAATCCATTCAGAAGAAGTTTTTATAAAGGCTAATCTTTGATAATCTGATTATTGAACTTTTCCACATAACTCTAAAACAACAAAACGATATAAAATATACTAAAACAATCCTTACAAATTATCTACTTAACAATGCAAGTCACAAAAAATACGCCCAGTAAAAACTATCAAAAAGGCTAATATTTCGGAATCGGGTTCACTTGACTATATAACCTTCACACATAACTGTTGGACTAAGCAACGTAGGACAATATATAGTACATTAAAACCATTTCTGAAATAGCATCTATCTAACAATACAATTCTCATTAAAATCCGTTCAGTAGAACTTTTTTAGAAGGCTAATCTTTCATAATAGGAATCAAATATTGAAAAGGCTAATATTTGATAAAAAAAATGGTCACCCGATTTTCGAATTTCCCCCTATAATTCTAGAACTAAGCAACGTTATATAATAAAAGGTTCCCTAGAAAATTATTTAACAGTATATGTTCGAGTACAGTATAGGTTCGTATCGAAATACATTCGGCAAAATCTTTTAAAAAGGCTAATCTTTCATAATCGGATTGATCTGATTATAGAACTTCCCAGAATAATTATATAACTAAACTACGTAGAACGATATGTTATACAATAAAACCTTCCCTTAAAAATTATCTTAGTTTAAGTTCTACGAAAATGCATTCAGCAGAACTCGAGTTATAAGCAGCTGGTACGAAATTTCATATATGTAGAAGTAAATAGAAGTATATTGCCATTAATATAGTTTGCATTTGAATAAAAAAAGGTACTTTTCGGTTAGCCGGGCGCCAGTGATATATGAACACACACACACACACACACACACACACACATATATATATATATATATTCATACATATAAGTGTATATATATATATATATGTATGTATATACATGTATTTGTGTAGATATATGTGTATATATATACATGTATATATATATATATATATCACTGGCGCCCGGCTAACCAAAAAGTACCAAAAAAAAAATACTGCGAAAATGCCGTCGTACACTTGAAAAAAAAAACACCTTTTGGCCTAAAATCTCTCATCAAAACTGTTTTTCTTTTTTTTCTTTTCTTTCTTTTTAAAAAAAATAAAATTAGTAACAGTTTTTTCTTTTATTTTTCCAGATGTATAGCCATTTCAATTCTTTCTGCAACAAAAAAAGACACTTTTTGGCTTAAAATCAAATTGTTTGGGGTCAAAAGTAAAATCAAAATCGCCAAAAACAAAAGATAAATCGCCAAATTTGTTTCAATAGAAATCTTGCCCCTTGAATAATTTTTTAAGCATTATGAACATTTCTAATCATGTTTAAATTAAATATTTTCGTTTTATAATATTCTCTCATCAAAACTCTTTTTTTTTTCTTTCTTTTTTTCTTTCTTTTTTTTTTTTAAATAAAATTAGTAACAGTTTTTCTTTTATTTTTCGAGATGTATAGCCTTCTCATTTCTTTCTGCAACAGTAATGATCGCCAAAAAATTAGCAATGGTAACCTTTTCGGGCAAAATAACAGAACTTTCTATCATTGCATTAGTGGATTCGAGCCTCACGTGACTCCCGCGGTTTGTAAAAAAAGATACGCGTAAAGCACCGCGGTAGCCTTTCTTTTTCGCTAGCCTCGTATATATAGTAGATGACGTGAAAGGTATTCCTGCGAACGAAATGCCTGTCCTTTACCGTGTTTTTTTTATTTTTAGAAATAAATGAATCACATTTAATTCATTTCAAAATTTTTGTTTACGTTTGGAAAGAAATTTTAAATGGCGATAACTCTTAATGTATACATTTTAGAAGGTACATCTTCCCTCAAAAACTAATTTATTTTTAAAGATCTTTCTAAAAACGTAAATTATATATTTAAAATATTTTTAAAGCATAAACACTACGTCTGATTACTTTATTTTACAAAATTTATAAGAACACGCATTTTATCAGACAATTAAATACACTAAACAAAAAAAGATGAACTGGATTTGAAAAATTGACCTGGGCCTGGACTCGAACCTGGGACATTATGCGCACCATGCCGACGCTCTGCGACTGAGCTACCCAGATCCATATCCGTAACCGGCAATTTCTCATACTTATTCATGTTAGAAACAATCATCTGCCACAGTTTGCAGTCATATTTAATTATTTGATAAAATATGTGTTCTTATAATTGTGAAGTTTTATTTAAAAAAAAAATATCTTCAGAAGAAAATGGCTGACTTGCAGATGAAATTTGATGTGGTTATATTATAACCTGTAACTGATTTGTGCTATTTTAATACAGATGGTACATGGTCGTTGGCGGGTTTTATCTCTGTTTTGGCATAATTTTTTAATCGCCAAGTTAATTAACAGTTTTTTGCTAATTAAGGATAGAAAATATTTTTTTTTTACACTGAATTTTATAAAAGCACATAGATTACGTAATTACTTGTCCAAAAATGCAATCCTTTTTTTATTCTGCCGAATATTAAGGCCTGTAGCTTGTTTGAGAAAAAAAAGTTTGACGAAGAAAATAGTGATCATTTTAAGTAACTCGGCGTTTTTAAAAAAAAGCTATATCTCTGTTTATAAATCACTTATGAAGATGAGTTTGGTCTTAAATTCAAGAAATTCTTCCTTAGATTCTTCTAGTTTTCGTTTTTTTATTCAGCGACGCTTGGTTTGTTTGATATCTGATATTTTAATCTGGCATGTTTTGTCGATTTAACATTGCGAAGTTGCTTTCTGTATATAAGCATTAGCGGTCTTTATTCCAGTTCTTGGCGTTGTTTGTTTGGCGTTTTTTTTTTAGCTTGGCTTGGCAGAGCGACCGCCCTGCTTGATCCTTATTGATACCATTTTATCATTACCGAGGCTAACGAAAAAGAAAGGCTACAGCGGTGCTTTACGCGTATCTTTTTTTACAGACCGTGGGAGTCACGTGATGCTCGAATCCACCAATGCAGGTGTACGAAAAGAGCATCACGTCACTCTAGCGGTCTGTAAAAAAAGATAAGTGGAATGCACCGCGGTAGCCTGTCTTTTTCGTTAGCCTCGATCATTACAATCACTACATAGTATAAAACAAAGTCGCTTTTTCTGTCCCTATATCCCTATGTACGCTTAAATCTTTAAAACTACGCAACGGATTTTGATGCGGTTTTTTTTTAATAGATAGAGTGATTCAAGAGGAAGGTTTATATGTATAATAACCATATGTTTTGCTTTGTAATTTCTGATAAATCACTACATAGTATAAAACAAAGTCGCTTTTTCTGTCCCTATATCCCTATGTACGCTTAAATCTTTAAAACTACGCAACGGATTTTGATGCGGTTTTTTTTAATAGATAGAGTGATTCAAGACGAAGGTTTATATGTATATCCATTAAATAGTGGAGAAATACTGTTATTTTTGAGGTGTTTAATGTGATGTCGTAAATAATTTCATTTTTTCCGCTTATACATTGCAAACGCAGGCTGAACCCTACAAGATTTATCAAAATAATGTACTAATTATTGTACACATTAAAAAGGTCTACATAAAACACAAAGAGATGAAGGTTTTCAAGGTTAACCCGAAGCAAAGCGAGGGAGGGCCGCTAGTTAAAAATAAAATATATTTTCAATTTGAATAGATGTTGTTTAAGATCTACCAAGTTCCGTAAAATATGACATCATTTATAAATGAAATTTATGAATCTTCATTTAAAAATGTGAAACTGCCACATTTTCCTGTAATTTCATGAATATAACATCCTTTTCAGAGATTTTTCATTATGCCAGATCTGATAACAGAAGCAAAATTTTCAATGGAACGCAATTGTTACATCTAAAAGTGACGTCATTCTATACACAAAAATCGATAGCAACTATACAACTTCATTCATTTAATGGTAAAATTTTACTACGATTGTGTCTAAATGACGTAATTTATAACGGCTTTTGATTTTGCCCATACCAGCATTAGACGCAAATGGCTTTTAAATACTCCCATTACTCTACATAGCGTTCTATAATGAAAAGGAAGGCTATATGCTTCTATCACTGAAAATTACGTCATGTATAATGAAAACACACATTATCTTTTAAAAAAATATTTACATTTCAGTGTAATTATGTCATAATGCTTTGACAATTTTTCATTCCTCTGGTATTAAGGTTGAGACCGTAGAGTTTTAAACATCTACTGGTTAAATGCACGGACAGAAAAAAATCACGTCAATTTAAAGGGAATATTGTACTTGTTTTTTCAGTTTTATAAATGAAAATACATAATTATAAACTCGTGTTACACTGAAAAAAGGGTAATGCCATTTTGTGTGTAATCCTTTTTATCTCGAAATAGACCAACATGCTTAAGATTGTGAAAATGACACCATATATAAAAAGAAACAAGTATTTCCACTCATAAAATTCAAGTATTTCCCAACAATTATTTCCACTTATAAAAATCAAGTATTTCCCAACAAATGCGTCTAAGTAACATACATTTCTGGGTTTTTTAATCTGTTATTACTGAGAATTATACACAGAAGCCAGGTTGCTCAAAGTGAGCAAATATCAGTTCATGTGCAAAATTCTTCCTGTTAAACTTCACATCAAATAACGAACTACGGGTGCGAACCTTTCAGTGCTAATCTCCCTTACAGTTTTTTCCGTAAGAAAGATTTAAGGGCACGACGTGCACAAAGCCGCTTTATAAAGATAAATTTCTTATAGTGATTTCCGTATAAACGGTATATGGGTTAGGAGTGCAGAACAGCTCTTTTAGTAAATCCCCGTTACTGCCATCAGTGTACTAACAGTTTATTGGCGCGAAGAGCACAAAGCCCCACTGTTTTAGGACCCTCTTATAGTGATTGTCTTATTAAAGAACTATAGGCGTGAACGGCACAAGATCTCGATATCACACAAAAATTGATGTATTACGATAATTGTATGATTCGTAAAAACAAAGGTAAATAAAAACTCAAAGTAAATTCAGTGCTCAGCTATTTCAAGGCTTCATAATCACAACACCTTCTGTAATAGAAATATAAAACAGTGAAAAGAAGCAAGGACAGCAAATATGACCTAATTTTAATGTTATTGTGTATTTTTATATTGGTTTTTAAACATTAACAATCAAATTACTTCTACATATATACAAAACACTATTTATATGCAAAACACTGAGTATACTTATTTTTTGGACTTTTAAATGAATAATTATGTTTCAAAGCCCTTAAAACATTATTTTCTGGCCGCATCACTTCTTATTAATAAAGTTGTTATATATTTTTAAACTTGTCTTTCGTGTTTAAGATTAATTTTGAAAAAGGTATATATTCAGAAGGTGGTGTGTTTTTTCAAGGATTAAAGCTACTTATTTGCTATAAAGAAAACCTTCTTTTAACTATTTTTTTTATTCTGTGCTTTATCTTTGTGTTATGCTAAGGACTTAGAATAATGAATTTTTTTTTTTTTTATGAATACATAAAAAGTTATATTTCTTTCTTTATCTTGCTTCAGAAACAACAACAACAAAATGCATATTAATAGTCATATCCACTGTCGGGGTAACTTTGAGCATAAAATTTACTTGTTAATTAATTTAAAATCTTACAGGTACTACAAATAAGAGGATATAGTATTTTTTTACCTTAAAATAAATAAAACTATAACTTTATTCAAATTACCTGTGTGTAACTATTTATTTTAACAAAGAAATATGTATTTAATATTGATATTCTAACTATATTTAAGTTACCCCTATATTTAAGTTAAATATAGTTAAATTTAGGAATGTTAAGCAATAAAGAATACATTTTAGAGATTTTACAATGACAATTTTTGATTTCTAAATATAGGAAAAACAACACACACTGATTGCTATAGCATACATAGATAAGCCTCATCTACAGCCATTTTTAAATCACCCCCATTATATGTCATTGGATTTTTTCTGACATACGTGCGAGCTATGCATTGAAAAGAATAACCTGATTAGTTTAAACGTTTAGTTCTTGAATTAGACAGTTTAACCAAGATTAACCCACATGTAAAACATCTCGAATATAAACCAAGAAATGACATTTAACATTTAACATTTAAGTCACATTATTTCAAACAAGTTTAATATAAACCAGCCTGAATTAGTAAGTTGTAGATAAGATGGTTTTGTAACAATTTTCTTTTGCAGTTGATGCTTCTGTACATAGATTTGTAAAGAAAAATCAGTTCAACTTTTTTTCTTACAGGGAGTAAAATTTCTTATCTAAAACATTTCCACAATGAAAAACATGACACCTAGTATAAATAAAAAGTATAAATTAAGTAATTCTAAAAAAAATTATATTTCAAGAATAAAAAATGCAATTTATACACATATTATCTCACTGTACGTAAATTATTCTGACATGGAATATGGAATATCCATATAAAAACTATTAAAATACGAAGAATACAGTACTCAAAATGAAACTTCTGTATCAGAATAAGAACAAGAAATAGAGCCAGGAACTTCTCCAATAGAATATTACATTCGCAGCGTGGCATCTGCCATCCTAATGCATGCACGCCAGTGCTAACTATCGGAGACACTTACATCAGAACTTGGTTTTACTTCCATTTCGAATACATCTGACATTGGCCCGAATTCTTAACCAAAGTACGAACGTTGGACTTAGGGTCGTAACACATACAATTAATGAAACAAAAGCTATGCTTTGTATCAGGTAAAATCCATTATTTAAACTTAAATATATATTAAAAATGTGATTAATACTAATTCACTAATTGAATATTAATGTGCCTACAAATGTATATTTTGGGCTCTAGTTTAATAATTACAGAAATATATATGTTTTCATGAAAAATTCCAAAATATTAAATAATTTTTTAGGAAAATATTAAAAAGTTTAAAGTGCTGCAAATCATTACTATGCTTAAAATTTCCAACGTGTCAAACATATAAAAATAATTAAAGAGAAAGAAGGTGAAAAGATAGGACAAAACCCGAGGCTAACGAAAAAGACAGGCTACCGCAGTGCATTCCACTTTTCTTTTTTCACAGACCGCTAGAGTGACGTGATGCTCTTTTCCTACACCTGCATTGGTGCATTCGAGCATCAAGTGACTGCCGCGGTCTGTAAAAAAAGATAAGCGTAAAGCACCGCGGTAGCCTTTCTTTTTCGTTAGCCTCAGACAAAACCATAGTCGTCTCATCCGCCAGCAATCGTTCTACCTAGACGTCAGGAAGACCGCTTTGAGAAATGCAAATTAATAAGTATTTTAAACGTATGCTGAACTTTAACCTCCAATTTCTCAAAAGCTAATTCTGATTTCAATAAAAGCTTTCACCAGCATAGTTAGAGGTATGAACACTTAAACAGACTTTAAAATAACGAAAATCGGTGTGCACTAACGTTGGTGGCCATCTTGTTAGTATTGTAATAAACGTTACAAAAGCTTTGTTAGATTTTTTATGTAATCTGTTTGTCGAAAGTTTGTATAACCTCTTCAGACCTGAGGTTTACAAATATGGACCTCTATTCTTTTCGTCATAAAAACTAAACTTTTTGGGTTTTGTTTTTTGCATTTTTACTTTAATAACATGCAGAGGAATATTTTTTTGCTTTGAAGCAAAAGCTGGAAATGACAGCACTGATGCTCATATCTTCATAAAAGCATTTTTTTTTTCATCTAAGCTTGCAAAATGCCTTCTAGACAGTGTGGCCAAGAAAGTAAGTAATTTTCGTTATTATTTAACCTAAACACTTTACAATAAAAAAAATTATCGTTTACGTGTTTAAAGCCCTTCAATTTCTTATTGCGTGAATTTTAGTTATTGCTATTTAAATAGATATTTTAAGAATATTGTAATTTTAGATTCATATTTAGGAAACTAAATTACCAGTTTCCTAAAGTATAAATTCAGAAAAGGGCATTTTTGTCACCTATGGTGTCATTAAATTTGTACAAAAGCAATGAATATGTATTTATAGTATTGTTTTAATCTCAGGTCTCAAGATAATAAAGTTGTTGTGCCTTACGATAAATACAGCAATAAGAACATGTTTAAATACATTATTACATAAGATCGGTCCTAACATGTCTGTGCCATGAAAAATTGGATAGAAAGAAGAACAAAACAGATAAATATTCGATTTCATCTTCAACGATAACTTATTTTATATATTTAAATGTATTCAACTCTCATTGCGAAATATAATTTATTTTTTTCGCCCTCTTTATACAGAACTGGATATATTTTCCTTACGCTCATGATTAATTTAGTATGATTAACATCATTTCAAAAAATATGTACTAATTCAATGCTACAGTAAAATTGTACAAACGGAAGCTGTGCATAACGGAATCCTGATTAACGTGAATAAAGTCGTTGTCCATACGGAAGGGATACTGTGTGTATATATCTGGTAAGACAGAAACCTGTCTAAAGCGCAATTTTCCAGGTACCAGGTTTCCTTGAACGTATTGTATGATTTCAAGGCTGCAAGATGCAGCTTTATTTTGGTATTGTAAATTAAAATCCTTTCAATATATAATAAGCAATCTAATATTCTTAATATCTTCTGCAGGATGTTATTATTATATATACTATTGCATTACACGCTGTAGATCATTTCATTGCTTTTGACCATATATATATATATATATATATATATTTGTTTTTACGGCAGAAAGAAAAATGTACATTAAAAAGAAAATGGAAAGAAATATGCACAGTCGGTGTAAAAAAAAAAAAGGAATGAAAATCACCCTATAAATTTTAATATGCAAATTGTCACACACAAAAAATAGCCGTCAATTTGGAAGTTATCTCTTTTTTCAATTTTTGTTAAACTATAATTATAAAAAACTATAATTATATTGAAATTGTAAAAAACTTTGATATTTCCAATAATAAACTTTAATTTTAACATCATATTTAAATATTTTGATAAAGTCTACTTTGGAATATCAGACGAGAAGTCATTATTTGAAGTAGTTTAGTAATTATGCAGATCTTAAGTTTGTAAAACTTATTGTTATTATTTTTTTTAATAATAGAAAACAAGCTGCAATAAAGTTAGTGTTTTAAGCATAACTCCAAACCTACCTATAAACTACGTGTAAGTAAAACTGAAAACCCACTCGCATGTCTAAAGCATCTAGAAGGCGATTTCTGTTAATTCATTTCGTAGATTACAATACATATCGGTTTTGAATATTAATTTTGTAATTTATTTTTGAAATTCTCGTTTGAGAACATGTGTTTTGTAACCTATAAATATTTTAAAAGAAATTGCTTTCTAGAAACTATTAATATCCGAATTCAAAATTACAGCTCGTTCTTTCAAGTAGTTTTTTACTTATGCTTAACAGACCACTCTTAATTACAATTTGTGCTGTAACTACGAAAAATGAAATTAACATTAGGCGTTTACATCTGCAGAAATCATAAACTACTTCAACACATCACCACACGCTTTCCGTTTGAAAATCAAATGTACAATTTACCGAAAAATTCAAATATAACTTCTAAACTAGTCGTTGGGGGCCACGTAATACTTACCCATCATGGATATGCATAATATAAAATATGAAAATAAAACATGTGTAAACTACTTATAAAATACATTGTATTTCGAATAAAATCGTGGCTTGATGACGTCATAAACTTTAAATGTTCTATTACTGAATTGCGTAAAAGAAACATCCTTTTAACTCCAAAAATTTTAATCAAATTTAACTAACGTTTATTGCGTCGGATTAAGCATCTCAATTCCAATTAAATTGTATCTTTGAATTGAAATTTGGATGAAATACAGTGTCATGAAAAATCGAAGAATGTTGAAAATATGATTACAAATATATCGGCAACTAATAATCCGATCGACTTCATTCTTTATTCAAAATTTATGTTTTTTATTGTCTTTTAAATTCATTAATTAAAATAAAATATTTCGAAAAATCACTGCACAGAATTTTATGTTACATATTTTAAGTAAATATTACACAAATATATTACATCTCGTATTAACAAACGATAACCATTGATAATTTTCTCTTAAAAATAAACATGTTTTGAAATTAAATTTGCAGCCATGTATTAAAAAATCTTCTCTTCAGCAATAAGAAAAATATTTCTTAATATTTAAACCCACATTCCATAAAATCTTCTCTTCATTACAGTTTTAATTTTGAAATAAGCTATTTCTAATCGAAAATGATATCAAAAGATTTATTTAAGAAATTATGTCTCTTGAGATTTTTTTTATTTAAATTCTAAGCTGTATTTAATTGATATGGATGTATTTCCGTTTATCAATTGCACATGAAACACATATTTGCAGAAAAATGCTTCAAATGTATTATGTTATTTTAATATCGTAATACAGGGTGATTTTTTTTTTAAGTTGTGAAAGTAAAATCCTATAATAAAAGAACCACTGATCCAAATGACCTGAAATTCCCCAGTATGCTCCCAAAACAATAGGTATTTTTTAGGCATGGTTAAAAAAAACTTAAAATCACACCGACAGATGGCGCTGTAAGTTAACAGAAACAAAGAATATCGTCAGTGGGAGGAAAACAATGGACGAAACTTTGAGAAAACATCTTCCGTAGGCGTAAATTCCGTAATTCTTAAGTTTCCTGAATCTCCTAAGAGCAGTTACTGCGCTGTCATTATTCTAATAATACAGATTCACTTACGACGCACGGTCTGTCATCGACGCACAGTCATTGCGAGGATATCAGTAGAATAATGAACACGAGGTGTACGTGTTTCACGTTTTTACCGCTACTGTGCGTGTGTCGCATGCAAGCTTGTCTCCCGACTTTACGGCATATACAGCGCCATCTGTCTGTGCGATTTTAAGTTTTTTTCAACCACGCCTAAAAAATACCCATTGCTTTGGGAGCATGCTGATGAAATTTCATGTCATTTGAATCAGTGGTTCTTTAGTTATAGGGTTTTACTTTCACAACTTTAAAAAAAATCACCCTGTATTTTAAGTTATGATCTAAGTTCATCATTTGATTTTAATCCAAGTTCTTAGAATGCTTTTAGGCTTAGGATAGTACGTTAAGCAAATGTTTAGGGAGTTTCAAAATATTTTGTAAATCCTATGTTGTTAAAAATGATGTAGATTACTGTAATTATCTAATTAGCTTTATTTTACTGTTTGTTAATGCCATTGAAATTATTTTAGAACAAAGGCAGTGTTTATGGTTATTTCTCGGAATATCTTAAAAAGCAGAAAATTTGTATTTCCCTTTAAATATTATTTTATCCGCCCATACATGAACTAATATATATCGGTATTATTTTCTTTAAAATGAAAAAAATTATTAATGTATGATTAGAAATAAATGTTTATTACTTCGATTTAGTTTTTCTAAATAGTAACTGGCAAACACTTGTAAAGGGTACTCTAAAATGGATTGGCTGTTTTTATTTTATTTATGAACTTTTAAACGGTGACAGGTATTGAAAAAAATATTGCAGGAGAGACTCCTAATTTTAGTTCCAAGTTTAACCGATAGGTGTCGCTTTCATCAATAGGCAATCTATCGAAGCAAAAACAATACTCACCCAACTTCGTGCGTACGAATTATATTAAACATTATGGAGTAAGGTTAAGTATTTATTGTCACAGAATTTAAAAAAAATAGTAAAAATATTTTAAATAAATTAAAATATTTTTAATTTTATGGGCGGGTTTGAGATGGGACAAACGGAGAGAAGCGAAATTTTTGGAGGGAGGGATTTGTATGCTTTCTTTATTTTTTATTTTATTTTATTGTCACAACAAATCAAAAATAGTTCAAAAATTTTGGAAAAAAAATCAAAGAGGTTAATTATTTATTAATTAGGTAGTATTATGTATACACATTATACTTACCTATCTTTAAAATGATTGGATATTTGGTTAGTTTTGTTGTACAAATTTGTGCAATTTTTGTACAAATTTAAATTTTCATGTACTGTTCCAATTTTTAACACTTTCCAACATAGTTTAAAAGTATTTATGAATTTGCTTTGTATGTCAGTCTGTCTGCCGTCTGTCTGTCTGTCTGTCTGTCCGGACATTAACTCGCGTAAATATATCCGGATAGTCATGCATATGATATATGTTATTGAGGTTTACTATAACATGTTCGGTATTGAAAATGAAGTATGTAGTGTAGCACTTATACTTTTTCACGGTGATACTGAAAAAAAATTCCATTACATTATGATTTAATGTGGAAAATCATTTGCGGCGCATTTTAATCACGTTGCACTATTACAAACATAAATGAAATTGATATCAAATTCTTAGATGCCTGTCGAATATGGAGTGTAAAGATTTTTTCTTTCATTTACAGTGCCACACAAAAGTATTCCTTTACATAATGGTCTACGGGGGAAAAACTGTTTACAGCGTATTTTAATTATGTTACGACATTTCATATATAATGAAATTGACATACATTAGTGAGACTGCAAGTCCCTTGTTATGTGCATAAAATTTATCGTTCATTTACAGGGACACACAAAATTTTTCGGGTACAGTATTGTGTCCTAAGTATTGTTTGTAAGCCGTAATTGGTAGTGGGATTTTAGTAAGGTATACATTTAACTAAATTTTTGAATTCTATGAGGTATGTATAAATGCTACAGATCGTATACAGGGCTATATAAAAAAAATTCCTAAGCATTACGGTGTATCAGCGTAAATTGATTAACATGAGTTTTTAATCGAGTTATGCTTTTTGAGCGTGAAATATGAAAAATTAGTAGAATATAATATCATATACAGGACCACGCAAAGAACTGAATACATTTTCGCCTATGTATAATAATTTCTGGAAGTGTGATTTCAGGGTGTACTTGCCTGAATTAAACTATAGCTTAGTATGTGGCGGGTATAAAAAGCTTAAGGTAATATACAGAGCTGTACAAAATAATTCAAGTATGTTTCCGTCTATTGGTAGAATCTGCTAAAGATGAATTTCCAAATTTGTTATGTGTTTTATTACTAAACTAAATTGTAGCATACTATAGATTATATGCAAATATTTAAATTATATACAGGGCTGCAGAAAATAAATGGAATACTTTTCCGGCTGTGGACGGTAATTGCTGAAATCGGGTATTCAAGTGTGTTTTGTGTTTTTCTGAAACGTTTACTTAGATTATTTATTTACCTTAGTAAACAGCGATGGTTTGTTAAAGTATTCTGTTAATGTTGGAAAGTTTTTCATAATCTATGCTTGGTGCATGATTTTTCTTTATGGTTAACATTTCCACGGGACCTGTGACAGTAGGTGTTACACCTTGATATGAGTTTTAAAAAGAGCCCATTTTAAAAGGTTAATCCGACAGTAAGTTATTTAAAAAAGATAAGAAACTGGCACGAAAATGAATTTTCATGAAAAATCCAAGTTTTCATAGAATTGTTTGCTATTTTCAGAACCGTAATAAGCGATTACTCCGAAACAAATGCTGCTGTACAATAAGGACGTGTAAAAAAATACTAAATCCATGTAAATTAAATATAATGGAATTGGAAATTAAAACAAATCTTGGTACCTTAACTTTACTAATATCCGGGACTGACAAACATTTAAGAAACAGTTTGAAACGTGCTGTACAGGGTATGTTGATGCTGGCACTGAAGTATCGTATTCACTTGTAATATTAAACTTATACATAAGATTTAATGGAATCGTTGTAGAACATGTGTTATTGCTAATAACATCTTGACTAAGCGGGATATTATCATCAATTTTTTAACTGACGCGGTTTATATCAGTGACTTAGGATTTGTTTAATAAGCACTTTCATGAATGTTAGATGTTTGGATCCAAACACTAGCAGGAATAGGTGTTGATAGCTCTTAAATTTGATGAACTATTGACATAGCTTTTAATTTCTGAAGCACATGAGGTTGTGCTGAATGTAACATGTTACCATGTCGTAATGTACTGAATTGATGCCGAGAAATATGATAGCTAATGTTAGCTTGAATTTTATACAAATAATTTCACTTATCAATTAATGAAAGGTATTTTTTGCATAAATACATATTATAAATTAGATACAGTTTCATTTGCATTTTTTTTTTCAAATTATTATTTAACATATTTGTTGTTAAATTTACGAAATTAATTACGGAAGCAGTTTTATTATCCTTAACTGTTCAAGTGACGATATATCGTCTAGATTCCACACCTTCATAAACTAAATTGAAATGTTTATTAGAATAATGATTATTGAAAATTCTTGCATAAATCAAATATTTAATAAATATATCAGCTTGAAATGATCTCAAATTAGAGAAATTTCTAATAGTGTTATCTCTTTTCGAGATCACGTAATATGAGAATTTGAAAATTTCATATTTCCGGTAACCAAACAAAAAAACACACTGTTTTTTTAAACAACATACGCCTATCAAAATATTTAGAATTTTCTAGTTTTAACAACTCAAAAAAATAACTAAATAAATGTAGCGCCAACTAGAGTTATTTTACTAGGATATTTTATTTCTAAAACACCTAATTTATCAATCAGAATTTGTTCAATTATATCATAATCATGAAAATATAAAGTTTTAAAAATAATAACCTCTTTAATTTGAAAATGTAGTTGTATTTTAACAAAATATTCCCACGATTATTTCCTGATATTGAAAAATTAATTCGTTATTTTTTAAATCCCAGAGTATTTGCAGTCTTACTATTTGTTACCATTTGTAATATTAAATGAACTGCCGCTACCCAGGATACATTTAACATTTTCAGTTTACAAATTAAAATAATATATATATATATATATATATATATTTGTTAATCAGAAAATTTTCCAAATTTGTCGCTTTGCACTCATAAAAGAATTTCAGGACGTTCAGGAATAGTGTTCAAATAATTAACACTATGTTTTAAATCTTTGTATATTCCTTAGATAATATCAATTTTTAAAAAACTGAATTTAGAGAAGAAGCATTTTAAACTTACCTGAAAGTTCTCTCGCTGCTCTTCTAACTCTCATACCTTTTTTTTCACACTTAGAGACTTCTTTATCTGCTACTATGTTCAAGTTTCATTATTTTTCAATTAGATTGCTTACATCCGTTTTGAAATAGTGGCCTGACTTTCTTTAATACTTTTAATATTGTTTTTGTCGTCATCTGATTGTAAATAGCCATCCTTGAATTTCGAAACATAGGTTGCTTTCGATTTTATCCTATCGCAATCACGATTTAATTCTTTTAATATGGATTGTTTTTATCCATAATACACTGATTTTCGTCTCCTGGTTTGATCAAGACCTATGCTATAAAATATTTAATAAAAGTCCATAAACCTTTTTTATATTTAATGAAATATTTATTTTATTATCTCAAACCATACGCTCACCTCGAAAGGTCGTACTAGTTGAGAAAGAGGGGAATGAAGTAAGAGGTACTGAAAAAGATAAATGCGGTTTTATTGCTAAAAAAGGCTAAAATTGCATAAAGTTCAAAGTATCATAACTTAGTTAGTTTTAATCGTACAAAACGGATTTTTTACTATTTTACATATTACTGTTAAAAAAGGTAGAATGTGCCCCTAAATATAAGTTATTGCGCCCGCAGACCAGAAGAAGCTGAAATTTAAATATCATAACTATTAATTTCTTAAGTACTTTCACAAATTTGGATTTTCATATGATGAAGGACAATAGTTAAAACGTACATGAAATTGAAACTATACCTCTAAAAGTAAGTGTTTAGGAATTAGCTATTTGCTAACGGTAAGAAGAATTTTTATGTAAAATGTTACCACTTATTAGTTGAGATGATACCGTAATTAAAAAATACACTGTCATCACATTATCATCTCAATCACACTATCAATACTCCATCATCGTTTAACAGAGTAATTTTAAAAGAGCAAATTATTGTATAAACAACACTCTCTCCGTAATATTCATAACATAATAGGCTGTTAGAATATCACGTTGCAGTTTCTAGAAAATAACTTCACAATTATGTGACATTTCACAATGACGAATGTGAGCAAGGAAGCATTTGTTTATGTATAAAACATATTCTGACGTAAATCTTTCGTTAAAATACTAATAAAATTACTCTTCAATAGTAAGAAACAAACATAATATTTTTTGTAAATATAACAAAAAGAAATTTTACAACCAACGAAATATTAAATGTAGCGTTATATATATATATTGATTAATTATGCGGCTGCCTCCATAATAAGTATTTCTAAGCGAAGACTTAATTAAATGATTAATTTAGCTTTTGTTATCTCAAGAAAAAGTTAAATAATTTAAAATCAAAATAAATTCGATCCAAACTTGTGCAGACCATGCATCCAAACTTTTAAATACATTCCTTTTAAGGAATACATTTGAAATATATAATTTCATGGAATTTTTTTCACAAATAGTCTATTCTATGCTATTATTTTATTTTTTTAATTTATTCTGTTAAATGCATATTTTAAATGTTATGATAATTACAAAAATACCTCCAGCTCTTCGAGAAAAAAGTAATAGAAATATTTAAATAAAAGTAATAAAAATAAAAAATAAATTTATTCTATTGTGTTTTTTTTATATTGAGTTTCATAGTTGTCATTATTTGAAATTTATTTAAAAGTTTATTTCACGTGGAAAATATTCTTTATGTTTACTCCAAAACACGTTTACGAAATTATAGTTTTATTTAAATTCTTTTAATTCTGTCGTTCTTGACAGTTTTTTTTCATAAAATCATTAGGAAATAATTAAAAGAATGATTAAAATAATAATATAAAGACAAAAACAATTTTTGCAATCCAATAAAAAGTCACCGGCTGAAACATTGTACTAAACAATACTAAACAATTGTACATACTAAATTAGATTTTACTTTTCTAATTTTAGGATGCTTATAATTACAGGATATATTTCAGAATTGTACGACTTTATGTACATGTCACATTATGCAATTTTAATGTATATAATTTAAATATAGAATGCATTCAATAGTATTATTTATAGGAAGTGAAAATATAGAAGATAATGCGTGGTCTAGATATAATAAAATATATATATATAAAAATGAATAATAATATAAGAAGAAAATCTTAATAAATATGCAACAATTCTTTGCACTCAATTTATCATCATACAAAATCTTCTAATTTGCAAAAAATATATATCCCTTAATAAGTTATATAAAAGAAGCACAAAGTATTTTATCAATAGAACAGTTTTTTAATCTTTTATAAAATTCTAAAATGTGTAGAATAATTTATATAAATTTGGAAAGGAAAAAGGACTACGACACTAAAAATAATTAATTAAAACTTTGTAAAATAATAATTCTGTTAACTCTCAATAAAGAAAAAAATACTGGATAATGTAAATAAAAGAACATACAGAAATTTGCCGAAACTTTAAAACCGCTGTGTAAACACTTTTGAAACTTATTATCTTCGAGGAATGAAGCTTGATTCGTTTTATAGAGATATTGTAGCTGCTTACAATTAATTTCTGGCGAAATTACTATTATGTTGAGTGACTTGCTTGAGGATATTCTTGCTATCATATGTATGGTATCATCTATGGAGAGGGTCAAAAGTTTCGAACAAATAACGTGATAACTTTCACAATTGCGAAGATTGCAAGCAAAGAAAATGAATCGAGATACTGCAATGAAACTCCCGGAAATTCATTCCTTGCTGCATGTCTACTGAATAACTACACGCATTAGTAAGCATTATTGTTTGCTGAGGCTACAAACTGCCGTATTGTAAAACGTAACTGATAAGAAACGGGGGTTCTACCGAACTCTTTATCTTGTTACAAAAGTATCTAAAATGTGAAGTAATTTTATTTATCTCGTTCTGGAATTAATACTACTCCTTTTTAGATTACAACATAATGCCACAATTGATCCTTTACTAAAAAAATATGTTTATTTTTT